>CM053593.1:74198349-74222697 GCA_028646575.1 Pseudocheirus occidentalis | reverse complement strand
AGTTTTATTGTTTTTATTTTGCTTCCTTTTTCTCATGTTGGCCAGTCAATTAATTGGTTGGGTTTTTTTTTTTAGCTCTGTGAAACTCTGCTTCCAAGGGGGGAAGCTCTGTTCCAAATCGCTGGGGTTTTCCCAACTGCCGGCGCTACTAGGGGAGTGTTGCAAGACCCCCTTGCTGAAAGTGCATGCCAGGACCACCACCCAAGACCACGATCCGGATCCAGGCCACTCAACACAAGAGCACTTGGCCCGAATCAATTGATTCAGCCCCCCTGCGGAGTCTGCAGGCCAGGGGCTCTGAAGCAGCCTGGTGGGGGCCACAGGTGGCTCCAGCAGTTCCCTTCCCCCACTGCTTCTTTGCCCCAGGGGCAGAATGGCTGAACTGCTTTACCCCCCCAAATTAATTTTCAAAGTTTCACTTTCACTAACCGTATCTGAAGATTTAAAGATCCCCTCAGGCCGGTGCTTTAGATTTTCTTTGAAGTAGACTCATGCTGTGGCTTGGGAGGCTCCGCTGCTCGACCTAGCCACCCTGAGGTCTTGCCTGGCTGCAGCTGCAGTTTTGGGCTGGCTGGGTCTCTGCTCCGCTGTGGTGCGAGCTGCCCTCTTCCATCCTGCTCCTCACGCCTTGGCAGATGTGGGGGTGCTGGAGGCTGTAGAACCTCTGCAGGCTGGCTGCGGGGCTCGGCTCAGCTCCTTCCCACCGCCTGGGCCTGTCTGCAGTCTAGGCTTCTGGCTGTTCCAGCCTCCACCCCGGCCGCGCTGAGCCCCTGCTGCCGAGCTGCCTTCAGCGAGAGCTGTGTTCTCTGTATTTTTGTGAGTCTGAGAGTCCTAGACTTTCCTAGACTTTGTCTGGGCTCGTATTTTCTGGGTGTTTAGGATGGCGGTGTGGGAGCTGCGGGACCTTGCTGCTTCTACGCCGCCATCTTGGCTCCGCCCCCAGAATGCCATTTTTTTAGCCTCTGAAGGATAAGACTTGGTTTTACTGGGTGGAAGATTCTTAGTTGTATTTTTTTGGTGCCTCTTTAATCAAACTGCTGACTCTTCATTCATGATTTTCTTATATCATTCTCATTTCTTTTCCTGATTTTTCTACCATCTCTTTTGTTTAATTTTAAAAATCTTTTTTGAACTCTTCACATTTTATGTTTAAAGCTTTGGATGTAGTGGTTTTGACTTTGTTGTCCTCTTCTGAGTTTGTGTTTTGATATTCCCTATCACCATAGTAACTTTCCATGATCAGGTTCTTTTATTGTTGTTTGCTCCTTTTTCTAGTCTATTTCTTTACTTTTAACTTGATGTTAAATTTTGTTTTCAGGGTAGAGGTGGCACTGTCCCAAGCTTCAGGTTTTTTGTGTGGCTGTTTTCAGAGCTACTTCTGGGAGTCTGTAAGTTTTCAGTTCTTTTAAGGTGATATGATCTAAGGACAGGAATGTTTACTACACTTCTGCTCTGTACTGTGGTCTGTGAGTAACTACAAGCTCTCTTTTCCACCCTGGAACTGTGATCAAGGTTCCTGATCCTTTGCAGCCATAAACTCTGGTGTGTTGGTACTCCTCCTTGCTCTGGGACTGTGACCTAGGACTGTAACCTTGATTTGTGCATGGGCAAATGCAACAGAGTCTTATATACAATGCCGGTAAAGGAATCCTTATAATCTCCTTCTGGCCAGTTAACTGATTCCCTTGCTGTCTGTGGGCAGAAAAGCTCTGGAAGCTACTGCTGCTGCTACTTATTCAGTCACCCCAAGACATGCTGCTGGTCTGCTGAAGTGTGGCCTATGCTGGTATAGCCTGTATTGTAGAGTATTCCAGAGTAGCATACATTTCCTGCTTACCTTCTGAGTTGTCTTGGATTGGAAAATTGTTTCATCCATTTTTGGTGGGATTTGCTGCTCTAGAATTCTTTTTGAGGTGTTACTTAAAGTTATTTGTGGGGGAATTTGTGAGAACACAGTTGAGTCCTTGCCTTTTCTTCACCAGCTTGGTTCTGCCTCTCAGGGATAACTTTCTCAGTGGAATCCTATGCCAAGTTCTCTCCAGCCAAATTATCTCAACTGGTTTTGCTGAAATTTAATAGAGAGAAATGGAAAAGAATATTCTTGGGATTTAAAACATTTTCACAAGTCTATGATTAAGAAGTCATAGTTTGATAGCACTTTATTAAAAAGGGTCTTGGGGTTTTGGTGAACTGTAAACAATAGAAGACACTTGTCGTGTGATATCTACATTAATTGATATTATCAATGTAGTGTATTAATGGCGTCTAGGTGGTTTTCAGAGAGGACCAACACCTCTGGAGTGAGCACTTACTGAGCCCTTTTTAGGGCTCACCTCTCACCTCTGCCTTTAAGAAGCTATAGCATGAGTAGAGGCCATGCCCAGTAAAACCATCTTGGCACGTGGGCTAAACCAGGTTGAGGATAACTCACAGGTCTCAAATACCTGTTGATAAGTTAGGGGGTATCTACCTATCTATTATGTGAAGACTTCCCCTGGAGGAATGGATGGATGAGAATAATTTGTTCCAATTTATTCAGTCATGGAGGTGACTGAAGCAGGCAATATGGAATGCTTCAAGCTTAATCAGACACTGAATATGCCAAGGTAATTTCCTGCATACTGGGCCATCACTAGTCGTCTGGACTTTTGTCTTGCCTCTGATCCTCAGTAACTCTGAAACAGAAAGTGAGGCTGATGATTTCATGCAACGCTGCCTCACTTGAATCCAATTCAAGGCACAAGTTAAGACATTACCTGTGATATCATTAGTTCTCTTAGAAAATGTAGGACAAATGACATCAATATTAAGAGAGGCACCATTTCCAGAGATAAGTCCTGATGTGATTTTCCCTGCTCAGACCAAATCTGGAATATTCTGTCTACTTTTGGGTACAACAATTTAGGGGAGATATTGAAAAGCTGCAGAATGACAAGAGGAAGGAAGAAAACCAAGATAGTAATGCTTATTGAGTTAATACCATAATAATATCAGTTGAAAGTACTAAAAATGTTTAGTCTCAGGGAGAAAAGTTTCAACAGGAGTGTGTTGTTTTCAAGTATTTGAAGGACTATCATATGGAAGATAGATTAATTTTGTTCTTCTTGGATTCAGAGGGCAGAATTATGACTAATGAAAGACAGTGAACTTTGAAAAGAGGCATATTTAGAGTTTATATGAAGAAAGAGAAAATCCTAGAAATAGAACTATCCAAAAGTAGGAAAAGTTGCCTCATGAGGTAATGTTTCTCCCCTCATTGAAAGCCTTTAAAGAAAGGCTGAAAGACCAATTGTTGATTTTTTTGTAGAGGGAATGATTTTCTGGTATGGGTTTAACTAGAGGGTTGCTGCCAGAAATTCTGTGATTCTTTGAAATGTGATTAGTCAGGCATAACTTTTCTTTTAAAAAAAACAATGATTTTTGCTTATTTTTAGTCTACATCATTCATTTTCATGAGATTTTGAGTTACAAATTCTCTCCCTGTCTTTCCCCTACCTACCACCCCAAAACAGCGATCCCACTGTATACCCCCTCCTCAAATCTGCTCTCTCCTATATCCTCCCCCATTACCCCACTGACTTTTGAGCTCAGTAGATCTCTGCTTCCTGGAGGGTGAGCTCTGTCCCAATTCGCTGGGTTTTCACAGTTGCTGGAGCTATTAGGAGGCCACCGTCTCTGCAGCCCCCACCTTTGGCTCACTGAAAATGTACCTCAAGACCACCACCCAAGACCATGATCCCAATCCTGGCAGGTCGAGGCAAGGCATTAGCCTCTGAATGATCACTTGGCCCCCCTACAATCTGCTGGCCAGGAGCTTCTTAAGCAGCCACGTGGAGGTGACTGCAGGGATGCTGCTTCAGACTGCTTCAGCTTTGAAAGCAGTTGGCCAGACCCTCTTCCCCAAATTTAGCCAAGTTCCACTGACCTCTTCTGTTTTCCTTGGCTCGTATGGGTTGGTAATTCTGGAAACTGCCAGAGCTGCTGGTGATCGCCTTTCCTGAAAGCTCCAGCCAGGGGTTTCTCCTGGATGGCCTGGGGCTAAAACCACATGGGGCTGGGCTCTGCTCCCAGTGCACTCTGATGAGCCCTTTTCAGTTATCTGAGGGGCTGCCCTCAGTGGGAGCCTTGTTTCTCTGTCATTTAATGAGTTTTAGATCTCTAAAATTTATTTAGAGTCATATTTTATAGGTATGTGAAGTGGTTCTAGGGGGAGCCAAGGAGTTTTCCTGCTTCTATGCTGCCATCTTGACTCTGCCCCCACCTTTTTTCTTTCTTGAAAATTAGGACAGTTTTTACTTTTTAAAAATTTTATAATACTTTTTATGTCATCCAAAATCTTTCAAAAAACAATGAAAATATCTGGCAGCTAGGTGGTGCAATGCATGCAGCACTGACTATGTAGTCAGGGACATCCGAGTTCAAATGTGACCTCAAACACTTACTAACTGTGTGACCTTGGGCAAAGCACTTAACCCCAACTACCTGCAAAATTTAAAAAAAACAGAGAAAGTGTCTTAGGAATCTCATTAATTGGAATGCAGATTGTGTAGGATTGGTGATTTTAATTATTTGAGAATAGTCATCTACTGTTTTACCAACTCCTCATTTTTTTTTTTAGATTTCAACTTGCTTAAATCATACTTTTGTGTTCTGTCATTCACCCTTTTTCATTATCCCATACTAGTCTTATCACTTTTTGAACTTCCCCTTTTCCTCTAAAAGTCCTTTTTGTGGTCCTTAGAGGACATCGCCAGTCTCAGCTTAATCTGAACTTTGGTGCACTGGACACTTTTTTTTTTCAGGACTATGCCACTCTCTTGCATTTATCTTTTGCCACTCCCCTTTGCTGTTATCTATCATTGGTTGATTAATGTGTTTCTTGCCCATCCATAGTGATCTCTTTATACATAAATCTACCTTTTCTTCCTCTTTGGAATAATGTCCATTTGCCTCTTTAAGGTTTTATTCATGAGGGCTTTTGCTCTACTTTCCTCTCAACTCTTTGTGATCTGCTTTCCTAATATTTAGAGTGTTGAATCAGACTAGCCTATTTTTTCATTCCCCTTCATAAATTCTAAGATGGAGTAATTACTTTCCCCCCAAGCTTTCAACCATTTGTATTTCAGCAGCCCCTCCTTCCTTGTTGTACAAATCCAGGCTAGAAATCCTTGCTTCTTCTAAGTGAAGAATTTATTAACTGCTCTGCTTTTTGACAGAGAGGGAGCTCCAGATAATTGAAGTCACCTCTATATCATTCTTCCATGTCAAATTTATGGGCGGTTTCCTGAAGTCTTTATTTCTTTTTCCTATTCAGTTGACTCACAATGTGCCCTCATGACAACACTTTTTCTTTTTCTCTTTCTCCTATTAAAACTTGACCCAATATTCTGCCCCATATCTCCCCTTTCAGCCCCTGAATTTCCTCATGTGACTGTTCCTCCTTATTATATTTACTCCTCCCTTTTTTATTAATTCAGTTCTTTTTGAATAAGGCATGAATGAGTTAAACAAATCAATTCTATAAACACTTTCTGTGATCTCATGTCTGCATCTTCACCCCTGCCATTTTTTGCTCAGCTGTTCATGGCACATGAGAGGCCATGCCTGGGAGGAAGGAAACCATTCACCTGTTTTGGGCCTTATATCCTCATCTTCATCTCATCCATTTTCTACCCTATTGCTAAGAGAATAACCTCTACATCTCTCCCCTATGTTAGAACCATAACCAAGCCACCACCATCACTTCTTCTAGAAAAGTTGTATTGTTAACAGACTGCTCTAATTGTTCCCCTTGCTAGCTTTGTAAATTTCCAGATCGTAACTCACTTCCTTGGCTACCATTAGCCTCTATACATGTTATTTGCTCTATGTAAGAATGTAAGCTCCTTGAGGGCAGGGGCTGCCTCAGTTTTGTATTTGTCTCCCTGAGGCTTAACAATTCTTGGTACATTGGAAGTACTTAATGAGTACTTTTAATTTATTCATTCAGGCATACCTACATGATCAAATTTAGTTAATTGCATTCAAATTGATGTAGTATCAATATTTTGTGAATCTGTATAGTGATTTGAAATAATTTGCTACAGTGGAAAGAGGACTGTTTCCAATGAGAAGACCTGGATTCAAGTTATGCTTCTGATACCACCTATAAGACCCTGAGCAAGTATTAGTCTTTCTGGGTCTCAGTTTTGTCATCTGTAAAATAAATTAATCAATTTCAAAGCATGAGAGAGCCCCTCTGATTTTTTTTTCAAGCTCTGGATTTATTATCCTGAGCTTACAGATGTTATTGTTAACTCTCTTTTTAGACATTAGCTCTTAAGTACTCCTCAGTGTGATATTGTACTAAAAGCTGAAAAAAATATGTTTTCACTGATTGGGATATGGATGAACAAATTGTGACAGATAAATATATGGAGTAATGGGAATGCCAGATATTGTGACATATAAATGTATGGAGTAACAGGAATGCCAGGAGATTTCAAGGAAACATGAAAATGTATGAAAAGATGCAGGGTGAAGATAGTAAAAAAGAACAATATCCACAATGATTACAAGAGTATAAATAAATTAAAAACCAAAAGGCAACAAAAATCAGGTCGAGACAATAGATGATACTTGTTCCAAATTATTAATAGTTAAAGCATATACTACTTCTATCTCTTAACTAGAAACTACAAAAAGGGAAAGGCATGTTATTGATTGAAATTACTCTTTAATGTGGTTTTGAAACATTTATTTTATTCTTAACTTAAATAAAACAAGCATTTTTATAACTTAGTAGAAGAACGAAGATGATTTTCTATGAAGCTGCAAATCCATTATGTATAATTTTCTATTCCTTTTAAATATATGATAAAGTTATCATGTAACTTTTCCCCCCTTACTTAGGGTCTATGAACTTATTCTTTTGTCCTTTTAAAAAATATTTTGATAACTTTATTTCAGTATGATTGGTTTCCTTTGTAATCCTATACATTTTATTTTATGCATTTAAAAAATTATTCTGAAAATGGGATAATCTCTCCTGACAACTCTGTGGACAATATGAGAAAGTATTGACTAGATGAGAGCACAGATCAGTGAACTCAAAACTGTTTTGTGCGCTGATGTAAAAAAGTAATGCTGTTTGTCAAATTGGAAGAAGGTCTGCAACTGATTGCCACAGGGATCTATCATTGTTCCTGAAAAGACAAAGAATGAAATAGGTTTGTCAGGATAGTCAATGATAAGTATCATGGGATATGACCTCCCCCAGAAGTAATCAGTATGTATGCCCACCAAAAATTCAAAATTAAATTAAAATTCAAAAGCACTTATTAATGCCTATTTATTAAACACCTATTATGTACGTTGCTCCATACTGGTCAAAGAGAGACTAGAAGAGTCAGAAAGACTCTACATAGTAAGTAGTATCTAAGTTAAGATTGAAAAGGAGGCTAAGGATTCTAAGAGATAGAATAAAGTAGTGCATGTGAGGCATTTAGGATGTGTAAATGCATGGAAGTGGTAGATTTCATGTTAAGTTCTGGAAATGGCAAGTAAGCCTGCTTCGTAGACTGGAGCTAATGTTGGGAAGAACTTTCAGTGCCAAGCTGAGTCATTTGTATCTTACTGTAGTCATTAGGAAACTACTGAAGCTTCTTGAACAGAAAAATAACATGATGACTACTATGGTTCTCTAACATCGGTTTGGTAACAGTGTGGAAGACAGACTGGAGACAGAGAAGACTGGCTGTAGGAAGACTAATTTGGAGGTTTTTGCATTATTCCAAGTAAGAGGGTATGGGGGCTTGAAATAGGGCGGTGCCAGGGTCAGTGGAGATAGGGGGAAGTATATGAAAGGCGATGTGGAGTTACTGTCAACAAAACTTCAGAACTTTGCAACTGGTTAAATTGGGTGGGGGAGGGGGGACAGCTGTTGGGATGACATCGAACCGTTGAGAAAGACTCCAAGGTTGTGAATCTTGGTTATGGGAAAGGAAAGGTATCATAACAGAAACGGAAGCTTGGAAACATCAGGGCTTGGGAGAAAAAATGAGTTTTCTTTTGAACATGCTATGCTTAAGGTACCTATGTGACATCCAATGAGAATTGTCCAGTAAGCATTAGTGTTGGAGAAGTGAAGCTTAGGAGAGCTTGGGTCTAAATATTTAGATCAGGGAGGAATTATATCTATATCTATATGTCAGTACCTATATCTATATCTCCATGTGTGTGTATAAAATGGCTAAACTCATTAACATTGATATGACCATTAAGAGAGATCATATCAAAAGAGAAAAGGACCCAAAACAAGGCCTTGGGAAACCCACACTTAGAGAGTGGGATATGGATAACATTCAATAAAGGGAATTGAGAAGAAATGGCCAGCTAGGCAAAAGGAGATCTAGAAGAGGATAGTATTACAAAATCCAGAGAGGAGAGAATATCCAAGAGAGTCCAGTCATCTTGTCTGATGCTACAGAGCCGACAAAAAAATCAAGACTGAGAAAATTCCACTGGAGTTAGCATTTAGGGATAACTGTTAGCTTTTGAGAAACCAGATTCATTTGCATGATGAGGAACAATAAAGAGAAGTCAGTATTATTCTACACATTTTGCTTCTGTTTTCTAAACTGAGGGAAATTATCTTTGAACTAACAAAGAATAGAACAAAAATGGCTAACTGGGAATTCAAACTCAAGGTATATGAGGAGATTGTTAAGAGAAGCACTAACTTCCCTTAAAGAGCTCAAGTCACCTGATCTGGAGAAACTCCATACTAAGAAACCGAATGATCTGATAAATGTGATTAAGTCATTGTTCTTGATCTTCAAAAAATTTGGATGGTGTAAGAGAAGATGTAAAATTGGTGATGAACATTCCTCCCCTGGTTTTCAAAGTAGGAAAGAAGGAAGATTCTTTAGATTCTAATTGGATAAGCTTTCATCCTTAAAGGAATGGTTTGTGAGAATCTAGGAAAGGAAGCAGTGGCTGCCATGAGCTGACATGACTACATCAACAAGTTGTACTAGAATAACTTAATTTTCTTTTTCTGTTTGAGTTACTTTGTTGGTGGTAGAGTAAGTGAATATAGATGGAATAAATTTGTATTTCAGCAAAATGTTTGACAATTTCTTATAATAACCCCATGGACAACATCGAAAAATATGGATTCACTGAGGATGCAGATTGGTAAATTCAGAATTGGTAGATTATGTAGAACCAAAGTAATACTCCATGTCAGATTGGAAGGATGTCTATTTTGGAGCGCCACAGTGATCCATCATTGTTTCTGAGACTGAGAAGGAGGTAACTGGTTCATTAGGATGAAGTAAATGACAAGCACTATTGCTGGGTGTTACCTACGCTTAGCAATGATCTATCACCACGTCTACTAGTTCCTAAATAAAATTTTGCCCATTTTGCATTGCGGATTGTGTGCTACATGCCAACAGTTCATTGTTACTGTAAGCATGCAACACTATGCCTAGCCCCACCCACTTATCACACCCACCCAGGTAATGCTGCTCAGAGATAATGTCTGCATTAGCTGGTGCTGCTTGTCAGGCTTCGGTTGTAGAGATGCCTGCTCATGGATAAAAGAATTTTTTGAGAAGAGTAGTTAATGGGATGTGGTTAGAAACCAGTGACTGGCATATAGTAAATATGAGGTCATTGGGAATAATATAGAAAAATACTCTTTGTAAAAATCTATAATGGAGCTAAAAAAATACCAAAAGAATTTTTTGAGAAGAGTAGTTAATGGGATGTGGGCTAGAAACCAGTTCCTTATTAGAGCCAAAATGCAGGTGCAACTCAATCTTTGTAATAAGTGGAGTTTCCCAAGCTAAATTTAGCCTTTCTTTCTTCCTTGGCACAAAGTTTTAGATGATTATCATTCACTAGGTCTTTTAAAATGGGAATCTTGTTCTTCATGTTTTTAAATGCCCATTAGCACAGAAATCCCTCTAGGTAGAGGAAGTATTCAACTCTCAACAGCAGAGGTATTCATTTTGTGCCAATTATGTGAATTTTGGCCAGAACACAATCAAGCTTCTATTTACCATTATGTTATGGTTACCACCCTAATTGTGACCGTGGAAAAATGTTTATTCCCATTAGAGTACATTTTAATTGCAAGAAGGAGTTAGTCAGGCTTAATAATATTAATGGGTAGCTTTCCACTCTTAAGAATTCCTCAAGACAAAAGCAAACCTCCTTAGAATAAAATTAAATTTATTTTATTCCATTTGGAAAATGTCTGGAAATATTGATCAACCAACCCATCAAAGGAAAAGCACTTATTAAGTGCCTGTTCTCTGCCAAACACTGTGCTAAACTTTGAGACTATGCCAGTGGTTCTCAACCTTCCTAATGCCACCACCCTTTAATACTGGTCTGTGGACATATCTGCAAGTGGGTGGACTGACCTGGAGCTGGATAGAGGAGCAGTGTCTCACTTCCTAAGACCATCAGCAGTATGTGTTTTCTGATGGTCTTAGGCGACCCCATTCAACCCCCTTCAACCCCAACAAACGGGTCATGACCCACAGGTTGAGAACCACTGATGTAGACAAAAGTGAAACAATCACTGCCTTTGAAATCCTTATATTTCAGCACTCTAAAAACATGCACATGATGATAAAAATAGCATTACCATTATCAACAACAACAAGGACAACAATACCTAACATTTGTTTAATGCTTCAAGGTTTATAAAAATAAATGTGTTGTCTCATATGTGCATCACAAATACAAGGTAGTTTTGGGAAGGGGGACACCAACAGCCATGGGCTTAAAAGCAAAATTCTTGTTTTGTTAGTATGGCTTCTAGGTCCATACAGAGGGAGGAAAAAAATTCACAGCATTGCTATTGGACTGTATCTTCTACGTAGACAGGAAGGCTAATTGATATGTTTGGTATGAGATGGAAAGCGGGTTTTCAAAGGCTACAAATCACAGTTGGAAGCATCATTTGGAAAGCTGATAATTTCAAAGACACTTTTGTATCCTTAAATCTTGAAAACATTGGGTTAAAGGAGCCATAGGTTTATCTGTAATTTTCTATTTTGCTTTGAGAAATCTTTCTCTATCACTATCTACATACACTTATCCATCAATCTATTGATATGTGTATCTATCGATCTACTTATCTGTATGACTTTGTAAAGTAGAAAGGAAATGACAAAATTGCAGAACAGATTGGATATGTGTGGTCAGCGTGAGTGTTGATGATGACATCAAGCTTATGAATTCAGAAGATATCAATGTCCTTGAAAATAATAGGTAGATTCAAAAGAAGAGAGGTTTTGGAGGGAAAAGGGAAATAATGAGTTCTAGTTTGGATATATTAAATTTGTGATGTTTACATCACATGTTTATCTATTTAAGATGTCCAAATGATGGCAATATAAAACTAGAGTTTAACAGACTATAACTCTGTCTGTCTGCCTGCCTATCTATCTACCTATCTGTTTATCTACCCATGGACACACACACATATATTTATATCTCATCTTCATAGAGATGATACTTGAACTCATGGGAGCAAATGGAGACAGCTAGTTAGCACAATGTCTAGAGCACAAGACTTGGCATCAGAAAGTTCTGAGTTCAAAGCCAACTTCAGACACTTACTTGCTATGTGATCCTGGGTAAATCTCGTAACCTTTATCTGCTACAGTTTCTTCATCCATAAAATGAGTAATAAGAATAACTCTTACCTTATAGGATTATTATGAGGATAAATTGTGCATCAATAGTATTTGTAAAGTACATTGTAAAATGTTATATAAATGCTAGCTCTTTTTATTATTAGATTACCAAGTAAGATTTTGTAGAAAGAGAAGAGGAATAGACCATTCAAAGGAGTTAATGTGCATGACCTAAATAAAGAGATTACAAAGGAGACTGGCAAGTAGGAGAAGAACCAGGGGAGAGTTGAGTCATTAAAATCTAGAGAAGAGTGTCCAGAAAAGGATTCAGAGAGGTCAAGAAGGATGAGAATTGAGAACAGGCCATTAGATTTGACAATTAAGACTCCAGTGATAATTTTAGAAAGTTGTTGCTATATTCTTAACATTCAAATATTCTAGTTGATTACTGTGGAATCCTACCCAATTATTTTCTCTGGTAATTTTCTCTTCAGATTGACCAGGTTTGCCCCAATATGAATTTTCCACAACTGAGACATGAGTCATATATCAAGTAATTATAAAGTGCACTGTTTGCAAAAACAAAGTGGGCATTACATTGCAATGCAATGTCTTCTTTGAAACCCAATTCATCTAAAACTAAGTATCCTTCTAGAAAGAGAGATTGCTTTGACCCAGCAATACCACTTCTAGGGCTGTATCCCAAAGATGTCATAGAAGTGGGAAAAAGAACCTGTCTGTACAAAAATATTTATAGCAGCTCTTTTTGTGGTGGAAAAGAATTGGAAATCAAGGGGATGTCCATCAATTGGGGAATGGCTAAACAAGTTGTGATATATTAATATAATGGAATATATTGTGCTATAAGAAATGAAGAGCAGGGTGGCTAGGTGGCGCAGTGAATAGAGCACCAGCCCTGGAGTCAGGAGTACCTGAGTTCAAATCCAGCCTCAGACACTTAACACACAAAAAACTAGCCGTGTGACCTTGGGCAAGTCACTTAACCCCAACTGCCCTCCAAAAAAAAAAGGCAAAAAAAAAGAAATGAAGAGCAGAGGGAACTCATAATAACCTAGAGAGACTTATATAAACTGATGCTGAGTGAAGAGCGCAGAACCAGGAGAACTCTGTCCACAATTACAGATACATCATAAGTGTGATGACTAACTTTGGTATACTGGGCTCCTCTCTTCAATACAAGGTTAGAAGACAACTGCAAAAGACTCATAATAGAAAAGAAGGTCCACATCCAGAGAAAGAACTATGGAGTCTGAATGCAGGTTGATGCAAACTACTTGCTCTCTCTCTTTTTTTTGTTTTGTTTTGTTTCTTCTTTCTCATTGTTCACTCCTTTGGTTATAATCCTTCTTTACAACTTGACTAATGTTTAATATGAAGATATTTGCAGATCCTATATTTGACTGCATGCCACCATGGTGGGTAGTGGGGAGGAAAGTATATCTATCTATCTATCTATCTGTATCTATTGTTACACAGATCAATAGATTGATGGAAAATTTATAAATGTATAAAATTCAAGGGATTGTGGAACTGAATGTTGTAAACTAAAAGTAAATAAATACATTTTTAAAAAAAGAAAGATTGAAGTTAAGGGTGGCTATACAGGAATTTCATCCACTGACCCCCTGAGAGATCTGCAGCCCAGATCCAAGACACCTAATTTAAAATGACATGGGAACAGTGTTTTTATCATTCAAAGACTAGACTTTTCACTCCTTTTGTTGTTAGAAACCAAATAATAGTCGTTGGGTCAGATCTTGATTGGAATACAGTTACTTCCATACCACAGGGGTTAGGGGTGCAACACCTCCATGATCTGAAAAATCCGTGTAAAATTTTTTGGTCTTCCCTTCCTACCAAAGAAGATGTTGGAATTATAATGGTATTAAAAGATAAAATATATTGATATTATACAATACTATACATATATTTTTTGCACTGAGTTTCCAAACTTTTTTGCATTGTCTGCAGGCCTTCATGTGTCATCTGTGGCTTCTGCAAAACATCCCCAAAATTCCCATTTAATATCTTATACTGACCTCCAATATATTGAAACTATGATGTGATGTGGAGCGGATAACTGTAGTATAAAGTATTATCTTTAAGTTTGTTGCAAAAGTGAGATAAAGAAGAGTAATGCATTAGGATTAATATATACATTGAAGCAATGTATACATAGAGAGTAGAGAACAGAGGCAGGATTCTGTGCTAAATTCTCCTGAGCCATAGTTATTCTAGACTTTTCACATCCAAATCAGGTGGTACAATGGATAGGGCACTGGGATTGGAATTAGAAAGACATTTCTAATTGAGTTCAAATCTGGCCTCAGTCACTTATTAGTTGTGTGACCTTGAACAAGACTTAACCTCTCTGTGCCTCAGTTTCTTCCTTTGTAAAATGGGAATAAGCATAGCACCTACTTCCGAGAATTGTTGAAAGGATAAAATGAGGTGATTCTTGTAAATGACTTTGCAAACTTTAAGGCTCCATATAAGTGCTAGCTATTATTAGTTATTATTCACAGGTAGTTAAGGGATTACAAATTTAATACTGCCTATGGTAAATTTACTAAGTGCCAACGGAAAGACTTTGGTGTTTTGTTGAAGTGTTGCTAGGTAACTGTAAGCCGTGGGCGAAATGCACAATGCATCAATGATGAATCTAGGCTTTCCAAACACCCTCCCTCCCATTTGGATCTAGTCACTTCAAATTTAAAAAATAGTTCTATTCTAAGTTAAGAATAGGTTTTACATCCTGCCAAAGGATGCCCTAGGCAATCGGGGAACACCCTCAACTTGAATCCCAGTTATCTGACTGTCACCCTAGGCAGAGGTTCACTTGGGAAATAGGACATTTTTGACTTGGAGGAAGGATGGACAGAGCTCAGTAAGACTAAAATCTAACAATTGTACTGACTATCATGTTTTCTCCACTCTGAAAAAAAAAGAACAAGCTTCAGTATTTATTTTACTTTGACATTAACCTCATGTACCAGTAAAATGAATCAATCAGAGTAGAATTAGCAGGTAGAGAACAAAATAATTAATGGGTTCTGTTAAATTGTTTGTCCTCTGAGCTGGCAGAAAGAGTAGATAATGTGGTGACTGGGTGTTCCACTTGCTGTGTGGACTTAATCTTGTCTGTGTTCAGACAGATGTCAAAGGATTTTATAGCATTAGATTGACAAAAGATATTACGTGAAACCTATCAGAGCAGATGTAATTGCTTTTCCCAATTGTTTTGTCTTTCCTGGCAATATTGACCACCTAATTAGAAATAAGTACTGCCTACGTAAAAAATATTTATTGAAATGAAATTACTTGGGAAATTGCTGTCTTAAATATGTTGACAGTGAGATGATATGAAATGAAAAGGGGCCCCCAACCATTGATAATATGGTTAAAATCATAGTCATTCAATTGTCTTGGGTTTTTTTGTCTTAATTTTTTCTTCTTTATTACTGTATATCTATCTATCATCTATCTATCTATCTATCTATCTATCTATCTATCTATCTATCTATCTGTCTGTCTATTTATATTTGTGAAGCTATCAGAAGCAAAATATCTCCAGAGTGGACTTTATTTACCCTTCTTCACTTTATAAACACAAAACTTACATTCATATTTCTCATATTTGTTGTATTCATGTAAATTTATTATTCATATTCATATTTGCTACCAAAAATGAAGTAGTAGGGAGTTTTCCTACAACTTGAGAATAAGGTGTGAAGTTCTTCAATCACCCTAAAGTGATTAAAAGACTAGAATATAGGATGAAGATAATTTTCAGGTAGAGAACTTCTAGAAATTGGTTGGAAGGATCAGTCATGCTTCTTTGGCATTTTTTTAAAAGCAAGTTGATCCTTCTCCACTTAGTGAACTCTGGAGGTTGAGAAGAGAGCCAGCATTGGAGAAGAATTCAGCCTAAGGTTGTTCTTTACCTTTACACAGCTTCCCAAACACTCATTACCAGCAATGGCATCATACATGAAGCCTGAAAGAAAAATTCAAATATATCATTTCCCAAATAGAACCTTTTTTGTAGAGCAGGGGCTAGCAAACTGTAGCATATGGACAAATCAACCCAGGTTGTTTTTGTATAGCTCATGAACTAAGAATAGTTTTTACTTTAAAAAAAATTAACTTTATTTAAAAATAAAATTTTAAAAGAGTAAAATCCGTTGGTAGACTGGATTTGTCCCCTGGACTGAAATTTTCCAGCCCTTGGTGTAGAGGATTGAGGATTCTGATCTCAAGAGTTCCAGGAGGTCCAGCTACTGAATCAATGAGAAATATGGAGAATCTGGTACCTTGGCACTGGGATTCTGTTCCAGGGAGGACTGAGTCAAGACTTT
The DNA here is from genome assembly GCA_028646575.1 of Pseudocheirus occidentalis. Lineage (NCBI taxonomy): Eukaryota > Metazoa > Chordata > Mammalia > Diprotodontia > Pseudocheiridae > Pseudocheirus > Pseudocheirus occidentalis. The sequence goes on along the minus strand of CM053593.1, from coordinate 74,206,679 downwards.
TGTTGATTTCAGGTTAAAGTTATACCTCTTTCCATTAAAAAAAGTCACAGTAGTACTTGAGTCAAAGATTTCTGCAAAACCAGAGCCTGGAATTAGTGGTGGCTATTGTAAGTGGATGAGGTAGCAACTAGTCAAGCCAATGAAGCCAATGTCAACAGGAATCACCTGAAGACATCAGTGGACCTGAAACATTGGAGTCATATTCTGTATGTTCTTTTCCATTTATGTAATCCATATGTGTCCACTGTTCCCACTGACTGCTTATTTAAAGATAGATATATAAATCACACAGGATTAGAAGGTATGAAGGGCCATGTTCTATACTTATGTCTATGAGACAACAAATGCTTTAGAAGTAGTAAAGAAATGAAGGAGCTGTAGTTCATTACTAGAAAAGAGTAGATTAGAAGCAGTAGAACAATATATTTATGGGCTAAGTATTTGGTAATCAGAGAAAGGCATGTCAACAATGTTAAGACCCATCTCTGAGAAGCCATAGCTTCCTTAGACTAATGGTGGCCTTGACTTTCTAGAACTAGAAAAACTTTAGTGCCCCTTCTTATATGTCCTGTCGGACTCAATTTTATTATCTATTATGAAGTGGTGATCTATTCACTGGAGGACATCTAGAAGAAGGTAATGTGGGAAGCGAAAAGCTTTGATTCCATGTCATGAGGTTTGGTAAAAGGGACCCAGAATATGTGGCCTGGAGAGGAAAAGATTTGGAGGGGACATGATAGCTATACTGAAGTGTTTGAAGGTCTTCCATGTGGAAGAAGTATTCGATTTGTTTCTTTCTACTCTACAGGCAGACATTTGAACAATGGGTAGAAGTGACAAATAGGCAAAATTAAACTTGATGTCAGGAATATCTTCCTGGTAATTTGAACTTTCTGAAGTAGGGTGGACTGTCTTAGCAGCTATTAAGATGTTTTCCGTGATCTAATTGACATCAGCATGTACAAGATGTCATAAGATGTCTTATGGTAGTTTTAAGCTTTGATTGCTTTCAAGTCTTATTGCAGCATTAAGCTACTAAAGTTTTCACAATTGTCTAAATCAGGTTTGCACAACTTGTGGCCTGCAGGTTGCTTAGAGCCCTCTGGCCATTTGCAACGTGCCAAAGTGGGCTGCCTGAAATCCTTTGGCAGGCAACAAGTAGCCAGAGGGTCTGAAGCAGTTTGTGGGTCGTAGGTTGTGCATGCCTGATCTAAACCTTTGCTACCATTGAGCTGCAATACCCACTCTTCTCTGGAAGCTTCAGTTGGTACAAGAATCAGTGACCATCCTTCCAGCTACAAAAATAATAAAGAGTTCTCCAATTTACATAGAGTTTTAAGGTTTACCGAGCACTTTAAATATATTAATCTCATTTGATCCTTACAAGAACCCCTAATAGAGGGATGGGGAAACTGAGACCTCGAGGCCACATGTAGCCCTTTAGGTCCTCAAGTGCAGCCAAATTTCACAGAACAAATCCCACCCCTGCCCTATTATCCACATTTTTCAAATGAAGAAATTTGGACTCAAAGATGTTAGGCAACTTTCCCAGTTATATAGCTAGTAAGTGTGGAGGTACAATTCAGATAAATTTAAAGTGATTCTTTAGCTACTATGATGCTTCTAAATGTAATTCAAAGTAACAATTCTATCCAATGCTTAAACACTTCGTATAAAGATAAGTTTTCTAGACATAAAAAGTTCAATCATAAGGGCGGCTAGGTGGCGCAGTGAGTAGAGCACCGGCCCTGGAGTCAGGAGTACCTGAGTTCAAATCCGGCCTCAGACACTTAACACAAAAACTAGCCGTGTGACCTTGGGCAAGTCACTTAACCCCAACTGCCTTCCAAAAAAAAAGCAAAAAAAAAAAAAAGTTCAATCATATACAAATGAGAAAAACATGGAAAAAATTACCTGTCAGATCTGGGAATAGGAGAAGAATTCATGACTGAACAAGGAATAATGAAGAACACATAAATAAAATAAATAATTTTGATGACATAAAATTATAAAAAGTTTTTATACAAATACCTAATAAAGCTAAGATTAAAAGGGCAACAATGGAAAAACATAGTGTTGTAGCAAGTTTCTTTGATAAAATTCTGGTTTCCAAGATTCAAAAGGACTAAATCCAATTTGTAAGACAAAAGTCATTCTCTAATTGAACTGACCCTAGACTTCCATTGATTTCAGGTTAAAGTTTTGTGTCCTTCCATAAAAAGGCACAATAGTATTCTAAGCAAAGATTTCAGCAGAACCAGAACCTGGAGTCAGTGGTGACTATAGGCAATGAATGAGGTGGCACCTAGTCCCTAGTCAAGGCTATGAGTTCCAACAGAAGTCACTTAAATACTTTGATAAAATAAGAGTGTTAGAAGCATGAACTAAGGATATAAAGTGACACCTTGAGGGAAGGAATCTAGGCTGTTTATAGTCATACGAAAGGAGGCTCCAAATTATTATAAAGTAGAGAAGTATAAATTAAAGCAATTCTGAGATACCACCTCACACCCAGCAAAGTGACAAAGATGACAAGAAAGACAATTATAAATATTGAAGGGACTGTGGGAAAAGGGGCACACTGATATGTTCCTGATGGATTTGTGAATAGATGTAACCATTTTAGAAAGCAATTTGGGATTATGCACAAAAAGTTAGTTAACAGTGATCCGACTCCATCACTGTTAGGCCATTCCCCAAAAAGAATCAAAGAAAGAGGAAAAGATCCCTTATGTACAAAACTATTTTATTACTGCTTCTTTTTGGTAGAGGGAAAAAAAACAGAACAGTCCAACAACTGAGTGATGGCTGAATAAGTTATGGTATATGAATGTGATGGAATACTATCATGTAACAAATTAGCAAATAGAGGATTTAAAAAACATGGATGAATCATATGAACTGATGCAGAGCAGTGAACAATCAAAAAACCAATTTATACTATAGTATTAATATTACAAAAATGAATAATTTTGAGATTTTATAACCTAAATGAAATGAGTAGGACCAGAATAATCTATGTATTAAAAAAGATAAGTACAAATAAAACAAACAACTTTGGAAGCTATAAGAGCTATGAATAATGCTGAGACTATTAATGATTCCATAGGATGATGAATGAGTCTATCTGTTACAGAGAGGTAATAGATGTAGGGTACAGAAAAAGATATATGTGTGGGATATGTGTAATAGGCATTGAGGTATTATTTTTTTTGTTTAATCACACATTTTGATCATAAGAAATGTTTCTTTTTCTTTTTAATGTAGCTGAAGAGAGAAAAAAATTAATTTAATTTAAATTTATTTTAAAAGTATTTAAAAATAATTATACAATTAATCTAGTTTAATGTGAACTCTTCAAGGTTAGGGACTATTTTTCCCCTTCCCTTTAGATTCCTACCTCTTAACACAACACCTTTCACATAATAAATATTTAAAATGTTTATTAAATTAACTTAGCTCAGAAATTTAGAATTAGAAAGGACCGTAAAGATGGTCTAACTCAACCTCCTTATTTTACAAATGAGGTAACTGAGGTCCAGAGTAGAGAAATGTGGTGCCCAAGATTACATAGCTATTAAATATCAGAAATGAGATTTAAACCCAAGAACTCTGACTTCACAGTCACAATTCAGTGAAGTGTTAGGAAGATTATTTGGAATAACTCCAAACCAGAGCTCATTAGGGCCAAATGAAGCCAATCTTTCCATTCAAATCCCATTAAAACTGTTTTAAAAAGTCATTTGAAGGAATATAATGTCTTTTCCAGGACAACTTTTATTACTTTTATGTTGGGAGATCCAGTGAGTCATAAATGTCTATACTACTCATACACTATTATAACCAGGTTGTTGTCCAGATATGGCAATCTATGAAAGTGAATTGGAATATAAACTTTAAAGACAATGGGAAAGAGAGAAAAGTCATCACTTCTTAGGAAACTGAGGTTTCTATATTTAGTTTGCTCAGTTTTACCCCGGGGTTAAATTTCAAAATGGGTACAGAACATCTCTACTTAATCCTTTATTTAGTTAAGGCCTTAGTTAAATGTCATTTTAATGCCAAAAAAAGTGACTGAATTTATATCAATTTACTCTTGCCCTGACTTTATTTGCTAGGGAAGCCTCTTATGGGGTGTGGGGAAGAACTGAGATTCCCCAAGATCCTTCCAGCTTTTAACCATGTATTATTTAAAATGATAATAATAATAGCTAGCATTTATATTAGGGCAGTTAGGTGGCACAGTGGATACAGTACTGGGTCTGGAGTCAGGAAGACTCATCCTCATGAGTTCAAATCCGGCCTCAGATACTAACTAGCTGTGTGAACCTGGGCAAGTCTAACCCCATTTCGTCTTAGTTCCTCATCTATAAAATGAGCTGGAAAAGGAAATAGCAGAACATCCTAGTATCTTTGCCAAGAAAACCCCAGATGAGGTTACAGAGAGTTGGACTTGACTGAAACAACTGAATAACAGAATTTTATAGAAATGCCTTACAAATATTTTGCAAATATTGTCTAATTTTACTCCCACATAGGAGGTAGGTGTCATTATTATTTTGCAGATGATGAATCTGAAGCAGATAGAGTTGAGTGATTTGCCCAGGGTTCCATAGCTAATGTGTGTCTGGGGCTGGGTTTGAACTTGGCTCTATTGTAACTCTATGTCTAATGTTCTATTCACTGCATCATCTAGCTACTTCAGTGTAATTTGGCAGGCTATAAAATTGTTCAGGAATACATAGACTTTTGTATGCACTCTGAATGTTCTCTGATTTCAGTGTTATGAGTCTTTCTCCACTGCTATATATTATAACCTGTCTATGAATTTGGTCACAGCAACATAGAATAAAATCTGAAAGGGATCTTTGGGGCCATCCAGTCTAACTCCCTAATTTTATAGAGGAAACAGAGACCTACTCTTATCTTTACCTATATATGTACATGTATTACCCCTCCTATTAGAATGTGAACTTTAGGAAGGAAAGGACTCTTATCTCTCTCTTTCCTCCTTTAAAACAATTATACCTTTAGCTATCAGCCCAACACATAAGTACTTAATCAGTGTTTGTTGATTCAGCAGTCAATAACCATGTATTAAGCGCCTACTATTTGCTAGGCACTGTGCTTAGCCCCTTCTCTCAGGTCCTTCTCTCAAGGAGCTCACAGTCTAACAGAGGAGACAACACGCAAACAATTACGTGGAGACCAAGTTATATATAGTCACTTCTGCAATAAAGCTTGTTTTGAAAACACAAATTTGTTCCAGTGGGATTGCTATATTAGGCAACAATTTGAGCATAAATAAAACTTTCCATTTGATATACACATACACCTCAAACCTTCTACCTCAGTTCCTCATATGTGTTGTGCTGGTTCTGCTGGATAACATCACTTCACAATAACTCACTCATACAAAAGGCTATGTATTCCTTAGGCGTGTGTAATTTACTTTCCTGAACAATTTTATAGCCTGCCAAATGACATTGAGGTAGCTAGATGATGCAGTGAATAGAGCATTAGACACAGAGTTACAATAGAGCCAAGTTCGAACCCAGCCCCAGACACACATTAGCTACGGAACCCTGGGCAAATCACTCAGCTCTTATTTGCTTCAGATTCATCATCTGCAAAATAATAATGACACTTTCCTCCCCCTTTTAGTGTGTGGTGCCAAAACAAACGAACAAAGAATGAGGAATCTTAGAAAATCAGGAATTAAGGTATGACCCTGTCATACCACTTCATCTCTCTCTAAAAGATTTTCCATAGGAAAATGTCCATTTCTTCACAGATGTTATTCCCTTCTCTTCCCCTATTACATACCATCTATTCTGATAAACATATATTTAACTAGTTGTTTATATGATATTCTCCCTATTAGAATGTAATCTCCTTGAAGGCAGACATATATCCCAATACTAACACAGCATCTGGAATATTAAGCTTAATACATTTATTTACTGGTTGACTGGACATATAGAGCCCATAAAGAGCTCACAACACTTTGCTAGTCAAGGCTGTGATGAACTAATGAAGACTGTTCCACAAAGTAATTAATTTCACAGTTGTTCTGGGCGCTCAGTTCCCATCTTTAACCACCCTTTTCCCTCAGAAATATTTTTCTTTTTCAAGACAATTTTCCCCAGGGAAGTTTAAGCCCAGTTTTCAGTGTTTTATCTTTTATTTAAATTATGAAAAGCGTAACAATTCTATATTGTTTAAAGACTACACAAAAACAAAAAGCATAGTGTTCAATCATTTTCATGGTTTTTTATTTATTTCAAAAAAGTTGCAAGGTAGAAATTAGTTTTTAAATAACATGAAAAGATTAGGAGACACTGGAAATTTTTTTTAAAGTTAGCTAGAGGGTTATAATGAACAAGAATATAAAAAAAGAACAGATGAATAATTTAGAAACTTTTAAAGAGTAGAGAAAAAATACCAGGGAGAAGAGGAAAAGTGCATTTCTTCCCCTTTTGCCAGACGTGTTGATTTACAAATGAATTTACATATATTATATTTGTTCTCTAATTATCTTTAGTTTTCTGTCTTTTTATGTGTTTGCTTATAATGCCTTATATGGAAAAGATCATAAAAATAACATTTCTTTTTTCTTCCCAAAGAACTATTTTGTCCAGTTATAGTCTGATTTCTTAGTTCTAAAATTTATATTAATAGATTCCCCCCCCCCCACCAAGACATCCAAATGACATTAGCATTCAGATCAGGGCTTTACAATTTCTTTTTTTTTTCTAGTAAGGTCAATCAACAAGCATTATTAAGCACTTACTTACTATGTGCCAGGCACTGTATTAGGTTGTGGGCATACAACTATAAAGAATGACATAATTTCTGCTCTTGAAGAGCTTATATTTTACCAAAAAAAAAGTCAGTATGAAATCTATAAGGTTTGATGTATCTAAAAGTCCTTTGATGGTAACCATCAGTTAGTTTCTCATTTAGGCATAAATGTATGAAATGGATAATATTTCTGAAAATACCACTATATTATAGCAATTATTATATTTGTGTACAGGTCACTACACAAGGAATCCATTTTCTTTGAAACTATGTTACTTGCTGGTATCCCTTAAGTCTAGAACTTAATCTTAATTGTAATCCCTTCTACAAGGCAGATGAGAATTTATTTATACCTTCCCATTCTGTACAATTCTTGTTTATGTCATCCCATAGATCTGGACTAGGAACTTCATTCAATTTTCTGGAAGGTCTTCCTCCAGGCATTTTTACCAGTGGAACATACAAGGCATCCTTAAATTCACTCTCATCCTTGTTATGTGATTGGCCCATCATTTTCCCCCATACATTTCATTGACATCCTTTGTAAATTTCTTCTAGAATCCCTTATTTGTAATGTTAGAGTCTGCTTATGCCACAATGAACATCTTCCCAGCCCATAAACATAATTATAATCTCTCAATCAGAATACAGAGAGACAACACAGCATAATGAGTCAACTTTTTAGTCAAGAGGGCCTGTTTTCAAAGTCTGCCTCTAAAACACTAGCTATAAAAAGCCACCAATTCACTTAAGCTCTTACTGCCCCAGGCATCTTTCTAAAAGTATAACTTATAGATAAATTGCTTGCCTGTATCAGAAGAGGAAGTTTACACAATGGTAAATTCCTCCTATAGATCAAGTCATAAGTTTAGACCCTCTTTCCAAAAGAAAAAAAAATCCTATAGCCATTCCTCATCAGATATGGTACATCATAGAAAGGAAGTGACCCAAGGCTTCTTTTCTATCTCAGTAGAGCATAAACTTCCTCCTAAGCTGAAAAGACTTTGACTAGGATCCTAGTATTTCTGTTTTCAGGACCAATCTAACCACATTCAGAAATGCTTGTTTTGGGGTTGGCCATGGAGTGGTGATATTTTTGGCTGTAGACATTGTCAAAGGTAGAGTGCCATGCTGAGAGTCAGGAAAACCTGACTTTGCTTTCTGCTTCTGGCACTAGCTGTGTGACCATAAAATAAAGTAATTGAATTTGAAGACCTTTAAAGTCCCATTTAGCCCCAAACATATGAATGATATAAACAAAGACAATGTGTTGGTAAAAGGAATATCCACACCAATGAAATTTGGTTCTTTAAAATAAATGATCCTGTACCATCTTGTGTCTTCAGGCATTTTGTGACTCAAATGAAACTATAAGCTACTTGAAAGCATTGATGCCACCTAATATTTCCTGGCTTCCCTTATTGCTTTGTGATTCTATGATCTTTTAAATACTGAATTCTCAATAAATATTTGACTATTGAGTTGTACTGAATGCACAACAACAATTATTATGCACTTTGAACCAC
>CM053593.1:74147572-74198249 GCA_028646575.1 Pseudocheirus occidentalis | reverse complement strand
CTATTTTCCAGGTCAGTGATTTTTTCAAGGATATATTTCACATTGGCTTCTATTTTTTAATTTGTTTGTATCTGTTTAATAGTATCTTGATTTCTCATAAAGTCATTTGCTTCCATTTGCTCCACTCTAATTTTGAAGGAATTATTCTCTTCAGAATGCTTTTGAGATTCTTTTTCCATCTGGGAAATTCGACTGTTTAAGGCATTCTTCTCCTCATTGGCTTTTTTAGGCCTCTTTTGTCATTTGAGTTAATTTGTTCTTTAAGGTGTTATTTTCTTCAGTCAGATTGTTGACTCTCTTTTCATGATTTTCTTGTATCATTCTCATTTCTCTTCCCAATTTTTCTTTCACTTCTCTTATTTGACTTTCAAAGTCCTTTTTAAGTCAATCTATGGCTTGTAGGCAATCTTCATGTTTCTTGGAAGCTTTTGGTGTGGGAGTTCTGACTGTGTTGTCTTCCTCCTGTTCCATGCTTTGATCCTTTTTGTCCACAAAAAAGGATTCTAGAGTTTTATTGCTGCTCTTAATTTGCTTCCTTTTTCCTCATGTTGGTCAGTCAATTAATTGCTTGATTTTTTAGCTCTGTGAAACTCTTCTTCCAGGAGGGAAAGCTCTGTCCCAAATTGCTGGGTTTTTCACAGCTTCTGGATCTATTAGGGGGGTGCTGCAGTCCCTACCAGCTTTGGCTTGCTGAAAGTGCACCCCAGGACCACCACCCAAGACCATGATCCGAATCCAGGACGTTCAACACAAGAGCACTTGGCCTCTGATTAATTGCTTTGGCCCCCCTGCAATCTGCAGGCCTAGAACTCTGAAGCAGCTGGGTTGGACGTGGCTGCTGCTTGTGCTGCTTGTGCCACTTCCCACTGCTTCCTTGCCCTGGGGGCAGTTTGGCCAGCCTGCTTTTCTCCCCCAAATTTAGCTTGAATTCCACTGACCTTTCTCTTAGCCTTATTTCTCCTGGCTTGATAAATGTGAAAACTGCCCCAGCTGCCGCAGATCCACTCTCCTGAAGACTCCAGCTGTGGCTCTCCTGACCATCCTGGGGCTAGGCTGTGATTTCAGGCTGGGCTGGCCTTGGCTCCCAGCCTGCTGTGATGAGCCCCACCTGCCAAGTTGCCTTCAGCAAGATAAGTGTTTTCTGTATTTTTGTGAGTTTTGGAGCCCTAAAATTTGTTTAGAGTTGTATTTTATAGGTATTTAAGATGGCTGTGTGGGAGCTGCAAACCTTTGCTGCTTCTACACTGCCATCTTGGCTCCGCCCTGAACCACTTACTCAAACCCTTTTTGATTCATTGGAATTTTAGGAGAATGGCTTGAAAAAAGCCTTAATATTAAAACAGTTTGAATTTTCTACCATGCAGATCAGTATTCATCTCATAGTTTCTACTTATTTTTTCTATATGAATCAGAATCTTTATTTAATTCATTTCAATTTCAGTTTGGAGCTATTTGCAGAAAGTTAGCCATTAAACTGGGCCTACCTTTTGACCCATCTATAGTAATTTTGATCCAGCTCTTCCATAAAAGATATAAACACAATGCACTCATATGTATTTATATATACTTACTTGCACATTACACACACATATTAAGGAAGGATTAAAAAAAAGCCAGTAGCATATAAATGTAATGAGATATTTTGTCGTAAGAAGTGATAAAATGGACAACTTCAGAAGAAATTGGGAAAATCTCTGTGAGCTGACACAAGACAAAGTGAGTTGAATTAGGAGAAAAATTAACACAATGGTAACAGCATTACAGAGAAAAAACAATTTTGAAAGACTTTGAACCTCTCATCAGCACAATAATAAATCATGAATACAAAATAATTAAAATGAAAACCTCCTGATGATGTGATAAACTTAAAATCCAGAAATATTTTATAAATATATTTATATTTTATATAACAATTTTTATAACTATAAATGTAAAATACAGACACTTTCACATATAGCAAAAATGGAAATTTGTCTCGACTATCTAGCTATGTAGTAAAGGATTTCTTTTTTTTGTGTGTGTGTGTGTTTAAAAAATAATTCGATTTAGGCCATAGTAGACATAATAAAACCATGCTTATTACTTTAAAAATAAAAATAATGAGCTATTTTAAAATTTGTGATCTAGTTTATTATTCAGAAGTTACTATAATCTGAAGGAAGGGGGGAAAGTTTGCCATTAGTCCTGAGTCAGGTGTATAGAATGGTCCTTTGTCTCTTCATCTGATCAGATCTCCTGTGCTTGTTACAATATGGAATTCCAGTTGCCTTGGTAATTGCTTAATAAAACTCAAAGCAACTCTTCTTCAGGAGTTCCACCTATATCCTTAGGGAGGTCTGGAAGTGGGACAAAAGCTCTTAGAGCCAAAAAAGGCGCAGAAGAAAATTTTACTTTCTGTCTTGTTGCCATAGGAACGTAGTCACTTGCTTTCCTTTGTGGTAGAGCAAAGCTCTCAAATTCAAGGATCTGTGAATTTGTTGAACAAAAGAACTGTCATAGTTGTCATGGCTGAAAAATGTATTTTCCTGTGGCTAATCTGGTAAAGGGCTTCCCTGAACTTAATTCTACCTGTATTCAACCCACAGACTGGGTCTCTCCCTTTCTAACTCAGTAGAAATTCTTGTAGCTTGTGTTTTGCTGAGATCATGTTGGACCCACTGAGGTCATTATTCCCTTTCTAAAGGCAGGATATTACCCTTTTGCTAGAACTATTCACTTCTATTTTCTAGGATGCTTCAAGGATCACTGACAAGAATTCAGCAATCGTATTGTCTCTTTCTTTTGGGATCTTGGACCTGGTGAAATGAACTCATATGAGTACCTCAGTTTTCTCTTACTATGTCCCTACCTATTACCAGGAATAGATTTTGAAATGAAGGGAAAAATCCAAAGTAGTGATCAGATTTTTGCCTTAATTGAGGCTCTCAGTGTTAGGTAAGTCTAACCTGACTGGAAGTGCTTAATAAATGTTTATTGATTCATCTGTCTGGGCTATTAAGGGCCCTCAGATATGATGTTGGTTCAGCCTGGGTAGTTATGATCCTCATGTCCTCTTCTCTGGAGTAGCTGATCTTTTGCTTTAAAAAAATAATTCTGAACTTAAAACATAAAAAGCATTTCCACAACAGTTTAATAGGAAAAAAAAAGGTAATTGCATATGAAACTGTCAATCTATTATGTATAACTTACTCTTCCTTTTAAATATAAAAATTATCATCTAACTTTCTTTTTTCCCCATTTTTCTTCCTTGTTCTTTTTTCCCACCTTGAGATGGCTGCCATTAGACACAAATGTGTGTGTGTGTGTGTGTGTACACATATATACATGTATATATGTAAAGTCATTCTGTACATGCATTTGTCAGTTCTTTCTCTGGATGCAGATAATGTCTTCCTTCATGCGTTCTTTGTAGTTAATTTGAGTATTTCTAATATCCAAAATGACTTAGTGCCTGGAAGTCATTCTCAAAACAATATTGCTGTTATTGTATACATTGTTCTCCTAGATTTGCTCATTTTACTCTTAATTATTTTGTGCAAGTCTATGTTTTTTCAGTTGAACTCATCATTTTTATAGCACAATAGTATCCTATCATGATTATATACCACAATGTGTTCAGCGATACCCCAATTTCATCTCTTGCTTTTGTGTAATGTTCATTCATGATGTCTTTCAACCTATCATCATACACACTAGCCTAACTCCAGCTCCTGTTTCTGCTCCCTTTTGCCTATTTTGTAACCCATGGTTTGAAAATGACACACAGTGACTTTGAAAGGACAGCAGTTGGAGTTCAAAAATCACATTCAACAAATATGTGAATGTCTGCTATGTATAGGACACTATGTGGGGAGCTCTGATATTCTAGAAGGGCAGATTTTTTTATTCCTGTAGCCATCAACTCATCTTTGTCATGAAATGTTCCTAGAATTTGGAGCAGCTCTCCCAAACTGAAGATATAACAGCAACTTTCTTTTTAAACACAGAACTAGATTTAGCTCAGTTAAGCTTTTTGTAATCTATTTTTTTATTAAACTCAAGCAACACTACAAAGTATCTTAACACTGCTTTAATTGTGTCCCCTCTGGCGAAAAAGGGAAGGAATGCAAGTATCATAATAGAGAGAGCCCTTTAGTTATCCGTTCTAATGGTGAAAAGCTGTGGTGCTGATAATCAGCCTGGGTATTCTGGAAAGCTTTTATGTTTGTCTCTTAAATGTATCAGATGACTATATTTGGTAGCAAATTTACTTTCCTAATTACATTTTACTCAGGCACATGTTAAAATTAGTTTGCATTCCTTGAGTACATAGTAAAGAACAGTGGTGAGAGGCTACCAAGAAGCCAGCCAGCCACACATCATCAATTTCAGTAAAGTGCAGATGAGTAATCAGAAGAAGGCTGTGGCTCAATAAGCTATTCTGATGCTCAGATTTGATGGAGATTTCTTCTGAATGGGTATCAGTACTCATATATTTACCCTTTTTTCCATCTTGTTTTCACTGTGTTCATGTATGTTTTCATTGCATATATGTTTAGCTTATTTGCATGTGAAGACTATTGTGAAGTATGTTCACATTATATCTCACAAAGATTTGTATGATCCAATTTATTATTATCCTACTAGGCATGAAAGGTGAATCCTGGATGAAGAGAACAGGGTGAATTGACTTCAGTTTATATAAGAAAAGCCATCGATGAAAATGACTCGTAAAAGTTTAATGAAAAACGAACTCATAAAAGTTTTTATTGTTTGGACAGATCCTTTAGCTTTCAGAAATGAGTAACAGCTGGTGTTGTACCCATGGTACTTTGTAATCTTTTTGCACATGTTTGATTTAATCATGTCCATGTGTCTCATGCTTTCATTTATGCCAGCTTCTCCTTATTAGCTATTCTTCCTATTGCACACAATTTGTTTTTAAGAACTCTGCCATCCAGTGGTAGAGTACCAAAAAAGGGCTATAACACTTTTCAGTGGCTCTATTGTTTTTCAGAACCATCTCAAGTTTCTTATATTTCTTATTATGCTTTATTTTTGTCCTGTAATTTGTCATGAACATCTGAAGCCTTGTGCTTTCTACCTATGCTGAGGGATTTGATTGTTCCTTCCCAAGTTTATTTTACTTAAATATAAAGGACTGTAGAACTACATGAGTTTTATTTTGTTTCTATTTTCTCTGCCAAGGAGAATGACCTTGGACTAATAAGGAGTTGATGTCTCAAATAAGTAGAAAGATAGTAAGAGAGCACTTCCCTACACCATGTAGATACATCTAGAGCAGTGGTTCTCAACCTTCCTAATGCTGAGACCCTGTAATACAGTTCCTCATGTTGTGGTGACCCCCCAACCATAAAATTATTTTTGTTGCTACTTCATAACTGTAATTTTGCTGCTGTTATGAATCTATCTGTTATGCAGAATGTATTTTCATTGTTACAAGTTGAACATAACCCACAGGTTGAGAACTGCTGATCTAGAGCATATTCTACAGAACTAGAACTGATTGATGCTACTGGTGAGCTGTGATCTTTTAAAGATTGTGTAGAATTATGTAGAATTGGGATGTATGACAGAATAACTGCCATGATTTTCAAGAAAGGCAAGAGGATGAACAACAAAAATTATAGGTTATTAGAACTAGCTGTGGAAATTTATCGATCAATCAATAAACATTCATTAAACGCTATTAAGTGCAGGTCACTGTGCTAAGCACTGGGAGATACCAAAAAGTGGCAAAAGACAGTCCCTGCCCTCAATGAGTTTACAGTCTAATGGGGGAGAAAACATACAAACAAATATATACAAGCAAGTCATGTATAGGATAAATGGAGACTTCTAAGGCTATTTAGTCCACCCTCTTACCCCCATAGGTGAAAAAGTTGGGGTCCCTGGGAAGTTTTGTGATTTACCCAGAGTTATATTAGTAGTAAGCATCAGGATCCATAGCTAGCTCTCCTTCTACCACATTACATATATGTTCATTTTCAGTCATTTTTCAGTCATGTTTTACTCTTTATGGCCCCATCTGGGATTTTCTTGGTAAAGATACTGTAGTGGTTTGCCATGTCCCTCTCCAGCACATTTTACAGATGAGGAAACTGAGACAGACAGAATTAAGTGACTTGCACAGGGTCACATAGCAAGTAAGAACCCGAGGCCAGATTTGAACTCAGGAAGAGGAGTCTTCCTGGTTCCAGGCTTGATGTGCTCTCCACTGCAGCACCTAGCAGCATGCCAAATCACACCATTTCCCAATCCATCATTATTGTCAGTTCTGGTTGGTTCAGTTGACTTTAGTTTCTTCAAGGCTAGGAATTAATTTCTGTGATCATTTAGAATGTGATCATTCTGTGATCATTTACCTTGTTAAGCTATATTAAAAGGTTCTATAGCTGAGCAAGCAGGAAAAATTCATTCAAGTAATTCTCAAACGTATCCTCAAGGACTTTACTCTCTAATTAGGGAGATAAGATATGAATAGTGAAAAAGTAAATAAATGATTTAAATAACAGTTCAGGATAGAAAAGTCACAAGGTCCTATAAGATGAATTATTTAAGCAGCAGGGAATAGGAACTGGACCTATGATTTCAATCATATGGGAAACTCTAAGACGTGGAAATTCAGTCTCTAAATTCAGGTAGTACCTTTTCGAAACTTTTAGTCTTAGAGAATCACCGGACCACTGAGAAGTTAAATTGCTTGCTTAGAATCACACAGTCAGTATGTATCAAAGAGTGGACTTGAACTCAGGTCTTTCTGGTTCTGCATCTAGTGTGATATACAGCATCTCTTGTCCAATGAGTAGTGCAGATAATCTGGTAGGAACACAGAAGGATCATCACCTTAGGTCAGGGTTTTAGGTGGTGATGGGCATCAAGGGAAGGGTTATGGGGGAGAAATTGAATTGTAGCTTGGAGGATTTGGGGATAAGTAAAGAGTATTCCAGGTGAACGTAGGTTCTCACAAAACTGAGAAAACTCAAGTTGTGTTTGGGGGATGATAAAAATTAATGTTATCAAATGAAAGTTAGAGTTTCTTGATTAACTGGGATCCAGACTTCTTTAAACAAAACATAGAAATTAAACTATTGATAAAACTATAAAGGCTAAATGGAAAGGTCTAAATAGTGTGAGAGGTAAAATTCCTTAAGAATTACACTGAAGAAATATTAGAAAACTAAGAGTAATCAAATGGTATTTAGAATTCTAAACTACCTTTGTTGGACATGTTTTGTTCTTAATAGGAGAAAGCCCTCTCAAAAGTATTATGTCTAAAATTAGTACTTTTCTCTGAAAATGACAGCGGAAGCATGGCATGGAAGAGGGTCACCATCCTTGACATGTACTGGGGGCATGGGTGGGTGGGGCTTGGAGTTGGAAGACCCAAGTTCAAGTATGACCTTAGATGTTTTCTAGCTGTGTGACCCTGGACAAGTCAGTGTCTTCCACTGTAAAACAAGGGATTATAACACAGCATGCCTCCTAGGATTGCTGTAAGGATCAAAGGAGATAAAATTGTAGAGTATTTAGCATAGTGCAATAATAAAAGCTCTCCTTTATCCTTCATTCCCAATAGTCATAATACTTAATCTCTCAATACTTAATCTTCCAGGCAATCCTCAAAGGTTATAAACTACAGATAAGATTATGATCTTGTAGAGTGGAGAGAATTTCCCCATTAGGAATTCTCTAAAACAATGAAACAACATAATCCAACCAATAATTTTTTTAAAATTACATTTAAATATCTCTGTGTTTATGGGATGCTTAGACAAATTTTTTTTTACCAGAAATAAAGGTGAACTTTTTTTTATTTCTCTCCTCTCTGTCTCTTTGTCTCTCTGTCTCTCTGTCTCTCTCTCTGTCTCTCTCTCTCTCTCTCCACCCCCCCCCTCTCTTTTGCTTCTTAGAGGTAAAAGGCAGGGCAGTTGAAATTACTGACTTGGCCAAGGTCACATGGCTGGTTTTTTGTGTGTGTCAAGTTTTTTTGTGTGTGTCAAGTGTCTGAGGTCACATTTGAACTCAGGTCCTCCTCACTCCATGGCCAGTGCTCTAATCACTGTGCCACCTAGCCACTCTGCTACTCTCTCTTGTTAAAGAAAGCTGGATTACTTAAAAGCAGTCAAATCTTTGGACTGTACCATTGGCCAATAACAGCTCTAAACCACTATGTTTTATGTGCAAGCTGCATCATCACATCACAGCTACCTCTAAACTTGGAATGTAAGTGCTAGCATAGGCAAGATTTCAATGTGTGAGCTTGGCAATCTGTTGTTATAGCAACCATTAGTATTGTCATAAGCCAGAGAGAGTTGTTGAAAAAACGTCAGTGAGCCTTGCTCTTTTTAACAAGAAAGGATGAGTAAGGAGCCAAGGTTTAATTTTCAGGAATAGTATCAGGCTGATGAATAACAGAATTGCTTAGAAGAATGTTGGGAAATCAGAAAGGTATCTCTTAGCCACATGCAACTGAAGAGCCCCTGAAATCTGTCAGGGGAAAAAAAATCACAGAATCATAGAACCTAAAGTTGGACAGTAACCAAGAAGCCTTTCAACTCTCTTTTCAAAGAAAAGCTTTCATGAAATAACAGCATGAGGCTTTAGGGATACCTACAAACCTTTGACCCCTCTCATTTCTTGAGTTCTGAAAATAACCATATTTTTCCACTTCTGTATTAAAGAAGCAAAGTATAGGACTCAATGATAACCTGCTAGTTTATTACTTTTGTGATTAAAATTGACTCCTTAACAAAGAAAACTTACCTCAAACTTATAAGAACTATTCAGAGGATTCCATACCTCTTCCCCAGTCCTGGGGAGATTAAATACTTTAACACTCTTCTTATGAACTTTGTAAAAGAACACCTTAAAATCCGATCAACTTCCCGATATTTTTCCCTCCCATTGCCCTCTACATTTAAGATGCAGCAAATAGAGCATTTGGTTAGGAATCAAAGGGCCTAGGTTTGAATTTCTTGGCTGATTTATTTACTACGTGTGTGGCAGACTTCAGACTATCCACTCAAACTCTATGAACAATATTCATGAAATTAGCAGTGGAATGAGCATAAGTGGTTTTGGGCATTAATGAAGCTGGCATTGGAAGTCATGATAATGTTCTTTTGTGTTGTTCGCTTGTATCCAACTCTATAACTTCATTTGAGTATTTCTTAGCAAAGATATTGGAGTCATTTGCCAATTTCTTCTTTGGCTCATTTTACAGATGAAGAAACTGAGGCAAATAAGGTTACGTTATTTGCCTAGGGTATCATACAGTGAGTAAGGTCAGATTTGAACTCAAGTTTTTCTGACTCTAGAGCAGGTACTCTGTCTACTGTACCATGTAGCTACCCAGTGCTTTCCTAGATAATGTTAAGTCAAGTATAGAACTCTCCTGCAATTAAGCATGGATAATGTTTTGAGAGCCTAACTCTTCAGGTTTCACTCTTTCTACTCTCTTGCTTTGTACTTTTCACTTTGTTTTCCTTTTACCTTTTTACATTTCATTTTTTTCTTCCTGCCTAAGTTCACCTGCTCTCCTATTCACATGACCACTAAAATTTTACTTTCATTTAAAAATAATTATACTAAAATTTGAAAATGACAAAGATCCAATCCTATTCTAACAAGTACTCACTAAGAAATATTTATTGAACATTTATTATGAATTGTGCTAGATATATAAAGATCAATATGAAACAGTCCCTGCCTTCAAGAACTGATATTCTAGGGGGGAAGGCAATATGAACAAATATAAGTATATATAGAATAAATTTGCAGAGATACCTTAGGGATGGAGGCAAGGGCATTAGCAGTTGGGGGGTGGGAATAAGGAAAAGCTTCATATTGAAAGTGTTACTTGACATATTCTATTTCTGTATGACTGTGTAAGTGATGTGACAGCTTCAATTCTATTTTCTACTGTGTAAAATAGGAAAAATGAGATAACATTGGAAAATTTACATATTTAAGATTCTCTGGTCTTACAGTTCCAAATAACATAACATTGAAAATTGCTCTAAGTGTTAAAACCCAACAATTTCCAAACTCCAATACTTTTTTTTTTCTTTTTGGAGGGCAATTGGGGTTAAGCAACTTGCCCAAGGTCACACGGCTAGTTTTGGTGTTAAGTGTCTGAGGCCAGATTTGAACTTAGGGCCTCCTGACTCCAGGGCCGGTGCTCTATTCACTGCGCCACCTAGCCGCCCCCAAACTCCAATATTTTTATCCATTTTTATCAGTATTCTTTGTGACAAGGGAGAGGAGTAGTAAGGACCTTAGATCAAAATCAACAGCCTGGAGGATAACCGAATGAGTGAGGCTTTGCCAGACCAAACAGGTTTGTTGGGGAGGACAATAACTCCCATCTGGTAGCCATGCTAAGGTTTGTCAATTGATCTAGAAAACGCATCTGGCAATTCTGGTAAAAAAAAAAAAAGACATCAAGATTACTGGAACTTGAACACCAGTTCTTTAATAATTACTCTTTCCTATTAAAGGATAAGAAATGATAATGTTTTTCATCAATATGTAACAGTTCATAGTAACAGCAACTGACAGCAGCTGTACTAACAAAGCTTCATGTTAAGATCCTGTGCATAATAGCCCTTTAAATTTGGGAAATTCTCACTGAATAAAATGCATGCTAGATAATCAGCATGATGTAGTGGAAAGAATAACAGCTCCTAAATTAGGAAGCTCGGATTCTAATCCATGCTTGCTTATAACTAACTGTGTAACTTTTGGTGAGTCTAAATTCCCCTTTGGGGCAACTAGATGGCACAGTGGATAGAGTGCCCACCCTAAAGTCAGGAGGACCTGAATTCAAAGTGGACCTCAGACTCTTGCCAGCTGTATGACCCTAGGGAAGTCATTTAACCTCTGTTTCAGTTTTCTCAGTTGTAAAATGGTGGTGATGATAATGACACCACTAATGACAAATATCATCATTTTGAGGGACAAGCTCCCTCACAGGGCTATTGTGAGGATCAAATGGAATAATATTTGTAAAAATGGCTAGCAATATGTCTGGCATATAGTAAGTACTTAATTAAGCCTTTTCCCTTCTTCTCCCCATGGAACCCACCTCTGATTCCCGTGGACTTGGTAGAAATTCAGTAGATGAAGAAAGGGAGGGAAGACATTCCAAACACAGAAAATGGATTGAATGGAGGCAGAAGTATACATTGGGTATTATGAGGACTGAAAGATCAGAAAAAACTGAAAAATTTAGTTGGAGCTTGTGAATGGTCTTGAATTCCTGGCAAAAGAGTCTGATCTGGTATCTGGGAAGAATTGAAAATACATGAATATAGGACTGCCTAAAGCGGTGCTGTTTTTTCAAGGCCATAAGATATTTTTTAATGGAAAAGAAAAATTATAAAGACAAATTCTTTTTGTCTATTTTAATCTAATATTTGGTGACAACTGCCTCTTAAAGGAGTGATTTCATAGTGAATTAGTGTCCACACTAGGAAAAGGAAAAGAGAAAGACTGTATAAATTTATGTATCTGAATGATTTGTTAAAGAATATTTTTTATTTTTTTGAATTTTTATTTTTAATATATCTTTCTTTTTAAAAAAATTAATAGTATTTATTTCCCCTCCACCAGTTACATGTCAAGAATGGGTTTTTTTGCATTCATTTTTACAAGATTTTGAGTTCCAAATTTTTCTCCCTCCTCCCTTCTGCTTTTCTGAAAATTTCAGGTAGTTTGATATAGCTCATATATGTGCTATCATATAAAAAATTCCACATTAGTTACAGTTGTGAAAGGAGAAACAGATAAAAAGAAAAAATACACAAGAAAGAATAAAGTAAGTGAAAAACTATGCTTCGATCTGCATTGAGAGTCCATCAGTTTTTATTTTGGATACAGATAGCATTTTCCTTCATGAATCTTGTCTTGAATCATTATGTTGCTGAGCAGAACTGAGTCCTTCACAGTTGATCATCACACAATATTGCTGATACTGTGTACAATGTTCCCCTGGTTCTTCTCATTTCGCTTTGCATCAGTTTGCACAAGTGTTCCTAGGATTTTCTGAAATCTGTCTGTTGATCATTTTGTGTTGCATAATAGTACTCCATTACATTCATATACCATACCTTGTTCAGTCATGCCCCAAGTGCTGGGCATCCTCCCAATTTTCAATATTTCATCACCATGAAAAGGGATGCTATAAATATTTTTTCACACATAGGTCCTTTTTCATTTTTTATGATGTCTTTGGGACATAGACCTAGTAAGGGTATTTCTGAGTCAAAGGGTATGAACAGTTTGGTTGATCCTTAACATTTTTCTTGTCTATTTTGAGGTTAGATTTATCTAGTTCTGAGAAGGGGAGGTTGAAGTCCCCCACTAGTATAGTTTTGCTATCTTTTTCTTCTGTTAACTCATTTAAATTCTCCTCTAAAATTTGGATGCTATACCATTTGGCACACATATGTTTAATATTGATATGACTTCATTGTCTATGGTACCTTTTAGCAAGAGGTAATTTTCTTCCTTAACTCTTTTAATTAGATCTAAGTTTGCTTTTGCTATGTTTGAGATCAGGGATGCTACCCTTGCTTTTCTTTTTTACTTCAGCTGAAGCATAATATATTGTGCTCCAGTTTTTTACATTTACTCTGTGTGTATCTCTCTGCTTCATATGTGTTTCTTGTAAACAACATATTGTAGGATTCTGGTTTTTAATCTATTCTGCTTTTGTTTTGTGGGAGGGTACATCCTATTCACATTCAGTCATGATTACTAACTGTGTATTTCCATCCATCCTATTTCCCTTCCATTTATTCTTTTCTTTCTCCTTTTGCCCTGTCCGTTCTTACCAGTTTTGCTTCTGATCACCACCTCCCTAAATCTGCCTTCCCTTCTATCAATTCCCTCCCTTTCCTTTTTCTTTCTCTTTCCCCTCTTTCTTCTCTATAGAGTAAGAAAAATTTCTCTTCCACACTTATTGTGTATGTTATTTCCTGATGAGAATAAGGTTTAAATAATGCCCACTGCTTCCCTTCTTTCCTTATGCTGTAATAGGTCTTTTGTGCCTCTTTGTGTGATATATTTTACCCTAGTCTGCCTCCCCTCTCCTCTTTTTTTTCCTTCTTTCTTTTCACTCATTTTTAAAAATATCATCACATCAAAGTCCAGCTTTGGGAAAAGAGATAACAAGTTATGTAAGCCTAGTCACATCTGTTGGGCTAGGGTTCTGGGGCTTACAACTTGCCTTCTGCAATGGGGCTGGAGGCCTCACAGGTGGTCTGCTGAGCCAGTACTGAGGTGCCTATATTGCTAATCTGTGCTGGGGCTAAGAACCCCCTGCTGGCTTGCCTGGATACTATCAGCACTGGGCTATGCTCCCCTCTTACTCAAATGAGACAGACTTTTCTTGAAGTCTTCTAAGTTACCTTAAGTTGGAAAATTGTTTCACTCCATTTTTTGTGGTTTCTGTCACTCTAGCATCTGTTTACAGGTTTGATTTAATGTTACTTCTGAAGGAAACTGGTGAGAGCTCAGGCAACTTCCTGGCTTCTTTCTAACGTCTTGGCTCCACCCTCAGCATATTTTTTATTTCTGACCAAGGCCTCAGAAGACCTAATGAGAGGGGATACTACAAGTTTTGGGGTCTGCATCTGCAGGCAAATCTTTTTTTGGCTATTTGGGTGATTCAAGTTTATTATCAGTCCCTTGTGGTGGTGTGTAAGTGAGAATGGCAGGCAGGTAATAACGGGTTCCCACCTTTATTTTACAAAGGAAAAAGTTTCACCTCTGAAGTATCTTAGTCACTTCTGAGGGATTCTAGAGCAATGGTTGGTTGGGAAACAATGTTACCTCCACTCTCAAATCTATGTTTTGATATCTTTGAGTATTGTAATTGGTTTAGAGGGTAAAGGAGGGACAAAAAGAAGAAAAGAATGACTAAAAGTCTGACTCATCCCATGGCTAGCATTGTTTTTGTTTAGTCGCTTGCTCTTATGGCCTTGGCTGTACTCCAAAAAACTCATCCAGATTCACATCCCTTGCAAAGATGGTCATTAATTCATAATGGACCTCATGGAAAAACTAAGAACAAAAGTGCCATTAAGTTTGTTTATAGCTTGAATTTTTTAAACCTAATTTTTAATTCTCCTGTTCAGGTCTCTGACTCTCAAGTTACTCCAGGAACAATAAACCCTAATTTTCAATGAGGGCTTTTTGTTCAGTACTTAACATAATAGGGTATTTTGCATCTAAGTAATGGGCAACCAGACAATTGCTAATGTACTTATGCATGTTTATATTTTCTAGAAAGCAATGGCAATACATTTACATTTATAAAGGAAGTGTGGCACTTACAGTTAAGAAAATTCGAAATTGCAGACATATCTTTATGAGAAGGGTCATAGCTGCCATGAACCAGATGTTAGGGAATAAATGATAAAAGTACAGTTTAGCTGGATCTACTATGGTGAAACAATAAGATCTATGCAAAAACCACATTATCATGGTCCTGGGTTGAAAGATTGGAGGAAGGAGAGATGGAATAGGAAGAAGACCTATTAGGAGACTGGTGAACTACTGTAGAGGGGCGGTAATGAGGGTTTATCCTGAGGCAGTGACAATGGGAAGAGGAAAGAGAAGACAAATGTAAGAGGTATACATGACAAGATTTGGCAACTGATCATATTTGAGAAATGAATCAGAGGGAAGAGTCAAAGCTTGCAAACGTAGGAGACTTTAATGAGCCCTGTTGTTACAGTCAGAAAGATAGAAGTCAGAAGGAGGAATAGATAATATATTTGCAAGAGTTAATAATTCCATTTTGTTACATTAAGGTTGATGTGCCAATGGATCATCCAGGTGGAGATGATATGAAAACGGCTGGAATTGCAAATCTGCAACTCAGAAGAGAATTGAAAGCTGAAGCCAAAGAAATGGGAGACGTGCAGAAATGTCATAGTTGAATCCATGGAAGTGGAGAGTTGGGAAGGGGTCAAGTACTCAGTGAAAGAAAAGAGAAGGAGCAGTTAATGATGCTGAAGAAAAAAACAAAAGAAAATGATGTAGAAAAGACTAAGTGAGGGGCTACCCACTAGCAGCAAATTCCACTTTGGGATAATTCCAAGCCTCAGGAAGAGCTTCCTCACATTAAATTTCAGCTTGCCTATCGGCATTCCATCTGTTATTCTTACCTCCTTCTACCTTATAAGGCCAAGGAAAAAAGTCAAATCCCTCTCAGCAAACACTTCACTCTCAGTTACATCATGGCCAACACACATACACATACACATGCACACATAGACACACATGGAATCTATCAGCAAACTGCTTTACCTAGAGCTTACTCATGATGGCCATGACAAGTATGTCTGAGTTTCTAACTGGTCTTTGGGAGAGTATTGGTATTTAATGACAAGTTTTGGAGGAGTGATGTCATGAAGGCAGTGATAAGAATCTCTTAATGATACTGCATTTTTCTTCACTTGTACCCCACTAGTTGCACTCCCATCCTCAGCATCTAGAAAGGACTGCCCTGACCTGGTGGGCCTCTTTTGTTTTACATGCTTTGGACTGTATGAAAATGTATTGCATTGCATTGGATTGCTTATTTTGGAGTCAGATTCTACTCACAGGAAACCAGCTGCAATATAATCACTTCTGATTATTTACACAACTCTTCCAACAGTCTTGATCAAATATCACAAATGGCATTCAATTCAGGGTGTGGTAAAAGTTCTAACATTGAGGAATGCAGCTGACCAAGGCTGAAAGCTCAATGTGTCAGTGATGGGGTGCCCTCCTCTGGGAGGCATTATGAATGAAATCAGAGGCCATGTCATAATGTCTCTCCACTTGTTTCCAATGTACTGTGGAAGGACGCTTAGGTGGAGAGGAAAATATAACTTCCCCTAAGAAGAATTTTAATTCTCCAGTGAACAAACAAACAAACATCTATCCCTCTCATAAGTACCTGCAACCAAGTAAGGGACGTTGTTACAGAATAACATCAAAACAATGTTTGAATGAGCATTTTGCTACTTCTTTGTAAGATTTGCTTCATCACATGTCATTTTGTTGTTTTAAGTTTAACTTTGAAGGGCCTCTGCATGCCTTTCTTGACTTCATCTTATTGGTGAAGAGGTTCAAGTGTTCAAGTGTACTAAGTTATATATGTTTTCTATTGAAATTGATTATTGGAGAGTAGACTTTGGGATTCAGAAAATGCCTGTTGTTTTTTTTTCTTTTTTTCAAGCCTAGTCTTTCTCAGTACAACAACTGCTTGTACCTTAACCACAACCCCTTCTCTTTGCTTTGTGTGCCATTTCTGGATTCCCTCACATCTGAAATCATCTATTCTGGGCTAGATATGTTTCAGTTTTCTAGATGATGGGGGTCCCCCTGCCTGTGACCTGAGGGGTAGGAAAACAATCAAAATTATTTGAACAGAAACCCTCTATGCCATATAAAACACCTAGAGCAACCTCCAATTCCAAGGTGGTTCTGAGAGAGTTGAATGAGTTGCTCTGATGGAGCCTGAAGTCTCCACAAATGCTTGCTATAACCATGTCAGTTCTTAGGAGTGTCCTTTCTCAGCGTGATAGTGGACTCTTTTCTCTTTCCTCTCCCATTTTGTACAGATGCTTTTGATTATTTTGTACCTGAGTGTAGGACTTTATATTTATCCCTATTGGATTTCATCTTATTCTATGAGATTAATTTCATAAGATTATTATCTTGTTTCCCTGGTGATATCCTTATATCCTTTCTATCATCGTCCCTGATTTATCTTTGGGGCTATCAAGCCCCAGTTTAAAGGGTTGTTAAGCCCCAGTTTAAGGTGTTTGGTTATTGGAGTCTTCTATCCTCTGCTTGAAAACCTCTAAATCGCCTCTCAACACAGCCTATTTTACTTTTGAAACTATGCTAATTGGTAGGAAGATTTTTTTTTTCATTACATCTAGCCTAACTTTTCGTCTTTACAACTTCTACCCATTACTCCTGGTTTTCCTTTTGGGGTATAACTAAACAAGACACAACAGCTTTCAGATGCTTGAAGACAACACTCATATTCCCCTAAGTCTTCTATTGTCTAGTCTAAATGTGCTAGTTCTTTCAACTTATCGTTATATGACGTACTCTTAAGACCATTTACCATTCTGGTTGCTCATCAATGGACACTCTCCAGCTTTTCAATGTCCTCGACCTCTCACACAGAACAGTACACTAAGGGAGATGGAGGAGGATGGGCCTATTAAATCTCTCTTCTGGAAGCTACATTTCTCTTAATGCAGCCCAGGATTATATTAGGAGTGGGGGTTGTTTTGCTATCATTTTGCTATCACACTATTGACTCTGATTGAGTTTTCAGTCCATTAGTCCCAAATCTTTTTTCAAAAAACAAAACAAAACAACTCCCCAAACAACAACAACAACAAATTGTTTATGGTTCCTTATCTTGTACAGGTGAAATTACCTCTCTCCGCCTTTGGAAACTAGGTTTAAGACTTTACGTTTATCTATATTGAATTTTACCTTAATAGATTCAGCTCACTAAATCACCTCTACAAATTTTTAAAAATCTGATTCTGTTAACCACATGATAGTGATCCCACTCATCTTTGTGTCATCTATGAATCTGATAAGTGTGCCATTATGCCCTTATCTAAACCATGAGTAAAAATGTTAATAGATACAGGGTCAATTACAAATCCCTAAGGGTTTCTGCTGGATACGTCCTCAAATGGAGACGTGGTTCCTTTTCTAGCTATTCTTTGAATTCAGCCATTTAATCACAAGGTGATTATAATCTGTACATGTGGAGGGGTACCCATGTGAGAAAAATTCTAGATCTACATTCTTCAGCTATCTTCTTGGAATGAAGATTATTAGCCTTTCTATTGGTACAGAAATCATCCAAAAATTTCCTATATTTCTAGAGTTTAAATATGGAATTGCAATGAATTACTCATTTATTAAATGGACTCACATTACTGACTTCCAAATAGAATTTAATGAACTGATCTTGACTGTATGAATCCATCCTATGCTTAGCATTTCAAAATTCACATGAACATACATGACACCCTTATAAACTTTTGCAAAAAAATACATCTTTACTTCATCTGTGAATATGGAAAATGTTTTTCTTTTCGGACTCTTTGCTTACCCTATTTTCTGCTCATTCAGCACACTGCAAAGTAAAGGCTATTTGATAGGTTGAACATCTATTTCCACTGGGCCAGCAGCCATTCGTGTTGAGATGCCTTTTCCAAGTTCACCAAGGTAGTCACAGAAGACAGAATAATGAATTGCTGTCCTAATCTTTCCTACATCTAGGATGCACAGTTATTTACATATTATCTTCTCCATCAGAATACAAACTCACAGAGGGCAGGGACTGGGTTTGTGGCTTTTGGGGCATCCCTGGTGCTTAGCACAGTTCCTGGCATGTATTAAGTACTTCATAACATTTTTTGACTGGTTGACAAATAATAGACTGCATAAATCTTAAGAAAAGGGTATCATTTTAGTTATAAAGCCATTGTTTGATGTAAGGTGAACTCCACATGGGGTTGTGTTGATGAAGTGAAAACAAAGCAGAGGTAAGATTGAGAAGTTTATACTATTCATAATTGAAGCACAAGGAGCCATCTGCTCAGGGTAGGAGTTGAAACCAGGTAAGTAATAAAGATGCCGAGTACACTGACTTCATTTATAGCTTGTTTAATTGCAGGACAAGGTAGTGTTAATAAAATCTGAGAGAGTACAGTGTGGTCAGTTTTTCCTACTTGCTTGGTAAGGTTGTAATTGACTCAGAGTTTGTGCATGGACACTTTTGTGCAGATTCACATACTTCTTGTTTTGGTATAAGTCATTTCATTTTCATTTGTCGAATGAGGAAGGTCTCTTACATAATCTGAAAACAACTTTGAATTGAAGATAGGTGCGGAATTGATGAATTTATAAGTGTTTCATTTCTCATGTTAGAAAATAAAGACTGATAACTTTCAAAAAATTGACTAAATTTTTGTGCAGAAGCAAAAAATCTAATTATAATCTTTTCTTACGTCGCAGTTTCTTGTTCTCGTCAATACGGATATTTCTTCCAAACATGCAGATCACTGCCCCTCCATGCCTATTCAGTTTTTGTAATTTTCATCCATATCCTCTCATAAGAGAAATCCACTGAATATATTGGGAGACCACAAATTATGCTCTCTTATAAAGTCTTGGTTTGCAATTCAGAAGTGTACTAGAAATACATTTGTTTTCTATTTTATAATATTCTTTTGAATTCTCAAGTGAAAAGATTATATTTTTAAACTGTCATTTTTGATGGTTGATAACATAGGTTCATGGAGATTTTGAATTTAGCAGAAATGTTCCTATCCCTCTTTAGAATTAAGTAATAGTTTTGATAATCATTAGAATAAAAACACGGGCATGCTTTTTTATATTTAGTGCTGCTTCAAAGAAAATATTTATTTTTAAAATTTGAGTCTTCTAAGCATTTTTATTTCCACGTAATCAGCATCCAAAGAATTGATCACCTTTCCATTCATTTGAATTTGGTTCTCAGAAAAGTGCTGAATAAAGGCAAATAAACAGGCAAGATTCCCTTCCCTCCAGCAACTGTTATTCTGGCAACTTTAAAATTCATCTCTCTGGCAAATGTTAGAAGGCATGAGTGGGATGCCATATTAAAAAGCTTTCTAAAGCTGACAGAATTTATCAGAGCTAAATGTAAAATCTCAGTTTACAGAAAATACTGAGAGAAAATTTAGTGTAAAATAAAGGAGTAGAGAACATTCCTCTAGGTCACACACACACACGCACGCACACACTCTAAAACTCTCTGGCAATGGTAGAAGAAAATTGAGCAAATATGCTTCAGATAACATTACCAAAACTTCTCATCTCCAGCTGCTCAAATGAATAAAACTTTGTAACCTGTGGCCTAGGTCCCCTCTGTCTCCTGAAGTCTCTGTGGGTTCACACAGACCTGCAGGGCTACTGAGGTCAAACTCTTTTGGGTTTGAGTGGTTGCCAGATTCCTTTAGGAGGAGACATTTCAATGAACACTTTGTCATCAACAAATGTCTATAGGAAATCTGTCTTAAATTTCAACTTAATTCTGGACATCCTCCATGATGGTGGCAAACACCTTTGGAAGCAGCACCTCGGGGTCACAGCTGGATAGAGTCCTAGGGTCAGGAAGACTAGAATTCAAATCCCACCTCAGATACTAGCTGCTTGATTCTGGTCAAGTTACCTAAACCTTTGTATGCTTCAGTTTCTTTATCTATAAGATGGTAATAATAATAATGCCTACTTCCCAGGGTTGTTCTGAGGGTAAAATGAGGTTTTATTCATAAGGAGCTTTGCAAATCTGAAAACACTATTAAATGCTAGCTCTTATTATTGTTTTCTTCTCATAAGGGGATAAGTTGTCATGCTGGTTAATACCTTGTGAGTTAATATGTTCTTAGTTTGGTTAGCATGACTCTATCCTCTAGATCAACCTTGAGAGAACTAAAAGAACAATAGGCTTAAAAACAGTGACAGCACAACAAAACCGGTAAAACTGTGAGTCAGATTCATGCAACCAAGTGGAGGACAAGGTCTGCCATCTTTTGGTGTAAGGATTATTAGGCCCAGTAGTGGATGAGGGAACTGAGGCCCAGAGAGATTAAAATGGCTCATTTAAAATCACACAGCTGGTAGGAAATGTAGCCACAATCTATGCCTTGATCCTTTGATGCTAAATATAATGGGTATTACACTATCGTTCCAATACACCTTTATAGCACACAGACTTCTAAGAGTTGGTGGGCTTACGCAGCAGCTAGGTGATAGTGGATAGAGTGCTGGACTTGGAGTCAGAGTGACTTGGGTTCGAATCTTGCCTCAGAAATTTACTAGTTCTGTGACCCTAGGCTAGTCACTTCTTATGTGCCTCAACTCACATCTTTAAAATGAGGGGTTGGACTTAATGGTCTCCTAAGGAAAGGTCCTTTCCAGTTCTGAATTTCTGCATGGCTAAACATTTGAAAACTTTTTAATGTAACATATATGTCCCATTAAATGAGCGATTTCATTTTATATTTTATGTTGGGTATTCCTAGTCTCAGGAGTAGAGGTAGGGTATGTTCTGATTAGCAAATCAGGAGTTATGATTTCTATTGTGAATGTAGTTTATTATTATTTATTTTTAAGCAGGAAAAAACATTACTCATTCAAAACACTGGGCAATATGAACCTTAATATGCATATTAGAAATGTTGGATCTGAGCTTGATCATTTAAAAGAAGTAAGTTGCTCACTTTTGTTTGAAAGTGAATTAACCTTTCCAGGTACTGATGTTTTCAAAATCTCCAAGGAAGGACAAGTCAGTGATGTGTGACCTGGTGACCTAAAAAACCTAATGGAGTGAGAGTCCTGATGTGCTTGATGTAGTACATAGCCTTGTAGACCTGGAATCAAGAAAACCTGAATTCAAAATTCTGGCTCCACCACATAGCAACTGTGTGACTAAAGACCAATCACCACCTCCCTGAGTCTCAGTTACTCATCTCTAAACTGGAGATGATAATACTTACAGCACCTATTTCACAGAATTTCTCCATAAATGTCAGCAATTACTATTAGTAGACTTTAATGAGATTAACTTTGAATCAGTTTCAATTCAAGATACATTTATTAAATGCTTATTGTGTATAATAAATGGTCATCTACTGGTAAGATTTGAGAAAAGTCACAAGTCTTCTCAAAACAGTCTCCACCAGCAGGTTACCATGGTTGTACTGAAAAACATCACTGCCATGTGCGCACTACCGTGCGCACACTGGTAGAATGGAAGTTCCTGGACGAAAGGGATATAATCTTGATCTTTTTATGCCCTTAGCCTAATGTCTTGTATATCACAGGTGCTTTATAAACATTTTTCAAATTAAACTTTGGAAAAAGACAGTGCAGGACAAAATGTTCTTTTAATATCTGCAAATGTTCCAAGGAAGTAATCTCACGTGAATGTGCTATATTTCTCACGTCTTCCAATGCAATTGGCACTAGGGGAAGAGTGATGTATCTTCTGGCTGGTGTCATATGTAAGCCTTAATTTGTACTAGTCATTTGAACCAAAACCTATTTCTTCCTTCTTTCATATAAACAGAGAAGAACAATGTGAATTCATGGCCTCTGTAGGTCCATCTATCTATTTAATGGCTAATGTGATCCACAGAATACTAAAAGAACTCGGGAAAGGCCAGCAGAGTATTGGATAAGTTCCTTATCTATATTTTACAGAAAGATAGGGGAATAATTGCATTGGGTGAGCCTTGGGATGAATAACTACACTCTGTTTAGGACAGAAGAAAGTGGAGGAGGCACTATTCATATCAACCAGGTCAGAGAGCCACTTATGTATCAGAGTATGACCTGATACATTCATAGCATAAGTAAAAAAAAAATCTGAGAAATAGGACAGTGTTCTTTTCATTTTTAAAGTATATTCAAGTATAAAATGGAAAAAAAATTCCTCAATTTGTTATGCAACTAGGAAATATAGTACGCGTTATACATGCAGGAATTGCTTTCAAATGTAAGCAATAGTAAGCTATAAAGCATGAAAAAGTATGCATGTAAAAAAACACATGCATGAAATGCTATGCGAGTAACATGGTGTCTAAGACCATACCTTTATTATTGTTACTGAGGCTTGATTGGTTTCCATTGTGAAGTATCTCATTACATTCTTGATAATTCAATACAATTAAGCAAGTTTATTAAGTAAGAACATTTTCTTTACAGTATGTAATCTAACCTAGAGCTAGTCTTCATCTAAGTACAGCTTTTGAGGTCCTGAGGTATGTGTGATCCAGGAGCATGATCAATGGATGAATTTGAAAAACTTTTGATTTGGTCACTTGAGTAAAATCTCTTTAATGTTGGTATTGTGGAAATATTCTTAACATCTGGCTTAAATAGAAACTTATAGCAGGTTTACAATGAGCTAGCTAGCATTTTTATGTAGCACTTTAAGGTTTGCAAAGTGTTTTACAAGACTTATTTTATCCTCACAACATCCCTGAGAGGTAGGTACATGATTTGCTGTGTTATAATCCATTTGGTGTGATAATCAAATTATACTGGATTTCTCTTGTATTTCTAAAGTTGGCAGAGTGCCTGTTTGAAAGCTATAAATCCATCAATTGCTCACTTTTCTGTTTCCTTATTTTGTTGTGTAGAGGGTGTTAACAGAACAAAGAAGGTGCTTTCTATACACCATTTTCAGTTTCTGCAATTGTAATGTACTTTTCAGTCTTGGCTGTTCATCTGCAGGTTTTCAATGAGGTTTTGGTATAATTCTGACCTTAGGAATCTGGGATAGGAATCTCTCTCCATGTGCATGTACACAATTTTTTGAGCTTCATCAAAGCAATTCTGGGTGGGTTCTTGAATGTTTTTAATGATGGCTTCTCTGGTAGGGCTGTCAATGTTAATCTGAAAAATTAAATGACATGTAGGTTTATGGAACATGCCTGAACATTGCTAAATTAAACCTCTAAGCCTTTATGGCACATTTCTCCCACCTTTTCACTGAGTCCTGTTACTAATGTCATTTTTTAGGCACCAAGAAAAAACTATAAGAGATAATTTTTAGTTTCTCTTTTTGGTAAATAGCCATGCCCACACTGGAAAAAAAATTCACAATACTAAAGCAAAAATAAAAAAAAAGAAGTGGTTTGTGAAAAATAGGGAAACATTGAGATGAAGGATCCTTTGAAGAAAAGGGAAATTAGAGATCGTATAGAAATGATTCTAATAGATTCTCTTTCTGAATACTGACAAACACCCACATTAAATGGAATATGCCCCAAATTGAGAAGAGAATGAGGAGAAGTGGGGGAAAAAGGGCAAAGGAAGTGGCTTTCGTGAACCATGCATTTTCCAGATGAGGGTTTTGGGATATTAGTCAACAAAGTCGGGTTCTGTGGAGGGGTATAATTTCCATATTCTATTCTCAACCCCTGGCCCACCATCAGTAGGAACTTTTATACCACATCCTCTCTTCATCACTTGGGACTCCTGTGAATCCCTTCACATTTTCTGCCCCACCCCATCCCTACCTCGGCCATTTCTTCTAGAATAGATGTAGATGTAGAGTAGTGCCTTTAGGATTTTCCTCATGACTTGTTATTTATAACATTAGGTGGGTAATAAGTTTAAATGTGGTAACTGGCAAAGTCACAGGACCATATGGTTTTATAGCTTGAATACATGTTGGAGATCATCTGTTCTGATCCTTTCACTTTTACAAATGAGAAGACCAAGACCCAGAAGTGATCTCTCCAAGGTCAGTACCAAAGCTGGATCCCAGACCAGACATCTTTAGTCAAAATTCTCTGTTTTTTCTACCACATCTGTCAATGTAGATAGTTCAATCTATTACCACCTCTGATCTTCTCCATTGTGCAGTGAGTGAGGTAACATGAAATATTTTAAAGAACAACAGACCCAGAATCAAAGGATCTGGGTTCCCATATCTCATCTGTGTGATCATCTCCCTTCTCCTAAAACTTTTTTCTCCCATCTACAAAAGCTAGCCCCTAGTTAAAGTAGGTTATGAAAATTCTGGATAATTGAATTAAAGAGTTAAATGTTCTACTTTAGGTCTGTTCTTTTTCTACACTTTCTACCTTGACAATCTCTCATTCACGTCCATGGCTCTAATGATCACATCTATTTAGGTAATTCCCAAATCTGTATCTTTAGGTTTGACTTCACCTCCAACTATTCTGTCATTCTTCCTTCCCTTCTCTGCCAAACTTCTGTAAAAAGTTGCCTATATCAATGACTCAATTTACTTTATCAATACTTATTCTCTTCAACCCCTTATAATTTGGTTCCTATCCCAACTAATTTACTGAAATGACTCTCCTAATAGTCACCAATAATATTCTAATTACTAAATTCATTTAATTTCTCTCTTCATTTACCTTGAAATCTTGCAACATTTGACACCCTTGTCTCACCCTTCCAAATGGAAACTCTTTCCTTTCTTGGATTTAGAGATAACACATTCAGTTGGTTTGCCTCTAATATCTCTATAACTTTCTTTGCCAAATCTGACGCTCTTTTTTTCAGCCAATTTGATATTTATGTTGCCTTTGAACACTTTTGACTACCCTCTTTCTGGATATTCCTCTCTGGGTTGTCATGATACCATTGTCTTCTGGTTCTTCTCTTACTGGTCTGACCATTCCTTCTCAGTCTCTTTTGCTGGGTCATCTGTATCACAGCCCTAATTGTAGGGATAATGCAAGGCTCTGTCCTGGGTCCTTTTCTCTTCTATTTTCACTCTTAAACTGTCTGTGTCTCTCTGCCTCTCTTTGTCTCTCTTGGTCTCTTTTCATTTCAATCTCTCTGTCTCTTTCTGTCTCTCTCTTTCTCTCTGTCTCTTTTTGTCTGTCTGTCTGTCTCTGTCTCTCTTTCTCTCTCTCTCCCTCTCCCCACTCTCTCCCTCCTGCCTCTCTTTGTCTCTCTCTTGGCCTCTTTTCATGTCTCTGTCTCCATCTCTCTGTCTCTCTCTGTCTCTCTCTGTCTCTCTGTCTCTCTCTCCCTCTCCCCACTCTCTCCCTCCTGCTTCTCTTTGTCTCTCTTGGTCTCTTTTCATTTCTCCATCTCTCTGCCTCTTTCTCTCTCTCCTTTCTTTCATGATGACTTGAACTCCAATGGATCTATTATCATCTCTATGCAGATGACTCACTAGTCCATATAGCCAACCCCAGTCTCTTGGACATCAACAATTACTTATTGTACATTTCAAACTGGATATTTAAAGACAATTTAAGCTAAACATGTCCAAAGTGGAGTACATTTTATTTCCCCAAAAGTCTACCCCTTTACTGAACTTCCTTATTTTAGTCCAAGGTACTGCAACTCTTCTACTCCCCTGGATTCATATCATTACTGTTTTATTTTTCCTCCCCACTTTTCCTCGCATTCATATCTGATCAACTACCAAATCTTACTTTCTCTACCTACATAGTCCATTTCTCATCTGACCCCTTTCTCTATTCATACAGGTAACTACCACTTTAGTATCTGCTCTCATTACTTCTTGCTTGGTCTATTGCAGTAGCTTTTCTAATTGGTCTCCTCTGCCTCAGTTGTCTTTATACTCTGATCCATTCTCCATAGAGTGATCAAAGTGATTTTTCTTAAGCACAGATCTGACCTTGTCATTCCCTTACTTAATATCCTTTAGTGACTACCCATTGTCTCTAGAACAAAATGTCAACTTCTCCATTTGGTTTTTCAAATCCCTCACAACTTGCCTCCAACCTAAATTTCCAGCCTCATTATACTTTATTCCTCTACCTATACTCTATGGTCTAGCCAGAATCACCTGCTCTGCTTCTCACACCTGGAATTCCATCCTCAATCTTTTATTGTTGAGTCATCTTCTTTGCTCACTCCATCTTGTGCTGCTGCCTTGGTGCTGACCAGCACTTCAGCTTCTGGGACCCTGAATCCATCATATAGCTTTCACAGAGCTTACCATGCTGCTTTCTAGACATCTTCATACCATGCCACTCCCTATATTAATATACCATCCCTGCCCCCACACCTAAACTCAACATTTCAAAAATTGCTTATAACCGTTCTCCTAAAATCAGTTCCTCATTATGACTTTACTTTTTAATCTGTGACACTACCATCCACATTGTCACCTATGTTCAAAATCTTGACATCGCCACTGATTCACTCCTGAGCCTTACCTCTTATTTTCTTTTTTTTTTTTTTTTTTTTGCTTTTTGGAGGGCAGTTGGGGTTAAGTGACTTGCCCAAGGTCACACAGCTAGTTTTTTTTTTGTGTGTTAAGTGTCTGAGGCCGGATTTGAACTCAGGTACTCCTGACTCCAGGGCCGGTGCTCTATTCACTGCGCCACCTAACCGCCCCTTTTACCTCTTATTTTCAATTATTTTTGAGTCCTGTTAATTCCGTCTTCAACATCTTATGAATTATTCCTTTACTCTATTACCACTGCTACCATGTTTATGAAGGTTTTCACTGCCACCTACTTGGACTATTGTAAGGGCCTATTAAGAGGACTTCTTGACTGTACTTACTCCCTATCCAATTCATCTACCATACTTCTGCCAAGTTATGCATAGTCCTTACGCATAAATCTGGTCATATCCCACATCTTCACAAAACTAGTCTGTGTTATCAATTTGCTCACATCTCTCTAACATACCTATCACATATTATTTTCTCTTATAAATATTTTTGTGGGTGTCACATCCATCCACTAAATTGTCAGTTCTATAAGGACATGCTTGTATCTTATTTACATTTTGTATCACTAACTACATCTAGCAGAGAGCTCTGGATATAGTATATAATTAATAAGTGTTGTTTTAGTATAAATGTGAAATATAATGTAATCTCAGTTTAAAGAACCCTGCCCTTCACAGTAAAGTCACCCCATTAATTACAGCTGATGTAATCATTTTGAAGGGCTTCAGTATTTGAATGATACAATGCTAGCTGACATCTGTATATGTATAGATCTACATACTTTTCAGACGTATTTCCACATTCACATCCTCATTTCAGTTCCACAAAAATCCCATCAATAGATTATGGAATTTTATTTATCTTTTCATTTTGCAGATGGTGAAACAGACTTAGAGGCCTGATGCCATAGAATTAAGGAACTTCAGCCGGGAAGAGAGCCTCTATAGGGTCCCTCTATAGATCAAATTTTATCTGAAAAAGAATCCTCTCTACAACATATAGCTTATTTTTTAATATCTCCAAAAGATGACCTATTCTTTGCCAGATGGCCCATTTCCAATTTCATGATAGTTCTAATTGTCAGGAAGTTATGCTTACCCCCCCCACCCTCTTAAAATCAAATGCATACAGCTAATCAATGACAGAATCAGGATCCAGTTCTCTTGATTTTCAGATGCTTTTTCCACCTTGCTATACTGTAGTCAAATGGTATCTTGGGGAATAAAAGTAATCAACATTATTTGTCATAGGTTAACTTCATTCTTATAGTATTTACAGGTTTGCCTTGTTTTCTTAAAATGTCAAAAGAGAATACTCAAGTCACTTGAGAAGAGTCTCTTTTCATACTCCCCATCTTTCCTTTTTAGAGATATAAATATATATTCTTACATTCATTTGAACAGTTATTATTACTAAGTAATATATTTACCTCTCTAGGGGACTGAGGTTGAATGTAAGTCTTGTAAAGCTTCTTGGCCTTAGAGATCCTGCTAAATCGTGATGCAATTTTTTTGTACCTCTCACATGCCATCCAGAATTTCATATTCTCATCACTGTGCTCCATTTTTAAGTATGCTGCATAGATTATTGGACCATCTAAAAATAATTGAGAATTTTTTTTCCATAGGTCAGCACTAAGAAACACAATTGAAAAATAGTGAATACAGATTGAATTAACAGTCTGAATCAAAGTTCTGAAACTCAAGAAAAATTACAGATTTATAAATTTAAAATATAAACGAGTATTGATATTATTCATATAGGGCCTTTCAAAAATCTGAGGCATCCCAAATATATTTTACATGCCTTGTAAATAAGCTTTAGGTCTTGGGTTAGGCCAAGTCTCAGGGAGCCAGGAGTAGGAGCAAGAGCCAGGACAGAACAGCATAGCAAAGCAATGAATATTCAGAGAAGCACTGAATTCCTTTTCTCTTTCTTTGTTTGCAGCCCTTGCTTCTCCTCTTCCCCCTTTTCCCTGCCTCAAGGTCTCATGTGTTCTTCTAAGTCCTTAAGTAAGGCCCTCTGAATCCAAACTTTACAGAATAAATCCTCTTAATAAAATAATTTGTTCTGTAAAACTTGGACTTGGTCAAAAGGCCCTCACCTAAAGACCTAGAAGACCTCATGTAGCCTCAAGGCTGCAGGTTCCCCACCCTTAACCCAGTACATTCATATTTGTCTGTTGAATTGAATTGAATAAGGTGTAATGTGAAGTGTAGGTTAGAGTCTGGGGTGTCAAGATAAACTGGAGGACATAAGCTAATGAGGACTCCAAGCACACAGTGACAAGTCAGGCTTTAGGTGTTAATCGGGGGCATGAATTAATAGAACAGAGACTGAGTTTGGTTTAAGATACAGAGAACAGTATCTTTGGAACCAGAAAAAATTGGTGAACATGAGTCACTGGCATCTTAATAATGAGGGTCAGGGACAAGCAGCCTCTGGGGGTTTAAGCTGATAGCAGTAGAAAAGACAAAACCCTCAGGGTACCCTGGAATCCTGAGGGACAATAGTAGCAGGCCTGGCTTTGCCTCCTGGATTCTGGTAGCTCACTTTCCTGACTTTCAAAACTCCAGTTGGAAACTTCACTCCCTTCACTGGATGCTTTGAGTGAAGGAGTCACTGAGATCTCCTAAGTACAAATAAGGTAAAGAGAGAGTAGTTGAATCTGACGGGCCTCTTTTGAAGTCTTCCACAGCCAAAGAGTCTCCTTTTCAACACATGGTTAGTTGAATGGAACAGGTTACGAAATGTCTACTCATACTCCACAGTCTGTCTCACCAAAGTTCATCCCTAATGCATCATCACCGTTTTGCTGGAAGCAGCTCCCTAACATCTTCCTTGCCGTAGCTGGGATCTCATGTGATCTCAGTATTTGCCAGATTCCCATTAAAAAAAAAAAAACAAACACAGAAATGAAATGTCCCTTCAGTCCTTACCTTTAAGGAGCTTTCATAGCTTTTCATAGAGAAAACAACATAAAAACAGATAAGTATGCACCACAAAACTGAAATTCCCCTGTGAAGTAGGTGCCATTATCAATTTTGCTGATAAGAAAATTGAGTCTGGGAAAGGTTAAGTGCCTAGCCCAGAGTCACTCAGTTAGAAAGAGTCTGAGGCAAGATTTGAACTGAGTCCAACTCCACTGTCCCTTCTACCTGCCTAGTAATTTTGTGGGAGATAGCTCAAAGAACTGGGAAGCTTAGAAAAGGCATTTGGTACTATATGACATCTGAACTATGCTTTAAAGGAAATCAGGGTTGCTCTGATTCCACATTTACTTCTCCAGCTTTGTTTAGAACATTTGGATCTCTGATCACACTCTGAGCTCTTTTTTCCAACCTGATCAGTTCTGGGTAAAATTTGAAAGTGAGGCTCACCCCAATAGTCTTCTGAGTAAAGACCAAGGTGAAGAATTTATTCAATATGTCAACTGTCCCCTCTTCATTACTAAGAGTGAGTTCTGCTCTTCAGCTATGGAGGGCCACGTATAGTCACACGGGGCCTACTCCTTTGGTCACATTTGAAGAACCTATTTTTAGAGTCCCTTGCACCTTGCTCCTCAACATTACTTTTGACCTGCCTTTTTCCTGGCTGATACCAAACCTTATCATACTTTATGGGCTTCCTAGTTTTCTTTACTTGGACTAAACTTTATTTTGTATAATGATCTCTTTGACATGATCAGTTAACTTATGTGATGAGAGTTTTTAAAACCCTTTGTACTTTTGAGTCTTATTACACTTTTTTCCTCTTTTCAGAGGAAGTATTACTTCTAATAAAGTATTTTAAAATAGTTCCCAGGCTTCTCTCTCTAATTAATTCCTACATTTTGTCATGGCTTCCCTTTCTAAAATTGTGGGATAAATTCCTTTGGTTTCCCCTCCCCTTCGTTGTTGAATCATTTCAGTCGTGACCCCATTTGGAATCTTCTTGGTGACCCCATTTGGAATCTTCTTGGAAAGATACGACAGGGTCCCATTTTTTCCCTCCAGCTCATTTTATAGATGTGGAAACTGAGATAAACAGGATTAAGTGACTTACCCAGAGTCACAGAGGTACTAAGTATTTGAGGCTGGGTTTGAATTCAGGTCTTCCTGACTCTAGGCAGGGGTGCTCTAGCCAATCTGTCACCTAGCTATCCCATATTCTTCAAGGATATTGAATTTAACATGCTGTAATAGTTCTGGCCTATAGTATCTCACCTTCTAGATCAGTTTCTTTGCCATTCAGTATCGAGTTTATTTATCCTCTGTGGTTTCTTGAACTACCAGTTCTAGGAACCTGCTTTTTATCCTACAGGCAGGATGTCATTAATTAGTTCCATGAAAACTAGGTTGCACAACAAAATGTTATAGATGACCATCGGCTATAAGCTGAGTAATAGAATCAGATCCACTGGGATAGACTGAGGTGGCAGGGTGGGGAGAATAAAGCAGAGACTAAACTCTGTGAGGAGTTTAAAGATGTTACAGCAAAATTCTCAGGACTTAGCATTGGGTGTGGTCATAATGTTTTTAATGGTATTAGACTAGGTAGGCCTCTATTTAGAAACCTTAACATCACAATAGAGCATTTTGGTAACCTAAATTGTTTTAATTCCCCAAATAGAGCTCTATCTCCCTCCCCTAATAAAAAAAAAAAAAACTCCAGTGGCTTTCTTTTGTTTCAAGACTAAAATACAAACTCCCACATTAGGTATTTAAAGATTTTTTTTTTAAATGGGAATCCACTATACTTTTCCAGACTTATTACTCATTGCCCTCCTGCATGTTCTTTATGGTCCAGTCAAACTGCTGTTTGGTGTGTTTTCCACACAAGGCATTCCATTTTATAGCTCCAGACCTAATTAAGCAGTTAGGTTTCTTTTTGTTTATTCACAACATTTTCTAGTCTATTCTACCTAGGTGGGGACTATTCCCTAAGAGCTACCTTCATATAATAACAGTCAAATCTGGTTTACCCCACAGATAACCTGTAATTTGTCAGAAGAGCTTAGTTCAGAAAAACAATAGCGAAAACTTTCCTTGATGATAAAACCTTAAATGAATAGATTCTCTAATTCAACAAGATTTTACTAAGCAATGACTGTGCCCAAGGTACTGTCCTACAGGCTTGAAATACAATTAAGAATCAATCCCTGCCCTCAATAAGTTTACAAAAACAAAGTTGTTGCTTTCAAGGAATTAACATTCTAGATATTCTTAGCTATTTAAAGTACTAGATTGTGAAAATGAAGAAAAATACTCAGATTAAGTTAATCGAAGATGAGAATTAGTTAACTTTTTTCTTTATAACCTGAGTACCCTAGCAAAGTGCCTGGCCCATGATAAACACTAAATGAACAAATGTATGCATGTGCATATTTTTATTAACAGAGGTATCCCATTTCTATCTGAATTAATATCTCTGGCATAAAGAACTACCGTGGAAGAAATTGCCTCAGCCAATTCAGGTGGCAACTTTTCTATAACATAATTTGGAGATAAGCTTTGGGCTCTGAGAGGTTATTTCGCTTGCCAGGCACTACATAGTAAAAGCTGGAGCTAGGGCTTAAACTTAGGCTTTCTTGGCTCCAGCATCTACTTTCTAGCCTTAGGGGTTCTTAATATGGAATCCATAAACCTTTTTAAAAAATCTGAAAATTGCATTTTAGCATAATTGGTTTCCTTTGTCTTCCCCTGTGTATTTTTAATGCATTTTTTTTTCTGAAATGGGTTCCAGAGCATTCAGGTTGCCAAAGGGGTCCATGACACAAAACAGTTTGGGGATCCTTTGGTTAATGAAGCTATTATATAATGCAGGGAAGAAATTTATAGATACACAAATTATTTGTTGAATGTATTTTAACTCTGGTTAATATAATTCTCAGTCTTTTACTGTTTTCTTGCATCATTTGTTTCCCCTTCTGCATATTCTATTCCTAGTCCAACCCAGAACTCTCTTTCTCAGCTCTTCTGTGGTCACAGAGGAAGCAAGGTACTTTCTGAACATTTCAGGTTTTACCCTTGAAAGAAGACCACAGTGAGTCATAGGCAAGAGCTGAGGTCCTTAATGTTTATAATCCTTTCATTTCTCGTTCATAGCAAATTCCTCCAATTCTCTTTTCTGGGAATACTGAACCATATCCTTTTCCCCAGAAGTGATCCGTATTTTGAAAGAAGACATTATGATGTAATAGAAAAAGCCTGCTCTATCAGTTTCTTAACTGTGTGATTATCCATGTGTCACTCAGCCCTCTGAATTTCACTTTTCTCAGTGGCAAAATGAACATAGCCCATATAACGGGCAGTTAGGTAGCACAGTGGATAGAGTGCTGAGCTTAGAGTCAGGAAATTGAGTTCAGATCTGGTCTTAAACACTAGCTGTGTGACTCTAGGCCAGTCACTTAATACTCTTTGTCTTAGTTTCCTTATCTCTA
The DNA here is from genome assembly GCA_028646575.1 of Pseudocheirus occidentalis. NCBI lineage: Eukaryota > Metazoa > Chordata > Mammalia > Diprotodontia > Pseudocheiridae > Pseudocheirus > Pseudocheirus occidentalis. Next base: position 74,165,034 of record CM053593.1, on the reverse strand, counting down.
AAATGAGCTAGAGAAGGCAATGGTAAAGCTACTCCAGTGTCTGCCAAGAAAACCTCAAATGAGGTTATGAAGAATCAGACAGGCCTGAAAAAAACACTGAACAACAACAGTAACAATAGATCTCTAAGGTTTGCAAATTGCTTCATATATGCTGCCTCATTTGATCTTCACAATCATCCTGAGTAGTAGATACTGTTATGATTATTATTATTTTTACATTGAACACCATTTTACAGGTGGAAGAATTAGGGTTGAGAAACGTTAAATGACCTTCCACAGGTCACACAGCTAATTAACCAACATCTAAGGCAGAATTCCCCTTCCTTCCTCATTCTAGGTTCAGTGTACTATTCACTGCTCTAGTCTGCCTTGCCTGCCTCACCGGGATATTGTAGACTAAAATGAAATCGTGTAGTGAAGCAATTAGTAAATTTTATTTTCATGGGTTATTATGACCAAAGAATCCATCACTCCAAATGGCCAGGCTTCTGGGGATAATAGTCTCCCTTCTTCTGTAGGCTGAGCAGCAGAAAGCTGGAGTATAGTATGACTTTGGGACTGAACTCTTGGTCTTTGTAGCATGGGTTCTACCAGCTTATTCTTTGAGAACTCATGGCCGCGTAGCAGGGGTTGCCTTCACATGGTAAGAGGTCATTGGAGTAAGACTGAATAAGGTTTGGTTTTAAGACTTTTGTATTTAGCCTATTTGTCTCTGTTAAACTAGTATATTCAGGACCACTTGTATTTCTTCCTTACTACCCATAACAACTTTCATCTTCATTCAAACCATCAGGGTTTCTTGTCTTTTGACCCCTAGTTTTGTCTCAGCGGCTTCCTTTCCTCTCCATCTTTTTCCCTGACCTCAGGGACCACGCACATATGTGGCCAAAATGTCATCTTTGTTTCTCATTTCCTGCTTTGATTTTGTTTTTAGCTCTTTCACTACTGTCTTCCCCTTTCAACACTAGCATGTGCAAAGAGCACATTTATAAGATCTTAGATTGCTGAGCCAGATAGAATTATAGACATGAATTTAGAATGGGGGTGGGGAGTTTTTTCATAGGGTCAGGACTAAATTACAAAAGTGATCATTTTCTTCATAGATACGAGAGAACAGAAAATTGCTAGAGTCCTTTTTGTGTGTCTCTTTCTAAATTTAGAAAAGGATGGTAATGCTTTGCAGTAAGTGGTACTATTTATGCATGTTCTTCCAGGGAATTTTGCACATATACTCATGCGAATACTAAATATTCTTGGTGACTAATGTTATAATTAACACCAGAGGAAATAGTAGTGGTTGACATGGCAAACTGTTTTGGGTTTTTTGCACATTTTTTTTTTAGCACTTGGAGATTGTCATCTGGAAAACTGTGGGAAAAGAGAGCTAAATTAATCACTAATGTTCCCCTGTTAAAAATATAAATGGAGTGAATATATGGATAAAATATACATATACCTCAATAGTGGGAGGTTGGTGGTTAGTTTATATCATATTATGTATTGTGATAAAATATTTACTAATATATTTTATTGTAAAATATGGAGATGATAGGTAGCTGTAGCTATAAAGTACTTACATTTTGTTGTCATAAGTTTTTCAAAAGACTCGGCCCACTGGAACACTTCTTCCAAAGTAAGGCTTTGGAAAGAAACAAGACAGTTAAGTGCCCTAGCTGATTTTATAAGGCTTTCTAAATAAAAACAATATGACTAAACCTTGGAAGTGTGTATTAAATGAAACACAACATAGAATTATGACTATCCTTTGGACAAGAGCTCATTTTTTCAGTGACTGTTTTTACATTTTAGATAATTTGGTACTCTATATATCATGAATTTATAGTTTACTAAAATCTTAGGTCAAGAAAATTGAATCACTACGTCCTACTGTATTATAAGAATATGATGAAATACATGGTAGCTTTGATATAGCTAACTAGAATTTATATAGCACTTTAAGGTTTGCAAGGCTGTTTATATAAGCTCTCCCATATGATCCTCAAAATGAAAGATAGCTGAAGAAGGGAAGAATGAAAAAGGAATAGCACGTATATAGTGCCTACTATGTCCAGGCAATGCACTGAGCCCTTTATCATCACAACAAACCTGGGAGGTAGGTACTGTTATCCCCGTTTCATAGTCGGGAAAACTGAGGCAAAACAGAGGTTGAGTGCCTCCTTCAGGGTCACACTTTGAATTCGGGTCTTCCTGACCTCAGGACTAGTGTTCTATCCACTGCATTACCTAGCTGCTATTAATTATGCCCATTTCACAGGTGAGGAAAGTTCAGTGACTTTTTTTTTCAGGTTTACTCTACTAGAAAGAATCAGAGGTAAGATTAGAACTCAGTTCTTCCTTATCCCAGGCCCCTTGCCTAGAGTATCTTGCCATTACTGTACCGCCTAGCTGCCTCAGTTATAATAGTAAATATTCACAATTACATAGTGCGTTAAAACTATAAAGCATTTTATGTCATTATCCCATTTGATCCTCTGGCAAATATATCTTCTGTAAAATATATTTTAAGTATTGTTATTCCTGTTTGATAGTTATTGGAGCAGAGTGATTCTTCCAATATCATAGAAAGTATCTTATCTTCTAATGCTTTATAATCTTGGATTAATTTCAATCCCTATTCAAATGACAAATAGATTCATTTTATGCTATTTCATTAAAACAACAACAATAATATTTTTGTTATTATTGGTAGTCTCTTTCTATTAATATTAATAACGATAATAGCTAACATTTATATAGTACTTTAAGGTTTGCAAAGCACTTTACAGCAATCTCATTTTATCCTTACAACCATTCTGAGAGGTAGGTGCTGTTATTATCCTGATTTTATAGATGAGGAAACTGAGGAAGAGAGAAGCTAAGTGACTTGCCCAGGGTCACACCATTGGTGAGTCTTAGATTCACTATTTCCACCTACACCACCCAGCTGTTTCTCATTATAATACATCCTTCCATGATTTCCTATCTGAGATACCTGTATTGCCTCATTGTCTACAAAAGCCCTGAGTTGCTTTTCCATTTGTTTTATCAACAAATGTGGTTGATAAAGTATTCATTTGTAGGACAATCAATTAGAATTGGTATCGGAGTTCCCACTAATTATTTTTTGTTATTAAATGATGTGAGGACAAACAAGGTATGATTTTCCTTGTTTTTCTTCTTCTTCTTCTTCTTCTTCTTCTTCTTCTTCTTCTTCCTTCCTCTTCTTCTTCTTCTTCTTCTTCCTTCCTCTTCTTCTTCCTTCTTCTTCCTTCTTCCTTTTTCCTTCTTCTTGTTGGAGTCCAGTTTTCCAGGCTCAGGCTTAATTGTAAACATCTGAATGTTTAATCACCTTTGAACCCTGATAATTCACAGCTGTGCAGAGTCAAGTAGGTTTTCGTGCCTTCTGTCTCTGAGCCAATCAGGGACTGAGGCTTTGTTATATATTCTGGGAGGTTAGTGTTTTGCTTTGGGGGTTTGCTCATGAGAGGATCTTTTGATTTCCTGGTTGAGACTGACTAGCCATTTGTTTAGAGGCCCCTGGCTGCTTAGATGCCTGTGCTCTCTTGATCCAGTGATGTATGTAAACTATATCGCAATATTACTATGTTAGACAGCTGGAGCCCCTTCTGTTGATCTTTTTACAAATTTTTCTGCTTGTATTTTCTCTGTTTATATTTTCTCCAAGTTCAGGGTGCTGGCCTTTCCCTAAACTAGTGAATGTAATTAAAAGTTGGCTTGTTAACCCCTTTAAAGATGTCTTTCCTTTAAAAGCAGATCAAAGAAACTGGGATAGCAGGCCATCCTGGGTGTGCTAGGGTGTTTGCTAATACAGATGACCACATTCCATGTTGGAAGGGACTTCCAAGAGCATATAGTCCATTCAATCAACCAAAGCCCAAATCCCATTTGTAACTACTTGTTCTCTCAAAGGAAGCAGAGGCATTGCCGGGAGATAATTTTCTACAACTTTCTCCTTCCTCTCACTGTTGCTAGTAAACATTAAAATAAGTTCACCTTTAGGATAGCCAATAGACTTGAGGAACACTAGAAGACAGAAGGGATGTTGGAGATCATCTAGTCTGACTCTTCTTCGAAGGAATCAAGTGGCGAAGTGGAGAGAACACAGAACAGAGACCTCAAGAGTCAGGAGAAATGGACTAGATTCCTGGCTCTGGCATTTCATAAGCTCTCTTCATTAGTAGGACATCCCTCCTACCTCCTCAAATGTATCTCTTCCCTGTTTGATGATAGGTTGTGCAGTATAGAGTACATTGGATCCAGAGTTAAGATTTGAGTTTGAATCCTACTTTGGACACTAGCTTTGTGACCCTGGGAAAGTCGCTTAACCTCTGTCTGCCTCAGTTTTCTCTGCTATAAAATGGGAATAATAATAGTACCTAGGGTTGTTTTGAGAGGATTAAATGAGGTATTTGTAAGATATGTACAAACCATTTACAAACCATTATTAATATTATTATTGAAGTAATTATATGGGAGTCATTCAAGGTCACTCATTCAGCAATTCTGTAATTGAAATAAAGGAAACTAGAAATACCCAGAAGCAAAGGTTATCCTTTGGAGTGTTCTTGAAAGGAAATCAAGGTGTAAATGACCACTCTCAGATCCTTTCCATTTTGATTGGGGAGAGGGGGTGGAGGTTGTGACAAAGCAGTAGAACATTGGGTACCTGAAGGGATTTGGGCAGTGCCATCTAGTGGGGAAAGCTTGTAGAATGAATATACTAGGAGCACTGAAGGCAAATTCTTTATAATTCTTGTTAGGTTCATGCCTGCATTCTTTTAATTAAGCAAGGAAAAATAGAATATCTGTCTATTTAGAGATATTCTAAATTGCATGAAGCTTTGCTAGAACATTGGTTAAGGACATGCAGTCTTAGGGACATGCAATTGTTAAACATTTGTAAAGAAATGTACTTTCATTCATTGTGAATCATTAAAGAGTGTTGCTTAATAGTAATAGCTAATAGTTATGTTCTTTATAAATACCTACAAAAATCTTTAGAGAATTTGCATTATGAAATGTATTAATATTATATTATTAGCATATTCATTTATATAAATTAATGCTTATGAAATTTTAAAAAGTACCATGTAAGCAATTTATTCTCATATTTTTCCCTTCAGTTTTCTTCCTACTATATACTGTGAAAGAAATGCATTTCCAGTCAGCCAAGCAAGAAAAATAAACCATCAAAGAAGCCATTAGAATTCCTTTATGAGAATTTGACAACTTTGCTGGGATGACTTTGGTCAGGATACATTGGAGGAATTGGCAGGTTTCTTATGTGTGCTCCAAGGTATGTATGTATGTATGTATCTAGACAATTTCTTTAAAAAAATGCTATGAAGGCAAATAGGAATATTCCGTGAATAGGAAGGAAGGAATACGAAGTGTATGAAGGTCTAATTGTGGTTTTGCCACCAATGACCTACGTGACCTTGAGCAAGTTATTAGAATTTTCTTGGCTTCATTTCCTTTGTCTGTAAAATGGAGGAGTTGGGTCAGATGATCCTTAAGGTCTCCAATTGTTCTAAAATCCCTTGTACCCATAAAGAGCTATCCATAACTTTGAACTTTTTGAGGTGCCTGTTGAGAGTTTTAAGTATCTTGCCTAGAGTCACACAGACCCTAGCAAGACTTAAACCATTAGGCTTTGACCCTAATAATGATTATGATAATTATTTGTCTATGTAGTTGATTATTTATATGATGTTTATATAATTGTTTGTATTGCTTATATATTATTGTAGTTGCCTTATTGGCAATCTATCCATTTTCAAATTTGTTGCCTACAGCCTTGTTTTTGAAGTCAGGCACAGACATGGGGAAAAACACATTTCTAGACAGGAACAGGGTGTCCAATGGATCACCCCTATCTTAGTTAATTTAGTATGTAAGAGTACCGGGAACAGCCACCAGCAATGGCTGATATTTGATACCTAGGAGGAAAATTTGTCAAAAGGTAAACATTAAGGTATGATATGGAGATAAAAAAAAATCTGGAGTCCTGAAAAGGTCAAGTGTCTGTCTCTAAAAATTCAGATGGACCTTGCCAGGTTCAGATTATCTGTTTGCATCATTACTGAGGCTTAACAGCGTACTGCTGTTTAGATTGGTTTCAAAAACATTTCCATGAAATGGTGTCTGACTCATTCTTCTTCTCTTATTAGGCCCTGAAGTACAGTAACCGAAAATAACTCTCCCCCTCTGTTGGAGACAGAAAAGTGCAAGGACATTATGGATTTCACACTTACCTGTTCCATCCATACCTATCACTTGCACCACATTTAAATCTGTCCTGCTAATTTAGGTCATGTCATTTGCCTTGATTGCTCTGATGAGAGAAACACTTGGGCCTACAAGACTTGTCAACTTCTGCAGACAAAGACTATCTTTCAGGGTTGACTCATGAGTCAAGACTAACCCTAGTCAACGTGGTAGAGTTTGTTCAATCTTCCATCAGTCATTCTGCAGTTTCATGCTGTTTAGTGAAGGCCCTTCAACTGTCCCTATAGTGTCCTACCTCAACTGATCTTCCTAGGAAGTACTCCAAAAACTGTACTTTGGTTTCAGCACTCACCCTCCCAAAGTCAGAAACACCTGAGTTCAAATATGGCTTCAGACATATTTGTGACTTTGGGCAAATTACTTAATTTGGTTTCCTAAACTGTAAAACAGGGATAATAATAGTACGTACCTCCTAGATAATCTTGGTAAGGGTTTTATTATAGTGGTTGACACAGTGGGCACTTAATTTGTTTGTTGCCTCCCTTTCCATTCTACCAGTTCAATATCCACCTTATTGTACTATCATCTATTCCTAATTCCTCCATATTAACCATATTCATGAAACAAGATACTTTAAAAAAAGTTTATCTGAAATCTAGGTAAAATATGTCTATACCATTATTTTGTTTCACTAGCTTACTAACCCTGTCTGAATAAAAGGAAGTATTATGATTACACAAAAAGCTATCACAAATAATGACTAATAAAAATAATGGTTTACATTTTTAAGCACTTTAAGGTTTGCAAAATGCTTTATTAATACTATGTCATTTTTTTTTCTCCTCACAACTCTGGGAGGTAGATGGTGTTTGGGGTTGAAAAGTATCCTTCATCCTTAACTTAGTAAGAAAAGTAGGCACAGAGATGTCTTAAGATAAGAACAGGAGTTTACTCTCTTCCCTGGGAGAAGAGGGCAGTCTGCCCCATGCCTGGGCATGGGAGAGAGGGCATGTTTCAAAGGGTAGAACCAGGATTTATAATTTAACTTAGTCCAGCCTCCTTTCCCAACTGTTTCCTCTCTCACTGGTGGAGAGGCACACCTCACCAAATTCTTTCCTACCAGGACAGCAAGAGAAGAGAGGAGGGAGGGTCCCACCAAGGTGGGAAAACAAAGGAAGATAAAAGTGATTGACAGCAGCCTGGGAAGGAAAGATTAACCACCCCAAATGGAGAAGTTTTCACTCATTCCACACAGTATTATTATTAACTTCATTTTATAGCTGAAGAAATTGAGACTGAGAGGTTAAGTTACTTGCTCAGGGTCACATTTTTAACTAATGGTTGGAGGTAGGATTTGAACTCAGGTCATCCTGACTCCAAATCCAATTACGCTATCTTCTGGCCATCTGCCTTGGTATTCATTAAAGGTCACTACATGTACTGAGGTGAGGGTACTTTGTACTCTCAGTCACTAAAAGAAAGCAAGAGTCCTGAGTAATGAATAATAATAATAATAATAATGAAGAGCAGTAAAGAAGTAATGAAGTTCATAAAGAAATTACACTGTCAAAGGGTATGGGGGAGCACAAAGGGTAGAGAATTGTTTTTGGATTTTAGACAGGATCAGAAACAATCATTAGAAACAATAATTACTAATAATTAGAAACAATAATAAATTAACAATAAATTACTAATAATTAGAAACAAGAATTACTAATAATTAGAAACAATAATAAATTAACAATAAATTACTAGTAATTAGAAACAATAATAAATTAACAAGAAACAATAATCACTGACATTTACATAGTGCTTTATGTTTATATTGTCTTATTTAATCCTTACAACAGTTCTGTGAGGTACATATGATGGGTGTTGTCCCCATTTGACAGGTGAAGAAACTGAGGCTGATAGTTTAAATAACTAACCTGTGTTTATGCATCGGGCAAGTATCATTTGGTAGGATTCAAACCCGCTTTCTGTCTCTGCACTTTGAGTTCAGTGTTCTTTCCACTATACCAGTGGTTCTCAACCTTCCTAATGCTGCCACTCTTTAATACAGTTCCTCATGTTGTGATGACCCCCAACCATAAAATTATTTTCATTGCTACTTCATAACTGTAATTTTTGTTACTGTTAGGAATTGCAATGTAACTATCTGATATGCAGGATGTATTTTCATTGTTACAAATTGAACATAACCCACAGGTTGAGAATGGCTGCACTATACTTTTAGACCATGTGGCCTCAGGAATTCCTTTAGGACATAGACCCAGGGGAATATCAGCAGGCTCTAGCTAAATTCTTTCCTTTGTCTGAGAAAGGGATGACAATCTTTAAGATTAGCTACTCTGTCTATCTGTGTTAATGGTTGAGCAATGGTTTAAAGTTTCTTAAAAACAGTTTATCTTTTCCAGGCAAGGTCTCCTAGAGGCATAACATTTTAAGTCAAAACAATGATTCTCTAAGAGTGAGATTTATAGAAATCTTATGGAACAACAGGCTGTCTTGGAAGGGGGGGACATTTAGGAGCTTTCAATGTCCCTGAAATCATGCAGGTAGATAGATACTTCTTTTTATTATTATTTCATTTTAAGAAATATATTATAAACTTAAATACAAAATAAGAAAAGAAAGAAAAGCAGATACTTTTCTCTCTGTGTGTGTAGAACCAAATTAGAATTAGAATAGAGGGACTTTGGAAAACAAAGCTTATCAACTGTAAAATGTATACTAAAGATTACCATTTATTGACTGAACTTTAAAAAAAATCAACAATTTGTGAATGTTAAGGAATGATTTATACTCTTACAATATACTCTTTCCTTTCTCACCAAATAGTCTTTTTATAATAACAAAAATAACTAATGACGAAAACATTGTTCTGTCATTTGAGGAGATTATGAGATAAAGCTAAATCGGAGCAGATAGACACCATCTTACCAGAATCTTCCAAAGTGTTTTTTTTTAATATGACTTGTAACTAATATATTTTTTATTTCCTCTTTTGTTTTTAATTAAATTGATAGTTGCATAAATAAAAATATGCCAACCATTGTAAATCTCTTTTTATAATGATCATAGAATTTGTTCCACTTACTTTGAAGAGATCCCATTGGATTTCTTTCTTCCTCTCTTAAAGAGCCAGCAAACTCTCGTGCTCATTTTTCTAAAGAAATAAAAGTACAGTTCAACACAAATCAGAAATTTTTGAATGGTTAAATATTTTGAGTTATTTTTTTAAAATACAGAAATTTTAAATACTTTGAAAAAGGTCATTCTTTGAAGTCCTAGAGAGCAATTAAAGGAAGAGATAGAGTTATAAGAACCTACCTCCAAGAAATATTTCTAGAACTATAGAATTTAGGAATTGAAAGGAACCATAGAGGACACACATTCTAATCAGTCACATGAGAAGGAATCATTTGCTACAAAATCACTTACAGGTTAGTGGAACATCATCTGACTCTTTTTTGAATACTTCCGTAGACACTAATTCTAATTCACTATCTCACAAGGCAGCCAATTCTATTTTTGTACAGCCTCTAGTTTTTGTATTAAAATCTTACTTTCACCCATTTGACCTCCATTTCTTGGTCCCAGATCTAAACTGTGTATCTGTATAGAATATCATATCTTTCATTCATAAGCTAGCCCTTTAGATATTTGAAGATATTACCATGTTACTCATTCTCTTTCTTTAGGCTAAACACCCCTACTTCCTTCAGTCACTCTGCTTATGACATGGTTTTCAGACCCTTTCCTATGCTGGTCATTCTCTTCTAGATAAGTTTTACTTTATCTTAAATGTGGCTTAACATAAGTCCAAATGTGGCACAAAATAAAGTAGGCCTTTTATACATATTGACCTACAAATTACATTTATAATTAGTCCAATAAAAATGGAAACTTCTTTTTCAGGAAACTCAAAGGTATTTGTAATAAAATATTAATTTTAATAGGGAGGACATACTTATGGTTGAACTATATTTCTAGAGTTTCAAGACTATTTAGAAAGCCATTTAACTCATATAGAAAAAAAGATGATGTTTTCCCAGAAATATATTTTCAATTCTTGTAATTCCACATGACTTTTTTCAGATTTTTAGTTTTGTTTTTAACCAGATTCTCAGTGATATTGTTAGTAACCCTGTGCATGTGTGTGTATGTATGTATGTGTGTATATGTATGTATGTATGTATGTTAAGAGTAGCCAATGAAATACATTTTGGGGCTCTGGAAGAATTGGCAGACATGATTATTCAGCTATTGTCACTGATATGCATGAGATCAAGGAAAACAGGACGTGTGAAATAAGAATGGAGAAGCACAAGTGTAAAGATTTTTTTTTTTTAGTTAAGAGTTAAAATATAGGTCACTGAGCTTGATTTTGATTCCTGGGAAAATCCTAGAGTGGATCATTAAAGAAATGTTTACTGAACCATCCAAACCAAGAATGCAACACAAATGTTACAAAGAGCCAGCACCACTTCATCAAGAAGAGGTCGTGTCAGACTAACCTCATTTCCTTTTTTTTTCCCATGGGATTACTAAACTCGTAGATGAGAGGAATGTTGTGGATACAGCTTCCATGAATTTGAATGAAGTCTTTTTTTAAAAATTAAAGCATCGTATACTATTCTTATACATAAGATAGAGAGGCATGGAGGAGATGATAATATAATCATAGAGATTCATTATTAGCTGGATGATTGGATTCAATGAGTTATTGTTAGTGGTTCAATGTCAATGTGGCAGAAGTACCTTCAGTAGAATGCCCCAGGGATTTGTGCTTGACACCATACAGTTTAACATTTTTGATAGTGGCAAAAGACAAAGGGAAATTTGGAGATAAAATGAAGCTGAGTAGGTTAGCTATCAGAAGCTGACAGGTAAGATGCCAATGGATCTTAACTGGGTAGCCCTGGGCTGAATATGATGAAATTCATTAGGAATAAATGAAAAATCTTGTACTGGAGTACAAAATTCCAACTTCCCACAAGATGATAGAGGCATGGATAGATATTCATTGTTCTTTAAAAGATCTGGAGGTTGCAGTGCACTGAAAGATGAATATGAGTTAACAGTGTAATATTACAGGAAAAAAACAAACAACCAAACGCCAACTTGGGTTGCATTTAGGAGGGCATAGCTTTCAGAAAAAGTGAAGTGACCTAATCTGTAGTACCATGTTCACTTCTGAGTACCATATGTTAAGGACACTGATAAATTGGAGTGCTCAAAGGAGGGAAATAAGAATGGTGAGTCCAAATCATGTGAGAATCCATTAAAGGAACTGAGTATATTTAGTTGAAGAATAGAAGAAGTGATAATTGTAATTGAGATTTTGAAGGGGTGCCATGGAGGAATTAATCTTATTCTCTCTAGTCCTAGGGGATCAAATGAAGACTACCCAGTGGAAATTGCAAAGAGGCAAATTCAGGCTTAATTTCACAAAAAGAAAAACAGACAACTTCCTGACAATTAGAGCTATCCTAAACTACCTGAAATGGTGGTTGGAGGTCATTAGGTAGAGACTAGAAGATTGTTTGTTAGTTATATTGCATGTATGACCTGGACAAATCATTCCAAACTCTCAAATTATGTGATTCTAGGAAATGCTAGGGATATGGAGGCATCTGATAGAGGTTTTATTGTCAAGGAGCTTTTAGGTAGAGGAGGAAACCATGTAATAAAATAGATAATGCAAAAATCACATGCAAGTGCTAAATGGAAGGTACTCAAGGAATGGAGATTGAGTTATCACTGCAAACTGAATTGATTGGGAACGATTTCATGGAAGAAATGAGACAATTTTTTTCTACTTCTCCACTGGATTGTTTGTTCTAATTGTACAGTAGATAGGGGATACTTTACCCTATCAAATTAAATTAAAATGTCAGACTCATGGATGACACTAGTCATTGACTAACATTTGGCAGGTCAGTAACTCAGGCCCTACCTTTAGAGACTGATCAACTCCAAAGTGCTTCTAGTACCCCTAGTCCTGCAAAGAGAGAAAGAGAGAGAGAGAGAGAGAGAGAGAGAGAGAGAGAGAGAGAGAGAGATTCTTTAAAAGAAATTTATTATCATACAAAAATAGAAGATATATGGTCTTCCGCAAGAAGCAGGGGAAAATAACTCATGTGGAAAGATGAAAAAGGGCCAACTGCCAAATGTAGTAAGATCAAGCTTTCATAAACATGCAGTTGTGTTGAGAGTTTGTTTGACATGTCATCATTCAGAGGAACTTGCCAGCAAACAGTGTACAACTATGGTACAGGTAGGTTAGTTTTAATGACTAATCTTGGTCCTGAAAGGGAAAACAAAAGCATTAAAAATAACTACCTCTTCAGAAGATAAATGGGGCTCTACAGGTACAGAATACTACATATTCTGTCAGATATGGTGAATTCTGTCAGATTGGCCATATCAGGACCAATGGTTCAAAGATTCCATTTCAGAATCATAAACTTTACACTGCTTGGAATTTAGGAACATCTTTGAAAATAAATAAATAAATAAATAAATAAATATTTAAAATTCACAAGCAATTTTTTATTTTCTAGTATGTTTAAGTTATTGTTTTAGATACTGAGGAAGTATTAGGAGATTAATAAAAACAATTTATGCTCTTACAGAATTGACAATGTAGTTGAGCAAATAAAGCATTTAAATAAATATAATGACTATATGGTTACAATAATTATATTATATAAATATACTATATGCACAAACATAAATTATATAATAGAAATAAATATATAAATAATTATAATGGTATATGATTAAAAAAAGTCAAGCATATTGTAAGCCTATTCTATCTAGAATTGTTCATCAATTCTACATAAACACAATATTGAGTGAAACAGCATTACAGGAGTAAGGATTATGTTCACTCTATATGTACGTTCAATGAGCATGTGATGGCGGCAAGCTGCCTGATGCTGCAAGGAGCTAACTCTGCTGTGGTTCAAATGGGAGGTTGCATCATCTCTGGTCCTCTGATTCTCCTATTGTGTGTTCTGCTAAATAGGTTACAGTGGCGATTAATAACATATCTGTTCACTTGGTGCTTGGGAAAATGTACAACCTTAGGAATATAGCTGTGAGGGTAAATAAGGTTGAGATAGAGTCACCTATAGGCCTTCAGTCTTCAGCAGTGCTTGCAAGACTATGCAAGCATACAAAAGCCAGTAGAGGGCTCTTGGTCATTGCTAGTTTTATCATTCCTGCAGACCAGCTGCTTCCTTGGGTTGAGGATTCTTTAAAAATTGTACTTTAAGGAAGAATGTTGACTTATTGGGGTCAAAGCTCCAGAAATTGCGGGAAATCCACCCTCTTTTCTTTTATGCTATGAATATTGATCAGACAGTCAACCAGTATGCATTAACTGCTTACTTTGTGTCAGGTCCTATGCTAAGTGCTGGGGATAAAGAGAAGAGCAAAAAAAAAAAAAAAAAAAAAAAAACCAAACCCTAAAACAAAACAACATAGTTGCTTCAAGGAGTGTACATTCCAGCAGGGAGATAAATATGAAAGGAACTGGCTACATGAAAGGTATATCCAGAGTAGAAAATTTAAAATCATCTGAAAGGGAAAGCATCAGCATCTAAGCATACTGGGATAGGTCTGATTCCTAAGTGGAGTCAGAGGTCACTAGTCCTTTACTTGATTATTATGACCTTTGTCTTACTTAGAAAGTATGTGGCGTCTGTGGTGAGACCAAATTGTTTTATTTGCTGTTGGACATTGGAGGTATCTAGAGTCTGGATTTTGAATTAGGCAACCCATCAATTCAGTCATCAATGATGAACTGAGTGTGAATGACAGGGTGAATGGCAATATAATCCACAAATGTAACAGGGGAAGTTAATGAAAACTACTTTTGTGGGTGAAAATGTCTCTCCCTTTATATTTGAGGATGAATTTAATGTTACTAGATGCTGGGTACAGTTTAAGGTCATGAATCCATACATAACCAAAAATCAGAATAATGACAAAATTAGTTATCCTCGGTCAAATGGATTATTTTTTCAGATTTATCATGAGACCCCTCAAATCCATCTGAATTTACTGTTATTAGAATTTGAGGGGAGATCAAAAAAGACAACAGTTTTGTGAAACTGTTCCTAACATGAAGGCTTAGCAACATGGGAGGAAGTGAAAGGAAATGACAGATGTGACAAAAGGGAGGCAATGATCCAGGAATAGCAAAAGGGAAAGGAACTAGCAAACTCAGAAGCACTGATTAGGGTAGAAGTTGTCAGTCAGTCAGTCAGTCAGTCAACAAGACAAGAATCATTTATTAAGTGCTGATTGTATGCCAGACATTACACTCATCAAGGAGAATACAAAGAAAGGCATAAAACAGACAAAAACAGTCCCTGCCCTCAAGGACCGTACATTCCAATGGGGGAGACAACATGGGATAATTATTTCCTTATAAGAAGATGAGCTACAGAATCCCAGAATTTTAGAGTCTGATGGGATCTTTTAAATCCAACCCATACTCCCAAAGGAATTTCGACTACAATATACTTAGTAAGTGTCTATCCAGTTATTGCCTGACGACTTTCAGTGAGTCAGAACTTAGTACTTCCCAAGACAGCCCATTCCTCTTGCACATACATGAATTGTTTGGAAATTTTCCTGGCATCCATTCTTAATTAGCTTCTTTGCAATTTCTAACTTTTGCTCCTAGTTCTGGAGCCAAAGAGAAATTGACACATGTGTGCTAGTCATGTTTTTTTTCTTCATGAACCCAAAAGGAAATAATAACATCCCTTAAAATGCAAGAGATGGGTTGGCATATGCTAAATCCATGGAGATGTTTTAAGGTAGATGGCAAAGCCCGGACCCTGAGATACTTGGTTGGCCATGTCCCCAAATTCCATTCAATACAGATTAAGAACAGGACTGTTTAGGGCATTGTAAAAACCAGCATTTATACTCTTGATCATTAGTCTGGACTACATTGTTCTGGAAAAGTCAAAGTGATTAGATTATGCCACAAATGTGGATTACAACTCAGGAAATTGGGACAGGGTCATTGATAAAGAAAAATTCTTTCATAGGCGTGTCATTTTGTGGGTTTCAGAGCCAAGGGGGTTAATCCTACATATTTAACAGGTGGAGGAAAGGATAAGGACACGCGTAGATGGGAACCCTTTCTATGTGATCTGGCTATGGCTTAGCAGAGCACAATTTGATGTGACCTACCCTATTCTGTGTATCGAAACAACCAGCCCATATGTGAAAATGGTTCTCCTCTT
This sequence comes from Pseudocheirus occidentalis, assembly GCA_028646575.1. Classification (NCBI taxonomy): domain Eukaryota; kingdom Metazoa; phylum Chordata; class Mammalia; order Diprotodontia; family Pseudocheiridae; genus Pseudocheirus; species Pseudocheirus occidentalis. The sequence continues at coordinate 74,149,510 of CM053593.1, read as the reverse complement.
TGATAATTAGGGCATTCTTGCAAGTGTCTGGCTGAGCTTTACTCCTCCTATTCCCATAGTAAGTTGAACTTGAAAGGTAGTCTGTGGCAATTGTGGTAAACTCTTATTAGTTCATAAATGGAGAATTAATTCTGTTTTTTAACTGAATGAGTTCAACATTTATTAAAGACCAAATATATATAAAAAGCTATGCATGGCACTGAGGATGAAGCTTGCTACCCACCTCTAGATAAAGAGGTGATAGATTCAGGTATAAAATATGACACACACACACACACACATGCACTCACACACACACACATATAGGCTGCAAAGCAATTTGTTTTGCTTGACCATGCATATTTGTTAGGAGGAATTTGTTTTTTCTTTTATTTCACCAAATGATATTAAAGAGAGAAATTAATGTTAAATAAAAATAATTTTATTTTAAATAAATTAAAACTTTTTAAATTTTTTTTAAAATTAAAAAAATTCAATCTGTTGGTGTAGCTTTGGAGAACAGAGTGGCCTCTATTGCAAAATAGCCATTAATATGGGAATTCAGTGCAGAATAGAAAACATGTAGTGCATTATTCAAAAGGAAGAGAAACTAACCAGTGGAACTACTATTCTGTATTAGAATTAGATGAAGAGAAAATGATTGTTGAAGTAGAAATGGTGACAACCCTAGGGGAAGTGACTATTCTATTTCAATGTTCATGATACAAAAAAGGGAAAAGAGGTGATAGTGTGATATGCCCTTATGATTGGGGGAGATTTGGAATAAAAACAGTTTAGAGAAAGGATAGATATGACACCACAGCCTCAAATTATTCAAGGAAAGTTGATCCAAGAGGGATGGATGGGGATATCTCAAGAATGAAATTCCAACAAAAGGAACACAAATTATTCCAAAGAACAATAAGAAAGAATAGCCATCTATCGGGACAAATGTAAACACACCTGGAACTCCTCAATCAACCAATATGGAAGAAAACCCTCCCAAAATTATAAACAAGGACAAATAATTAAGGACTACAAAAGAGTCAGAATACATTCAGGATTTTTTTTGGCTCAAAAGTAGCTGGCTCAAGAGTGAATCTTAAAAACAGAAAAGTATTTTGTATTGTTTTAAATATGATAGGAAATGGTCAATGAGGACTCAGATCTTAGAGAATAACCAACTATACTCTTCCTGGAGTATGATACAGAGTATGCACAATATTTTCTGCCTGCTCTCAAACTAACACATATAACTTTGTGCAGCCAATTTTTAGCTGTGAGTACACTAGGAGTCATAAGTGAATATGTGATGATGAATTGTCATCTGGTTGGCTGAGGAGCAAGAAAGGCACTTAACTGGAGATAAATGAATATACAACAGGCTCCCTTCTCTGGGTGTTTTTGAGCAATAAGGACTACTTGCCATAAAATGCCTGGTGGAGGAGCTGTTTCCCCATCAGTTGCCATGAGCACACGAAGTTTCTTTTTTATTTATTTATTTTTTATCTTAAGGTGAATAAATATCTGGAGACTGGATGGAACAGGTAATAATCTTGTGAGCTTTGAAAGGAAGAACCATCAGAGAGACCTTTAGAGGAGTCAGTAATGTAAATCACTGGAATTGACAGCAAGAGTAGCTAAGCCCATCAAAGACTCAGCCCTGAGGAGCAACCTGATTGAACTGATCAATCAATCCATCAATAAACATTTATTAAGTGCCTACTATGTGCCAGGTATTGTACTAAGCACTGGAGCTACAAAAATAGGCTAAAGGACAGTTCCTTCCCTCAAGGAGTTTACAATCTAATGGGGAAGATAACATGCAAACAATTTTCTTTCTTTCTTTCTTTCTTTCTTTCTTTCTTTCTTTCTTTCTTTCTTTCTTTCTTTCTTTCTTTCTTTCTTTCTTTCTTTCTTTCTTTCTTTCTTTCTTTCTTTCTTTCTTTCTTCCTTTCT
>CM053593.1:74119155-74147072 GCA_028646575.1 Pseudocheirus occidentalis | reverse complement strand
GGAAGGAAGGAAGGAAGGAAGGAAGGGAAGGAAGGAAGGAAGGAAGGAAGGAAGGAAGGAAGGAAGGAAGGAAGGAAGGAAGGAAGAAAAGACTGCTGTTAGTATAATGATTGGGAAACCCTCTTCTCTCTTCCAGGAAGAGAGTCACAATGTCTCATCATCCTGCACCAACAGACCATCTGTAAGCTTAGAGCAGGATTGCTGCATAGCAGATGTGCCAACCTATGTCAATAAAGGGCAAGCTGGAAATAGATTCTCTTGGTCCCTGGAAAATATAACTCTAGTAGCTACAGAGAAGAATTGAATATTCCTTACTTTTCAGTTGTTTCATAATGTCCTTTTTTTAGCCTCCTTTTCTTGGGATTGTTTGTTTTTGAATAGTATTTCTAGGCATTGTGGAGCAGCATTTCATATCTGTTTCTGAATGACAAAGGTTATCACTCACCCTATCAGTCACTCACGTGGTTAAGGCTTGCAAAAGAAATTATATTATCAGATCTATTAATATCTGGAGCTACTGCCCCCCATTTAGATATTTTTGGATGTCTATGTTCATTTTTCAAATACAGATGTACCTTACTTTATGTAATACCTATATTTGTAATGAGAGAAAGCTTAGCAAAATGGAGAGAGGGTGGGTCTTACAGACAGAAAACACTGGGTTCAAGTCCTACCTTTAAGACTAATAATAATATGAGTTAGGGCAATCTTCTGAAACTCTCAATGCTCTAGTAGAGACTCTAAACTACTAACACATTGTCAAAATGCATTGTTGGAGAGAGGTTTTATACTAGGAGTTCTCACCTCCTCTCAAAAAATGATTATGGAAAAGAAATATATACATAAATTCCATTTTCTCAATTAAAGCATATTTTAAATGCATTAAGGAAGCTCATTATTTCAAAGTAAGATCATTGTTGTCATAAATCAGATCCTTTTGTAAAGTGAGGAATCACCCCCCTCCACCTGATTATTTTGTAAAATAAGATTGTATAAAATTGGTGAGCTTTCCTGAAGTAGTTTTTAATAAATAATACTCAGAAAGGCTCCTTCAGTTACATAAAATTATGTCTGTGAAATGACATTATTGTCCCATTCATAATTTTTGTCTTATTAGGTTTCTTCCAGTTGGTAGATTGAACTTTCTCAGTTCTTGCTTTTGAAAAGTTGGATTTCAATTTTGGATATTGTCATACTTTCACTGTTTTACTTTATTTTGTTTTTGTTGGGGTTTTTTGTCTTGTTTTTAAAAAATGAAGGTATATAAAGCTTGTGGATTAAACAGAATACATTTTTAAATTTGAAAATAAATACATAGTACCCAAATAGCTTCCATTTTGCTCAGGAATTTCCTTAAGAAGTTTAGAATAGGGACAGTTAGGTGGTACAGTGAATAGAGTACCAGCCCTGGAGTCAGAAGGACCTGAGTTCAAATGTGACCTTACTAACTGTGTGACCTTGGCAAATCACTTAACCCCAATTGCCCTGCCTTCCCCTTCTAAAAGTGACGAAAGAAAAAAAGAAAGAAAGAAAGAAAGAAAGAAAGAAAAATTTAGAATGTATCTGCATTCATTTTAGTCCATCTGATTCTACAGAAATCATTTTAGTGACAAATAATGGATATATTGATATAATTGATATAAATGAACCACAATAAATTTAGTAGTCAAAATATCAGGCAGCATTCATAGAGATACAGCCTCATTGTTACTTGCTTTTTTCCCCCTACCAGGAAGTTCTACATTGACACGTGGTTTCTACTCTAAGTTGAACATTTACAAAGTGAAATGAGCACATAAGATATACAATACTTCCTGTTTTGAACCAGCAGGAAATAAAAGGGATGTTTTTATCTGCTATGCCACAGCATGTATCTCCAATTCAACCATATCTCCAAAGTGCAAAGAACTATAAACATTTATGTTAACTCCATCAGTGTAAAAGAACGAAAATGTTAACATGTGAAGAAAATTATTGCATCTGAGAAATCCTTACTCTTAACAGTTGACCTTAAAGAGACCAGGCACTTCTCCAAAGTTATAACTCTCCAAAAAAGGAACATTTTGATAAAATTAAAAGAATGGGAATTGTTTTTTTAAAAAGATTTTATGTGCAATTTGGGTTAGGTTATGAGGGAAAGTTAACATTTTTAATTTATTAACATCTATTTAATATTCCATTATTTGAAACAGAATGATTTAATATCTAAATATATAAAGTTTATATATATACATACATACATACATACATACATATATATATATAGTGTAACAACCACCTGGAAAAGAGTCTTTATACCACAATTCCTTCTGGCCATCTCAGATGCAATATAGCCAACACTGAACTTATCATTTTTCCCTACAACTTGCTCCTCATTTTGACTTTACTAACAGGCACACTGTCATTCACCTAGTCTTCTCAGTTTCAAAAAACTTTATGACGCTTCCCTGTCCCATACCTACCAAAATCAAAATCAGCTACTGAGTCTTATTCATCCTGCCTCAACCATCTCTCTCAAATCCAGTCCCTCCTATTTTTTTTTTCAGATGCATACAGTCAACCACAAGTTCTCGTAATTAATGTGTGGACAGCAACCTTCCATTAGAACTATCTGACTTCATTTTCTCCCCCTCCCCCACAAACCATCTTTCACTACAGTGCCAGATAAATTTTTGTTAGGTATAGTTCTGTTCATTCTTCTACAAAATCTCTAACAGCTCTCTATTTCCCCCTAAATACAATTCAGACAGATTCCTGGCATCCAAGGCACTTGATTAATGTGCTACCACTCTACCTTTTGGACCTTAAATTCAATTCAAGAAGCGAAGAAACATGCCTTTTATTAAAGTACTGACTGTGTGACAGATATTGTCCTAAGAGCTTTACAAATATTATTCCCCTTTATCCTCACAGCATCACTTCCATCAACTTAAAGTTGAGGAAAATGAGACAGAGGTTAAGTGACTTGACTAGGGTCATGTAGCTAGTAAGAGTGCGAATTCAAGTCTTCCTAAATCTAGACTCAGTGCTATATTCACTGAGTCACTTAGCTGCCTCTAGAGAGATCAATTTATTCAGGACCTACTCAATTCAATAAGTAGATCTACAAAATAAAAACAAAGTAATATTGGTAGTAAGAATACTAAGTCAGGGGATCTTGGAAACCATGATGTGGTAGGTGACCCTCTAGATAAGCCTTTAAAAGAACTAAAAATTCCAAGGTAAGAAAGTGAGCAGAGAAAGAATGTCAGACAGATGCCAGATCTCCAAAGTCATGTATGGGCAATAAAGTGTGGGATCATCCAGCTAGAGCATGCAATAGATGAACAAAAGTAATGTAAAAATCATAAATCAGAAAAAGTCTGGGAGTAGATTATGACAAGCTTTAAAGGCCAAAAAGGGAATTTTTTAAGTCCTAGAATCAGAGAACTTCTCAAGCTTCTTAAGCAGAAAAGTGAATATTACTTTAAAAATATCAGTTTAGAGTTGTATAGAGCCTGAATTAAAATAGCATAAGTTGAATGAAAGGAGACCAATTAGGGAATTACTAAAATAGTACAGAGAAAAGTTGATGAGGGATTTGAGTTAGTCTGGTAAAAGACAATTAAGCAAATGAAAGTAGAATCAATGAGATATGGCAACTAATGGGATATGGGGGTAAGGGAGAATGAAGAGTAGGTTGTGACTTGAAGTTTGTGGTCCCTAGTGTTTAGAAAGATAATGGTGCTCTCATCAGAAATAAGGCTATTAGGAGAAAGTGTGGATTTCAGGAGTTTTATTCTGGACATGTTGAGTTTGAGATAATCTGGGCACATCCAGGTAATATTCATCAGATAGTTGGTTCCTGGAACTCAGGAAAGACGTTAAGGTTAAATCAATAGATTTGGGAATCTAAAACCTAGAGAGGAGCCAATGGTTCTACTCCAACTAAGGGAGTAGAAAAGAGAAAGAAGAAAAGGGAACTTCAGAGAGTGGGGCCAAGATGGTAGAGTTGAGGAAGCACTCAACTGAGCTCTTTGAACATTCCCCTCCAAATAACTTTTAAAATAATACCTCAAATAAAAATTTGGATCAGCAAAGTCAACAAAAAGACAGAACGAGACATTCTTCCAGTCCAAGGCAACTTAAGATGTTGAGAAGGCGAATTAGACAGCAGGGTAGAAGTCATGTAGAAGTAGTACCAGTGTTGCAACTAGCTGTTGGTGGCAGCAGCAACAGCAACTTTGGGGGCTCTCAAGCCAAAGTACCTGGCAAATCATCAAAAAGAGATTACAGAGAACCCTTGTGGTAGCACTAAAAGCAGAACTGGACTCTGTTTAGCAACACCATTCCCTATGCCCACTTCTGGACCGCAGCTCCAGGACAGTCCTGGTGAAGAGGAAGCAGAGACTCTGAGGAGCAAAATTGCTTTGGGTGCAAGAGATCAAGAGATGCATCAGGAGACGCTGAGGAGAAGCATCGTTTCTGATCCCATAGCAGCAGGGACCCCAAGGAACATTACTGATAGCAATCCTAAGGGATTGGGCCCTTCCTGGGTAAGGAACAAAACACAAACCAGGAAATCAGTGACCACACTTCTACCAAAATCATGCCACTTTGAAAACCCTGAAAACTTCTAAATCCCTAGAACTAGTTCTGAAAACAGCAGTGCAAAAACGTCCAAACTTGAAACAGACTTTAGAGGAGTGACAGAATGAGAGAGAGAGAAAGGGAGAGGGAGAGGGAGAGGGAGAGCGAGAGTGAGAGTGAGAGCGAGAGAAGAAAATAGCAAGATGGAGGAAATGCACAGTTAGTAATCATAACTTTGCTTATGAATGGGAATAATTCACTCAAAAAGTACGCAGGAGGACAGATTAAAACTTTATTACAAAGTGATAATCGTGAAAATCATATGAGATGGACTTTAGAAAATAGAATGGTAAATCAATGGAATAGATTAGGTAAACAATACACAATAGTAATTGACTATAGTAATCTAGTGTTTAATAAAACCAAATATCCAAGCTCTTGGGATAAGGATTTGCTATTTGACAAAAATTGCTAGAAAAACTGGAAAGCAGTTTGGAAGAAACTTTGCTTAGACCAACAGCTCACACCATATAACAAGATATCAAAATGGATAAATGCTTTAGACAAAAAGGGTGATGTCATAAATAAGTTAAAGAAGCATGAAAAAAAATGTATCCATCAAATCTATGATTAAGGGAAGAGTATTAACAAAGAAAAGAGTATCATGGGGAATAAAATTGATAATTTTGAATACTTTAAATTTAAAAGTTTTTGCACAAGCAAAACAAATACAGCCAAAATTAGAAGAAAAACAGGAAACTGGGGGGGAGGGGAGATGAGGAGGTGAAATTTACAGCAAGTTTCTCTGACAAAGGTCTCATTTCTCAAATATACAGGGAATGATCAAAATTCATTATAATACAAACCATACCCCAATTGATAAAAATGGCCAAAGGATATGAATCAACAATTTTTAGAAGAAGAAATGAAAGCTGTCATTACTCATATGAAAAAATTCTTCAAATCACTATTAATTAGAGAAAAGCACATTAAAACAGCTCTAAAGTAGCTATCAGATTGGCTAATATGACAGAAAAGAAAAGTGACAAATAACGCAGGGGATGTAGGGAAAGTGGAACACTAATGCACCATTGGTGGAGTTGTGAATTAGTCTAGCCATTCTGGAGATCAATTTAAAACTGTGCCCACAGGGCTATGTAAAACTGTGCATACTGTTTGACCCAGAAATATTACTACTAGGTCCATATCACAAAGGGATCAAAGAAAAAGTAAGAGGACCAATTTGTACAAAAATATTTATAGCAGCTCTTTTTGTGGTGACAAAGAATTGGAAATTGAGGCCATGCCTATCAATTAGGGAATGACTAAACAGTTATAGTATATAATTGTGTTGGAATACTATTGTACTTTAAGGAATGATGGGTAGGATGGTTTCAGAAAAACCTAGGAAGATATATGAACTGATTCAAAGTGAAGTGAGCAGAACTGGAAGAACACTGTACACAATAACAGCAATACTGTATGAGGAAGAACTGTGAATGACTTGGCTAATCTCAGCAATACAATGATCCAAGACAATCCCAAAAGACCCATGACAAAAAAATGCAATCTACCTCCTAAGAAAGAACTGATAAACTCTCAGAACAGATTGAAAAGTACATTTTCTGCTTTCTTGTATTTGCCTTATGTGTGTGGTTTTTTTTTTTTGCAACATGCCTAATGTGGAAATACATTTTGCATGACTTTGCATGTATAATCAATATCATACTGCTTGACTTCTCAAGGTGTAGGGAAGAAACAAAAGGGAGAGAGAAAATTTGAATTTCAAAATTTTTAACGAGTGTTAAAAATATTTACATGGGGGCGGCTAGGTGGCACAGTGAATAGAGCACCAACCCTGGAGTCAGGAGTACCTGAGTTCAAATCCGGCCTCAGACACTTAACACACACACAAACTAGCTGTGTGACCTTGGGCAAGTCACTTAACCCCAACTGCCCTCCAAAAAAAAAAAGCAAAAAAAAATAATAAATTCCTTAAATCATGAGTTTAAAAAAATATTTACATGTAATTTGGAAATATTTAAAGAAATAAATAAAAGTTGGAAATTTTAAAAAGTGAAGAAAGTTACCAGCACAGAGTCCTAGGGTATATGCAACTCAGGAGTGTATGTAATGAGATATAGATAGATAGATAGATAGATAGATAGATAGATAGATAGATAGACAGACAGATAGATAGATAATGTATGTAATGACAAAATTATATGTAACAATGATTCAGCAAAGGAGACAAGAAAAGGCTTCACCAAAACAAAGAGAATCATGAGAAAATAATGTTACAAAACCCCAAGGAGAAAAGACTATCCAGAAGTTAGGGATGGTCAATAATGTCAAATGTTGAATAGAAGTCAAGAAGGTGAAGGCTGAGAACATTCATGGGATTTATCAATTAAGAAATAACTGGGAGGGAAGGGGGGAGGAGGAAGAGAAAATTTAAAGTGGAAATGAATGTTGAAAACTAAAATTAAATAATTATATATATATATATATATAACTTCTTTCACAAAGATTACCAGTGAATCACTGGTAATCTTTGTGAAACAAATTTCTGGTGAATAACAAGGTCAGAAGACAGAGTATGCAAAGGGTTATAAAATGAATAGGTATGTGATATAAGGAACTAAAATAACCAGTCTAGACAACTTTTTTTCTAAGAATTTGATGAAGAGGATAGATAATAGAATAATAACTTGAGGGGATTGACAGGCTCATTTGAAAAAAAATAACGATGTGGCAAATCTAGGCATGCTTATAGACAGCAGAAAAAGAACCAATATCTTTATTAAGAGATACTGAAAATCAAATTGATGATAGAAGAGGCAAACTATGCCCCTTCATATTTGTCTCAGGGAAAATGTACTCCTCGGTAGATATATCCCAGATCCTCTCTTCTCCTTTTAATTAGGCTATTTCTATACTTAAAATGCCTTCCATTCCTCTACAACACATCATTACACTTGTTGAATTCCTAGGCATCCATTAAAAAAAAAAACAATTAAAATACTCACACCTCCAGGAAAACTAAACTTACCTTATCTACTTCTCTCCAGCTGTCCTGCATCCCTGGATTCCACTCTCTTCTCACTTCTAGATCTAGAGCCATCTAGCTCAATTTTAAGTAATTTGCTCAACGTCACCTTGGTAGTAATTGTCAGAATTGTGATTTGAACTCAGGTATTGATGAATACTCAAATATCTAGAATATAATCCTATGACCCATATCCTTCTACTACACTACAAGTTCCATGAGTCAATCAAGCAACAGGGATTTATCAAGTACCTACATTGTCTCAGGTATTTTGCTAGGCATTAGGGATACAAGAACCAAGGTCCCCAACCTAGAGAAGCTTGCATCCTAGTGAAATGGGACAAAATGTAGAAAATAGAACCAAAGTTATTTGAGGAGCAAGGTACTAGCAACTGAGGGATCAAAAAAAAACGTCATGTATCAGGTCATACCTGAGCTGAATCTTGAAGGAAACTAGATGAGAAAACGATAGAATCAGTGATGCAAAACAGCTGGTGTAGAGGTACAGACACAAGATTTGGAGGGCCATTTATAAAAAACAGTAAAAAGATCAGTTTTGTTGGAACATAACGAATGAGAAAATCAGTTACATGTAATAAAGTTAAAAACAGAAGTTGGAATCAATGTATAAAAGGCTCTAAATGCCAAACAATAAAGTTTATATTTGGTCCTAGAGATTGAGTCATTAGAATTTATTAAGTAGTGTAATAGAATGGTCAGACCTGAGCTTTAAAAAAGTCACTTTGATACCTGAGTGGAGGGGGGACTGGCATGAGGAGAGACTTGAGGTAGGAAGACCAATTAATAAGTGACAGTTCAAGAAAAAGGCTACAAAGGCCTGAATTAGAATGGTGACTGAGTGGGAAGATATTGACAATGCAAGAGATAATATGGCAGAAGAAAGAGAAAGATTTGACAAATGACTGGAATGGGGTGGGGATTAAGGAGTCATTAATGACACTGAAGTTGTATACCTAGAGCATAGAGGTGTCATTGAAATAAATAGGGAAGTTCAGAGGAGGAGTCAGTTTGGGACAAATATATGGAGGTCTGTTTTGGACACTTTGAGATACCTACATCAAATATGAAGTGTCAAGGAGGCAGTAGAAACACAGTATGGGGAGGGGCAGATAGTTAATCCAGTGAATAGAGTGCTGGCTCTGGAGTCAGAAGGACCTGAGTTCAAATCCAGCCTCAGACACTTGACACTAGTTGTGTGACCTTGAGAAAGTCACTTAACCCCAATTGCCTTGCCTTCTCTCTCAAAAAAAAAAAAAAAGAAAAAAATGTAGTATCAAACCTCAGAAGAGAAACTAGAGCTGGATAAATAGATGTGAGAGCCGTCGGTATCGGTATAGAGATGATAATTAAATCCATGAGCTTGAGAACAAACAGAGAGTAAAGAGAGAGAAGGAAAAGGGTTCTAGTACTGGCCTTGGAGGTACAATCAGATGCCTTGGGAGTAGTGACTTAAATTTTCAAGCTAAGTTGCTAATCATTTACGAAGATTTTCCTGCATTTTTCTATAAATAATGATTAAGTACAGTAGAAGTATAGTGGAAGGCTCAGGGGACGAAGTCATCACCAGACTGAAGGCCTGGTGACTGTAGAATGATAATTAATAAAAAAACAATAATAATAGGAATTTATATAATGTTTTAAGTTTTTCAAAGTACTTTACATCTGAAGAGGTTTAGTGGGAGGAGTCCCATCTAGGTCACCAAAATGAAGAGGTTGGGGAGAGGTAGGTGTCTGAGGGATCTCATATGAATTCCTAGAGGGTCCTTGTCTGGAAAGAATTTCACAGGACCCAAGCTATCTTTTGGCAAAGTTACAAAGTTTATTATTATGCTGACTTAGCAGCAGGCAGGAGAAATAGGGGGACCTGCAAAGTGCAGGGATCTAAGGCAGAGTTATAAAGTTTTATGCTCTGCAGCAGACAGGAAAAGGTGAAGGGAACCTGCAAAGTGCAGGGGCTAGAGACACTATTTTTATAGTGATAAAACTGTCAGTCAAAGATTAAAAATGCTAACTAGGTGGGCAAGGGTGGAGTTGGGGATGAGTTTAGGAGTGGTCAGTGCTCAAAGGGACATGCACGTGTTACATCATCTATGCATGTGTATTGCCCATAATTCACTGGGACATCCCCCTAAGGAGGGCTACCTGGAGATGTAGTTTTTGCCTTGTGACATCACTAAGTTACTTTTGGTCAAGGATGAAGGGGATATGTCCAATATGGCTATTGGGAGGATAGGCTTGATTGTTTCAGGAGGTGCCAAGTCTGGAAGCTAGACTGATTAGGGATTCAGGAGGTACCATATTGGGAGTTATCTCTCTGATAATGTTGTTCAAGGCTTTTGGGTGCAACTGGCCACTTAGAACAAAGGGGCTATGCATTTCTCTAACTAAGGATTTGTTTATAGAATGCTTTTGAAGGATTCATAGGTACTGTATCTAGGCAGACTGGCTCAGGTAAAAGACTTTTAGGCTGGGTGAAGGGGAGAGGCAGAGTTAGCACCTTTATGGCTGGGGGAAAGTGTGACTTTTACAACTTAATTGCACAGGCTTATTACAAACTGATGTTACATACATAGGTACCCAAACACGAGTGAGATTTTACAAACTGAGGTTACAGACAATAGCATCCCAGACTGCATCACATCCATTATCTCATTTAAGCATCACAATACCCTTGGGTACACTCATGGTTAGGTAACATATTAAGGATAATGATCGTGGTCAGAGCAATATCCTAATCCCTCTTTCCATAATGGTTAGGATAATTTTTTTTTCCATTAAAAGGTACTGAGACATTCCGTAAGACCTGGTTAGCTTAAGTGACTAAGGGTTCAGGATATTAAAGTCACTTCTTCATCTCCTGGGCACTAAGCAGCCATGAGAAGCTACAGGGGCTCTCAAACAATTAGTGGGTAGATCACCACAGGAACTTCACTCAGCTGAATACATTCAAGATATTTAATGCCTATATTTGTTGAATATCTTTCTGCTGCTATAGGTAAATAAATCTCCTTTTGTTTGTTAACTGTTGAATAAGTTACAAATATCTCATTTCATTCCAGTATTCAATCTAAAGCACCAGGAAATGGGCCTGAATTGGCATAACCCACAATAATGATAAGAGTACAGTGAAGAAACTAGAAGAGGAGCTAATTGAAAGCTATCTATAAAAATCACATGTCCTAGCCAGCTGTATTTAGGAACTTTGGGATAAGTGATTTTTTAAATAAATCTTCCTTTAATAATCTTCAAATAGCAACTGAAAATGTTCTTGGAGAGCTAGGCATTTGTTCTTTGATTTATTACAATCTAGTCTCAGATCTGTAATTCTATTCAATTCAACAAACTGAGTAAGCAAGGCACTGCATAAGATAAGGAAAAAAGGAATGTAGCATAAACACAGCCAAACATGAAATCCTTTGGGGGGATCTGTGGCCCTCTAGGTCCTCAAGTGCAACCCTTTGATTGAATCCAAACTTCCTAGATTAAATCCCCTCAATAAAAGTATTTGTTCTGTAAAACTTGGGTTCAATCAAAAGTCCACATCCAAGGACCTAGAAGGTCACATGTGGCCTTGAGGCCCCGGTTTCTCTGCCTCTGCTTTAGAATATTCCAAGGTATAAGAAAAAAAAATTTTTAATATATAAGAAATTTTGAAAAAAACAAAGAGACCACTAAGTTCATAGTTGCTCTATTACCCTTTCCCGTTCTCTCCAATTCCATATACCACTCCATTTGAAAATAAAATTTGCTTAAGAAAAATTAAGAATATGAGGAATTCAGAGGAACACAGGAAGACTTGCATGAACTGATGCTGAGGAAAGAAAGAAAAACCAAAAACATTATGCACAATGACTATAGTGATGCCAATTAAAAGTGGGCTAAAATGAAGATGTAGTGACCTATTAGTACCACAAGAAGCAATGAAAATAGCTCATCTTACCTCCTTTCATTTGTTTTAGAGTTGGGGAACAACAGATATCTAATGTTGCAAATGGAAAAGAAAATAGTCCCTGTGTTTGATAGGTTCTGCTTAACCCTTTTTTGTTGTTATAAGGAAAGACTCACTGAACGAGTGGGGGGGATGTGGAGTGATTGGCATATAAGTAGGCACTTAAACATTTTTGACTGACTGGAGGAGTAATTCTAGGTGGCGTGAAAGCAAAAGGAAACAATGAAACAATAAAACATTTTAAGTTATACATTTTATTTTAAATCAGATACTCTTCTGTTTGATGTCATAGATTAAAAAAAACCTTTATACAGTGTATGACCTTCAAATACTCTATCTTTTATAATAGGAATTACTTTTGACTCTTAGTAAATGATACTTTTGTGTCTATTTTGTTGTTCTCCAATGTAAATTGGTTTCAGGGACATATGTAATTTTTCATTATAGACAGAATGAAATACTGAACTGATAAAGTAGTTTTGAAGAAGGCATAAGAATTCCTCAAACATCCATTTTTGGTTCCCAAGTTTGTTGGTTTATATGTTTGCTTTTTTTTTTTTTTTAAGATTTCAGGATAGTAAATGTTTAATAACGCTTGTCAAAATGAACTGAGCTGAGTGTGTTAAACAGCTTTCTGAAGCTTTAAGTATTCAAGTGTATATCCTATTAGGACACATTAACTTTGTCCAATTCCCATGGTACTTTCTATAGGTCTTTCTATATGTTTTAGAACCATCTCATTTTGTCATTTACAGAGCATGACTAAGAACAAGCATTTGTTTTTTACAATGCCAAGTTTCTTATTTGACAGCACTCACAAAAATGCCTTTGTTCAACTTCGTTTGCATACTGCAGTAAAAGAAAGAACTGTTTGAATGAATTACCCAGGCAAATCCTATAGTTATGAAACAAGAGTGAGCTTGCTAATCAACTCCAGCTCTAAAGGCCAAATGTTATAGGCAAATAAGAGATAGTAACATTCATGGGGTCCAGGACAGATCCAATTAATTATATTGCAACTCCATTCTTCCATTCTCTTAAACTCTCTTAAACTCTCAAACCCTTTTGTAGAGGCAGATTCAGGTTAAAAAGAATGCCTAGGATGGCATTGAATGGAGAAAATAAGTTATCATATTGCAGAAATCTAGACTTAAGAATACAGATGGAAAGCACAAAAAATAGCTCCACCCTCTGTGACTTTATGACAGGGAATTTTCTGACTTATATGGGTCTTGAAAGTTTTTTTTTACCCCTAGGTACCAACTACTAGAACTATCCACTTTAGGCTGCTTCCTAGAGGCATAATATCAAAGGATCTAGAACTGGAAGAAACCTTGAAAATCATAGTTTCATAAATTTAGAACTAGAATGGCTATCAAATATGGAGGACTCAGATACAGAGTCTATAAGTCACATAGCACTCACTACACTCCCAAGTATTGGCCTGAATAGACTAAAATGTAATTAGGAAATATTTAACAAAATAAATAAAAATACAGTTAAACAAAAATAATATTACCATGTGATTTTCTATGTGAATATGTGGCCCATGGGAATCCTTATATACAGTTTAGTAGTTTGACACCACTGCTGTAGAATTACCTTTTTCTTTCACAAGTGAGGAACATGAGGCCCAGCCTAAGGTCATGCAGTTAGTAATTAGCAGAGATAGGAATCATCTTCATCCTCTCCGTCCATATTCAATGTTCTTTATTCTTTGTTCTTTTTATTGGACCTCTCCTTCACCATTGGACAATGAGGGAACCCCTCCAGAGGTAATTTGCTATTAATCACACTGATTCACATAGCCTAGAGAATATACTGGTCAGACACTGTAAATATATTTTAAAATAGTCATATGCAGCATAGTCATTTTAAATCTACGAAATAGAGAAGGAAACAGGAACTGTATAGAACAGGTGTTCATTTTCTCGTTGGCCAGAAAATCTGCAGAGCCGAAACAGTCAGGAGCCTCTGGTGAAGAGCAAGAACACTGGAGTGGTGACGTAATAGGAGTCAAGTGTCACTTATGCCATGATTACCATGGGAGCTTGAGACAGCCTTTACTTTAGATGTATCTCATTTAAAGAAGAAAGGGACAATGCTATCTGCTACCTGCCTCATGATAGGGTGAGTGTGATAAAACCAACCTTGTTGTTAAAAATCATTACTTTTGTTTATATTCTAGCAAGTTGGTGATATTTTTTATTTTGTGCTATTAAATGTGTGAAAAATATAGCTCTGGGTGGTATTGCAAAGGATGTGTTAGGCTAGAATGTACTTCCCTCATATGTTGTATAGTAGAAAATCTAATGTCCTTCATTCCTCAAGAGTCAGAATGGTATGGTTGATGAAGTTCTGGATGTGGGATCACATTACATTAGCATAAGTCCTGAGTCTAGTTAGGATTCGACTCTTGGATTGATTGAAGAAATTAAGGATGGTAAGCTTAGGGAAGAAGAGATTTAGAGATGACAGGATAGCTGTCTTCAAGTAATTGAAAGGAAGAGGGATTTATTATATGTGTTTTGTTGGCCCTCAGACAGGAAAACCAGGAGCAACAGGTAGGAAATTATAAAGGCAAATTTAGGCTTAGTGAATCCATGAAGGTAAACATGCCCTAACAATTAGAGCTAAGCAGAACTGAAATGGGCTGCCTCTGGACATGGAAGGTTCCCCCTCACTGAAGGTCTTCCAGGTTGGATGACCAGTTTTACAATCTATTGTGGAGGGAACTATTTCAGGTATGAGTTGGACTAGGGGGTCTATGAAGTTCTATCTCTAAAATTCTGTTATTCTGTGACTTATAAAATGTATCACAATCCTAAATTCCTTGTTTGTAAAATGTGTTAATTGTTGAATAATTATACCTTTCAGATTTATGGTAAAAGGAATTCCTAATCCAAGGAAGCAACTTCTCAGTGCTACAGGCAACTTTGCTAAGACTATAAACCACAGAGTAGGTGCTGATTTGAACAGGTAGAAGGTCCTTATGCTACTGGAATCACAGGTGCCAATTAGTCAATAAATATTTATTAGGTGCCCACAATATGCCAGGCACTGTCCTAAGAAAGGGGGATAAAAGAAAGGCAAAAGACAATTCCTGCCCTCAAGGAGCTCACAACAAATAAAGAAAAGACAACAAATAAAAGACAACTGAAAGTGGGAAGGAGGATGGAGAAGAAGAAGGGCAGCTGTTGCAGGGGAATGATAAAGTCCAGGAATAAAGCCAAGTAGGAAATAATGAGATGACTGCCTTGGTCACCTTCCTTAAATGGAGGATAAGGGAGGAGCTCTCAACAGAGACCTCTACATGTACCCCTTCTCTAGACATTGATAATTTCCCTTGTTTCAAGTCACCAGCCCCATCTTGTCATTTTGTAGAAACTTCTAGACCCTCATACTAAACTCCAAGCTTGTGACATAAACAATAGAAAAACTAATCTCAATCTCAAAGGTCTCAGTCAGAACTCCATTCCCTATCCTATCCTCCATCAAACCTACGACCTTCTAAGACTTCTTCAGTAAGTTGTTCTGGTGTAAAAGAACAATAGGACTTTTGATGACCCATCCTCCATTTCTGAAAGAAACTTGAAGACACAGCACAACCAGGGTTGACTACCCTGGATGCATCCTTTTCTTGGTGTCTCCTGTTTCTCTTCCTTCTATGACTCCCTTTGACTATATTAGTGTTTTGTTTTATTTTAACTGTAAGAAATTCTAAATGTAGGGAATTCAGAGAAACTTGAGAAGACTTGTGTGTCTGATAAAGAGGAAAGAAAGTGAAACAAAGATCATACAAAACTGTGAGAACAATAACCACAATGTTATAAGAGAAAATAATATTTGAATACATCAGAATTCAAATTAATTAAATCCAAAGGATTGATGATGAAACATAGGATCATAGCATCATAAATTTAAGTTAGAAGGAATTAATATTTCAGTCCCTACTTTTTTACGCATTTTAATACCATTCATTCTCAGATAATCCTCCCTATAGCAATACTAGTATTGTTTCTTTGTCACCCAACATGAACTTGAGGTAATTCCATGCAAAGATCGATCTTTACCTGGAAGATATAATTTTCCTGACTCATATTTGTGACCAATCATTTCCTTTATATTTTAAAATTTTTATTTCAAGAAATATTAGTTTCAATTTAGTTTATTTCAGGGTATTTAAAAATAAAGTTGTTCCAAAATTAGCTAATTGGATAATCAGAAGGTATTTGTTGAGATTCTGTCTTCAAGACCTGAATAACATAATAGATCCCTGCAGAGTCTAAAAGAAACATAAGACATAATATCTACACATACAAGCTAAGAATTTGGTCGAATAAAAAAGCCATAAACACATAAAACACGGAATAAGATCACACATTGATAAAGGACTATTATCTACACTATCTATAAAACAATAAGAATACAAAATATGTACAAACTATTTCTAGGTATCCTTTTTCTGATGGCAAAAAAATACTGGAAACAAAACAGTTATTCATCAATTGGGAAAAGGAGGAATAAATTATGATGTATGAATGTGGAATACTATTGTGATTGAAGAAATGAAGAAAGAGATGGTTTCAGAGAAAACTAAAAATAAATTTGCATGAATTGATACAGAGTGCCCTAATACAGACTCAGGAAGGTTTAAATATAGTGATCAGATAATATAGTAAAGCAAGACATATTTTTGAGGGGAGATAATTCACAAAAAGAGGGACAGTCAAAGAGAATAATAGAATCAGATAATGTCTTCCTAGCCCCTAAATCAGTGGTTCTCAGCCTTCCTAATGCTACGACCCTTTAATAATACCTCATGTTGTGGTGGCCCCCAACCATAAAATTATTTTCGTTGCTATTTCATAACTGTAATTTTGCTACCGTTATGAATTGTAATGTAAATATCTGATATGCAGGATGCATTTTCATTGTTACAAATTGAATATAACCCACAGATTGAGAACCGCTACCCTAAACAGAATTGAGCACTATGCTAGAGTCCTGGAGGAAACAGGGAACCATCTTCCAAAACCAGTAAAGTCTGGCAGGGTTAGTTTTTAATGTATAGAATTCTTATCTGGATTTTTAGACTGGAGTTGGTTCATGTTAGTAGGGAAAGAGAAGATTCCTGATTGGAGGCTGGTTGATATTAAATTCCCCATTGCCAGGACAGAGTGATGAGACCATGAGTTTTTGAACCTCCCCAGGACTTCTTCATTCAGTAGCTCAGGAGGGAACTATTTCTTACAAGACAAAATATCTTTGTCCTAATAGATCAACTTTTGGAGGGCTTTGCTATGCCCACCCAGGATTAGTTAAACTAGGTAGGCATAGTTGCCAACATTTATTTAGAAATGTGTACATATGAAGTTCACTTTTTAGCTCCATCCAACCTCATGACAGGTTCTGAAACACTCTTCTACCTAAGCAACTAGAATTGATTGAAGAATGAAGAGTAAGTAATGAAATTGACAGGATTTTGTATGCAAACTGTCCAGCAATTCAGTTAGCTTCAACCCTTCTGGACATTATTTTTTATTAGGTTCAACTTCATTACCATCCATATTCTTGGAATTTACAATCAATGGATAGATGGAATATCCTAAAAACCCAAATATGTGACCCTCCCCGAATATATGAATCACTAAAAAGAAAAAAAATCTTTTCAGGCACTAAATTCCAGCCAGTACTTATACTTAAGATAAGTGCCCAGCATCAGGCCCAGAAAATCTATGGTTGTTGCCATTCAGTTGTTTCAGTCATGCCCAGCTTCATGACCCCATTTAGAGTTTTCTTGGCAAAGATACTGGCATGGTTTTCCATTTCCTTCTCCTGCTCATTTTACAAATGATTAAACTGAGGCAAACAGGGTTAAGTGACTTGCCCAGGGTCACACAGCTAGTAAGTGTCTGAGGTCAGATTTGAACTCAGGAAGATGAAGTTTCCTGATTCTAGGCCCAGCACTCTAGCCACTATGCCACCCAGGCATCTTTAGTACTCAAATCTAATTGCCTGACCTCCGAGTAGAAACAATAATTATACACAAAATAGGGATGGACTTGGGTTCTCATGCTTCTGCTCATATCTATGCTATCCCTCTTGGTGAATATAAATGAATGATGTTGTGTCTGACTGTAAGCTCGTTGGGGGCAGGGACTGTCTTTTGCCTTTTTGTATAACAAGTACTTAGCACAGTGCCTGGCACATGGTAGGTATTTACTAAATGCTTATTGTATTAAAGTAAATTCAATGACAGCAGGCCATAGAGGGTTATTCAAAATACTACAGATGGTCACCTAAACTTGTTGATGGCTCCTACCCTTCTGTCTCCATAATCACCCCTTATTCTTTGTCTTTTATATGTATGTCTCACCTTGACACCAAACTACCCCTTCTTAAATCCTCTTCCACTCCACAAAGGGTGGATGAACAGGGTTTTTTCCTACTAATAGAGGCAATGAGGCTATCTCAAGGAATGAGGGATTTGACTGGAGTACAGGCCTAAGGAAATGAAATGGGCATCAACCCACAGTATATTTATCACAATACTGCTTTAGAACGTAACAGTCCTTTCCTACATCTTAGATAAAAATATTACATAGACATTATCCATTATCTCCCTCCCTCCACCTGGTTTATTCATTTTTTTGTGATGCTCCCAATCAAGGAATTCCTTTCCTTGTCTTTCCTTTTTACTTGTGCTGTTGGTTTGCTCTCTAACTGTAATAATGAAGACTGGACCTGTGATTTTAATACTTTTGGGAACTCCCAATAGAGGAAACTCTATCAATGAGAATTGGCCTCTTCTCTGCAATGGAGAATTTCAGAAAGTCTCCCAGAGAACTGAGAGTTTAAGTGACTTTCACAGAGTCACATAACCTGTATATATCTGAGATGGACCTTGAACCTGGGTCTTCCTAGTTTTAAAACCAACTCTATACATTGTACTTCTACATATCATATTATTAATTATATTTATTAACCCTATTATCAACTATATTTATATTGTTCACTTATTCTTCCTTATTCTCCTAAACTTTGGAGAGCTTTAATTACCAATCAAGATAAACCTGCTTCTGCCTTGCTTTCCCACTATAAAGGTATTGAGATATTTGTTGCTGGATTCAAATCTTTTGTTGCCTTCATATTCCAATATGGTGGTTCCAGATGTGATGCTAATCACATCAACCTTCCTGCCAACCTGATGCCTTCTTCCAAGCCTTCCTTTCTACCCCTTAAGACTTCATTATAAATATGAAAAAAGAACTTCATTATAATCCTTGCCATCTTTTTTGCTAACTCTATATAATTTCCTCTAAATTGCATGCAAAAAATTTAGGATTTACACACATAAACTTTGTTACAACGTAGATAATTTAAAAATAAAGTTTGGATGAAACAAAATTTTCCTTAATTCTCCATATCATATTCTAGTTTTTCAAATGTTTTCATGTTGGATCAATAATTTTGTATGTTTGAATTGTTATTCCTTAATTAGTATGTTTTCTTTTTAGCTCTTTATGAGATCATTTCTCTGTCCTTGTTATTCTAGATTTTGACAATCTTGTGTCTGGGTGTTTTGAATCTAACATTAAAACCTAATGATAATATTCAATCAATTCTGCTAATCTCTGGTTTGTCTTGACTACAATAATTCTGGAAAATTTTGCTGTATAGTTTCCTATAATATGGTGGTCTGAAAGATTTTTTTTCAGGAAATCTGATGGCTCCTAAATTATTTCTTCCACTCTTTGTCCTGCCCATCTCTGTCATCTTTGCTTATAAAGGGGCAAACTTTTTTTCTGGGTCACTTATCCTTTCATCCTTTATACTGATTGCTTGTTCTGCTTCTGCTGTTGTGTCTCATATAGTTGCACATTTGACATGAGTAGCTCCCTCATGAATTTGTAATGAATATGCATATTCCAGGAACATGAATATGTAAATAACTTGAAAGTATAAGTCCTATAACCTAATACTTGTTATGAGCCTGCATGTTAACCTTGACCAAATGACATTTTTGTACTGGTCAGGATGGCCAGATCTGTTCATCATGAATTACCCCAAGATATAACATCAATATATATATATATATACTTTTTTACAAACAACCTTGACCACCTATTACATCAGGAAAGAAGCTGATTGGCCAAGTTCCCCTTAAAAGTCAGCCATGCTAAGCCCACTTTGCCTTTTGATCATGAAATAATGGCCCACTGCTATAGTGGGAACTTAGTCTCAGTTCAGGGAAAACAGAACCAGGAACACCCATACCAATAATGATCCAAATTTGACTGAAACTACACTATAAGCTTCCAGCTTCCTGGAGCCCAGAGGAAACCAACTGCAGCTTCTCCAGAAAGTGACCTCTTGTCCCAGCCATCACTACTCATAGCTTCATGGTCTGTCTACCCACATCCAACTTCCTGCATCCTTATCAGATCTCTGATCTGTAAACACTGTTCCTGCCATCTTGATATGGTAAGATTATTTTGGGTAGTTTGAATGGAACTTTGAGTAAGACACTCCTTATTGTATCTCTCAGGGAACTTAGGTGATTTCCATTGTGTTTTGTGAGAATTACAGTGGGGGCTTTTCCCCTGTCTATTAAGTAATAGGGTGAAGTAAATTGAGCAGGCTGATGAAGAGCATACCTATTGACTGAAGTAAATAAAAGCAATTTGACCAAATCAGCAACTGTCTTTCCTTTCTTTGGATTGTACATTCTTAATTTTAACTGCTCTTTCACAGCCAAGACAATGACATAACATAACAGAATAATTCTATTTCTCATTAATTCCATTTTAATTTAAATTTTCATTAGACTACTACACAATATTATTTTAACTTGTTTATGTTATCGTGTTCCCTTTTTATTTTACTGAGGACAGGACTCTCTCCCTACTAGTGTCAAATCTATTTTTTACCAATCCCTGTTCCTCCTATATTCCCCCTAACTTGTTTATTTCCCAACTTGATGGATCTTGTAAAAATTCCAACTTTGCTTCTGCAGTCATTTTTTCCCCTCACGGCATCTATTCTTTTTCTTTTAACTCATAGCATTTATTCACTGCATTAGATTGTTCTGCTTAATTATTTGTTTTTATTGTCCCTTTCTAATCTCTGAAAGGCTATTCTTTTGGGTTACCCTCCCTTTTCCCTGATAGTCCTTTTAAAAATGTTGGAGAATTCTAGTTCTATTTTTTGTGGTAAATATTGGGGTTCTGAGATTTCTTATGACCTCTCATTTCCATCTAACCAAAAGTCTAGGAATGCTATTTTAGCAGCTGAGGTAGGGCTAGAAAGATGGACATCAGTAGAAAGCTATTATAATAGTCCAGATGAGAGATTATAAGTGCCTATCTGAGTGGTAAGAACTGATCCGAAGAAGGAGAGTGTCTGTGTGAGAAGCCAGAGACGTTATAGAAATAGAATGGCCAGGATTTCTCAACTGATTGGAGGTACAGTATAAGAAAGAGGAGAGTTTCAAAATATACTGAGCTGAGTACTCAGTGGTACCATCAACAAAAATAAGGACATTGAAAAGAGGAATAAATTTAGTGGAGTGGACAATGTTTTTAACAGCCAAGATGAAGCCAAGAATAAGTTTCAAATCAAATTTACTGTTCTTCCCATCATACCATGTAGTTTCAAGAAATGAGTGTCCTGATCAAGGTAGCATTAATCTTGTACTGAGAGACTTCTCTAGGAATACTACTTCATTTCTAGGCATCACATTTTGAGACATTACCCAGAGAGCACACAGAAGGCAAGCAAATTGTTGAAATGTTTGGAAGATAAGAAACATAAGGAACAATTGAAAGAAATGGTGATGATTCAGCTGAAGAGAAGACTGAACAGAAATTCTTCAAATACTTGAACAGTAGGCCTATGGAAGAAACTATAGACAGCTTATTATAGCTACAGAAGGCAGACCTAGAGCTACCCCGGAATAATTTCTTAGCAGGAAGGCTTTAGCTTAGAATAAGGAAGAACTCTAACCATGGGAGATAGAAAAAACATGGAATGGCTGCCTTTGGAATTAATGACCATCTTGTCACTGAAAGTACTCATGAAAAGACTAGATTAGCTTCCAGTAAGCCTATCAATTTATATGTTATAGGGGGATAACCACCAGACTGATAACCAAGAAATTTGAGGTACAGTCCAATCTGTATCATTTATAAGACATATAACCTTAAACAAATTCATTTCCTCTCTCCATATTTATTTTCTTATCTTTAAATTAATATTAGACTATATTGTCCCTAAGGTCTCCTGTAATCGTGAGTGTCCTAATTAGTGAAAAGTGCTAGCTAATATTCTATGATTTAAGGATTCTTGTTTTGAGTGAGAGATCTTCATAAACCATGCTCATATATTTAATTTTAAATCTATCTTGGAAAAATCTAACACTCAAATCTTCACATCTAAATGGTCTGGGTTTTTTTTTTTTTTTGCAGAGTATTTTCAAATGTTTTTTTTTGTTTGTTTGTTTGTTTTGCTTTTTTTTGGAGGGCAATTGGGGTTAAGTGACTTGCCCAAAGTCACACGGCTAGTTTTTTGTATTAAGTGTCTGAGGCCGGATTTGAAGTCAGGTACTCCTGACTCCAGGGCCGGTGCTCTATTCACTGCGCCACCTAGCCGCCCCTATTTTCAAATGTTAATATAAAATTTAGGGCATATAAATTTGTTGAAGTTTCAGTAACTGAAATATATAATGATTTTATACATTCTAAGAAACCTGAGATAACACTAAAATACTTTAAAGTCTATAGTTTAAGCAATTAACCAGCTAATTTTAGAAAATCCCCTAGTATTGTGTGATGTGTAGTGGTTTTACAGGAAATGGGGGACAGCAGTAAACACTTCATGAAATGTGCTTCATTATCTTTTCAAAACTATTTAGATACACAATTTATATAACTAGAAGACACAAAATATTGCTCATAAAATATCTGATTTTTAAAAATATCTATTGCTTCTGATAATCTGACCATTTCAGCTGGTTTAATCATGTTAGATCAAAGTCCTTTTATCAGTGATGTGTTAGAGTCCTGCAGAACTACTTTTCATATTCAATAGAGTCTCATTTTGCATAGATACTGAAGAATATAGGCATGTGTGTTATGTGTGGGTAAAACAAAGGATTCATGCAGTAGCCTACGGTGCCCAAAAAGGTGCTCGGAGAGAAAGGAAAGTATTCTTAAGAGAAAAACGAAGGAGAGACCTGCATGTTCTTGTGGAATTTCAAAACCTGACCCCATGAACATTTCTGGAAGTAGGAGCAATTAACTAGCATGTTCTGCACAAGACATATTTGTAAGTATCAGACCGCACAATGATTGTTAAATGCCTGGTAGCTGAATGTTTACTTCATGTAAACAAGGAATAGTAGTTGTTGATTCCTAGTCTTTCACATTAGGACACAGAAACTTTTGCTAGAAGAGTGGAATGGTCTCTTCTAAGAGAAAAAAAGGTAGAAGATATTCATCTTTGCCTGGTCTAGGTTGAACTTGCTGAAAATGCAGTTCATATCACAAATAGCAAGATCTGATTTTTGGCAAAATATCAATAATAAATGAAGTTTCTTCATTGGGCAATAGAAAATACTGCAGCTTCAGGGTATAGTATGTTCTTTCTTTTTTAAGTGTTCTGTATGTGTGTGATTGTGTGTGTGGGTGTGTGTTCAGATAAAGAGGTATTTTCAGTAAACCAGCCATTCCAAAACTATTTTGAAAATCAGCCATTTCTAGACTGTTTCAAAGTTTTGAAAGTCACATTGATTCCAATTTTGGATAATTTTGAGGGTTCGTTTTTATCTGTTGACCCTGATTACATGGAATGCCTTTATTCCTTCATGTTCTGTGCAAGCTCAACTGTATACCACTACAGTTTTAAATAACAAAAATGTTATGTGCTGCTGCAGATAAAATTCCATTTGTTTCAGAATTTTCCTTCTAATTTGGGATTAGAATAAATAAATACAAGAATTAAAATGTATCTGTTACTTCTAGAATAAAAAGTTAATAACATAGAATCTCATAGAATCATACAATATTAGAAATTGACACCCATCTAGTTTAACCCACAGTCAAAAGGAATCCCCAGATAACTAATCCACCAAATTGTTACTCAGCCTCTGCTTGAATCAAGGCATTCCTAGAAGAGAACCCAGAATCTCCCAAGGCATCACTTTATACTTTGGTATAACTCAAATTGCTAAGAAGTTGGTTTTTTTTCTTAACATCAAATCTAAATGTTCACCTTTGCAGTTTCTACCCATTGCTCCTGCTTTTCCCCTGGAGGATGAAATAGAATAAATCCAAACTCCCTTGCACAATACAGCACAGGAAGACTTTCTAGACTCCTTATCCTGCAACTAAAAAGACCTGAATGTGGCAGATTTATTTAAGATTTATATAAATATAACCTTTCAAAGTAAATTCAAATAAATATAAAAGATCAGAGGTCCATTTCTGACATTACATGCATCTAAATCTACTCTCATTTGACATCTTCACAGCAAGATTTAGACTTATTAGATATTTTTTTTAAATTTTTCAAGTGAGGAACAAGATTATATGTTATATTGAAGAACTGTTAAGTGAGCAGAAAGAGGATTGAAATATTTTTTATTTGGGTTTTAAATTTATATATGAAGTTCATTTAAAAAGAAGGAAAAGGAAGAAGGAAAAATTAAATATCAGAATCATATAGGCATTCTCCATCAAATATAATTATAAAACTCATAAAGTAATGAATCAAGAATTTTGAAAATATTAACAGATGAAATTATTAAAATGCTCATGAAAGAGTTAATGAACCTAAAATAAAGCTAGCCATAATCCAGCATTTATGAACTGGAAAAATCATTTGCTTAAACCCTAGACAAGGGTATTTGTAGAAATTGTTGCCAAATAGGCATTCTCCAAGAATTATACAATGACCCATTTATTAGTATTATTTTTATTTTATTTTATTTTTAGGTCAATGGAATGTTTCCACATATCATATAAACCAATATGAGGGGAAAATATAGTGGTGATTTGAGATTTGGTGAGTATATACACAAATTAAGGTAACAGTTATACAGTTTTTTTGTCTTGAATAGTGTTTGAGTTTTTATTTTTTTTAAATTTCAACTTTATAAAGAGTTTGGATTAATTTTTAGTTTCTGTTTAAACAGATTTTTAGCAATTACTTATTTGATTATATAATTTGGGGGATGCAATTAAACTGAATAAAATATTTATGAAGGTACACAATTTAGATGATTAATAGGAACACTGAATCCCAGAAAACTATCAAAAGACCTCAGGGTTTACAAAATCATAGTGTGTCATTTCAGCTTTAGAATAGTAATGTTGACAGGAAATTTGTCAGTTAGTAAAATACACAGTTAGATTTCTTTATAATTGTTTAAAGAAAAAAAGATATTTCAGTATTTTTATAATAAATTTCTTGAAGGATTTGGATGTGAATGTTTAAAATTTCCTTCTTTCCCTCTTGTTATTAGTGTAGTATAGACAGCCAGTATTGTGAACTTCTAACTACTTTTGCTCATAGGTGTGTCATTTCAATTTCTATTATTTTTCCTCAATGTTAGTCTTAAAAAAATATTTTTCCTCATCTTAAGAACTGGCTTCATCTTGTCATATAACATTTCAAAGATTATCTTTGACCTCTTTTCATTGTGAAGCAATGGATAAATCAGTTTCCCATTGTCAGTGTACATTTGATCATTACTTTCCGAGTTTTTATAAGACATTGTATTGTCACTTCAAGATTACAGTGTAAAACCCAGGAAAGAGAAAAGACATGGTTTCAGATTAATCAATATTTTTTGAGCTAATGATCTCAAATAATTTTGTGGTGTTGATACTGAAAAGCACTTTTCAGTTCACTAAATTTTTAAATAGTATATTTGCCCAAGTATCCCCATTTGCATACTTGAAGTCATGAATTTAAAATTTTATATGTTACCCAATTCCTACTTATCATAATATTTCATTTTCTTACTAAATAACTGAAGAGTCTCAATTAGTAAGGGCTGCTCTTGTAATCAGGGATTCAAATTCTGCCCCTAAAACCTCTAGGATCTAGCATCAAATTACTTAAGTTAGTACCTTGGTCAACTATTTAAGTCTCTAGCTTACAAATGACTGATGTGCTTTGATAGTGTGAATTTCATCACTATAAGTTCCCTACCTTGGAAAAATAGCCACATATTTTGATAAAATAAATAAATGCAAAATTCATCTATAAAAGTTATGTAAAATTTCTGTACCTCTTGACTTACTCTATCATTAAAAAAAAATCAGGGGTGGCTAGGTTGCTCAGTGAATAGAGCAATGGCCCTGGAGTCAGGAGGACCTGAGTTCAAATCTAGTCTCAGACACTTGACACAAAAACTGGCCATGTGACCTTGGGCAAGTCACTTAACCCCAATCACCCTCCAAAAAGAAAAAATAAAAATAAAAAAGAAGAGCAAGGCTAGTATTGGATTATTACTTTGATTAGAAGATCCATGAATTTTTCATGACAACTCTATTTTTTTACAGTTAGAATCACATACCCTTATCACAGTGTTAAACACAAATACTGATTTGAAATGACAATAAGATCTCACATATCTACTGATATGTGAATATAACTCGATATGGGATATAACTTCATCTTGATTTCAACTAAAACTTTAGCAAAAAATCCAATTGTACTTTAACAAAAAAGCAGACAAATGAAAAATCAAGGTTCTTTTTCAGGATTTCTTCCAAAAGATAACTGTAATAGAGTAATGTGATGACAGTGTAATTTCCAATCATTTCTGCATTGACTACGTGATGCAATGAAATTGCTATGCATAAGGATGACATCAGGACATTGCAAGATCTGGAAGGGTTTCCCAAAACTTTTTTTAATGTCACTATTGTTTTAGTGTCTCCACTTGAAAACCTTCAGGATGTAGAACTCATTACCTCTCTTACAGTAGCCAGTTCTACTTTTGGGAACTAAACATTAGTAAGGTAGCTTGCATATTAAAACTAAATGTACCTCTGTAACCTGTATATGTTCTTATAGTGGCTAGAGTACTGGACTTGAAGTCAGAAGGCTGCAAATAAAATTAAAAATTAACTTGTGGAAGATTTTAAATACTACACTGAAGAGTTTTATTTTTATCCTAAATATAGTGCTAGAGACTGTAGGTTCCCCACCCCTGCACACCTAAACAGTTTTTCATGAATGTTCAAAAATTATTGACAGCTCTAGTCCAATCATGAGATTGTTTATCTGATTCTGTTCATATGAATCCACTGTGTACAGCTATACATGTATGTGTCTGTATAGATAAATATTCTTACTAATTTATGCTATTTCAACTCTGTAAGCAATTTTTATTCTATCCTTCCAAATTTAAAATCACTTTTTATTGGTAGCATAAACAGAATCAGAGTTCAATAACTCTGCCTTCTTTCTCCCATCTCTTGTCATTAGCTCACCCATCATAAACTGCAGAAGTATCCTTGCCTTTATCTTCCTTTCCCTATTATAATTTAATGATAGCATTGTTATCAGGTGGAGTCCACGCTAACTATTTGTCCCCTCAGAGTTCTATTTTCTGAATATTAGTAGATAGATTAGCATTTTGTAACCCTATCATCTCCAACCTTCCATCTGATATGATCCTTACCATACTGATAAACCAATTGATGTTAATTAGCTTCTATAAAAGAGTAGTTACTGAAGAGATGTAGTAAGGACAAACATGACAAAAATATCCCTCAAACTGGGGGTATACTTTCTCTTTTATATACATTCATCTGCTGGGGGAAATGGGCTCAAACTTGAAGCCTAAATGTATATATTATAGAGAATGTGTGGTTAAAGGATACTGGCTGGAGTCAGGAGGACCTGAGTTCAAATCCAACCTCAGACACTTAACACTCACTGGCCTCATGACCTTGGGCAAGTTACTTAACGCCAATTGACCTGCCTTCCCCCCTCCAAAAAGAAAAAAAAAGGATACTTCAGAGTCTTTTCTCCCTTAAAGGAGTTCACAGAGTTGTTCAAGATGAGGCATTCCCTTGCTCATCTGTGATAGCTCCTTGAGGTATTCAGTGACCCAGCTGCTAGATCAACCTACTACTGACCTCTCTTAATTCTAGTGCCTTTCCTCTACTAATTATTTCCTATTTATCCTACATAGGAAGGAAGGAAGGAAGGAAGGAAGGAAGGAAGGAAGGAAGGAAGGGAGGAAGGTAGAGAGGGAGGGAGGGAAGGAGGGAGGAAGGGAGGGAGGAAGGGAGGAAGGGAGGAAGGGAG
>CM053593.1:74085319-74118655 GCA_028646575.1 Pseudocheirus occidentalis | reverse complement strand
TTTCTTTCTTTCACAGGCCCTACTTATATGTTGATGGCACTCAATGTTTTTTGATAGATGGTGAAAGAATGCTCTCACCACCAAAACATTTCCAGGGACCTAAAACAAGCATCATGAAAAGCACTTGTGACTTTTACAAGAAAGGCAAAGTCATTATTTCCATAATTCCATATTTAAAATGTACATGTAGGGCTTTCTTAGGATCCCCTTCTGGTGCTCACACAATTCATTTATAGACATGGGCTATTCAGAGTTGGAAGAGTTCTTAGTGATGAAAATTATCATGGTTAGTATGATTGAAATTATAATAGCAACTCACATTTATGTTTTCTTTTAATATCACAAAGTATTTTTCTCCTAACAATCTTGTGAAGTAGGTAGAATATTATCTCTATTTTAGAGATGAGGAAACTGAGGCTCCAGGGGAAAAAGGTGACCTAGCTAGTTTCAGAGAGTTGGAAGGAGACTTTACAGATCATTTAGTTCAATCTCCTTATTGTCTAGATGTGTCCTTATTGCTCTGAAGGGCTCAATCAGGAATTTAATCAGGAACTTACCCCCCTATTTCTCTACTCATAGTCCCTCTTACTTTACAAACCAAAGTGTCCATCCCTAGACACCACTGCTCTATATATGTTGTCTGCCCCAACAAATGTAACCTCCTTAAGGGCAGGAACCTCAATATTTATACTTTTTATTATTTAATATTTCTACTAAAAGCATAAACTATATTAAATATTAAAATAAATATTATTTATATTAAAATATTATTATATCTATATTAAATAAAATGTATTAAAATTTGATATTTACATTAAATATATATTTATATATAACCTTAATATTTATACTTTTACCTTTATATTTCCAGGGTTTAGCATAGTATCTCGCACTGAGGATGTACTTAGTAAGTGTTGCTTCATTAATTTTTTTTTCTTTTCATTCACAAGGAAACTCAGACCTGAAGAGGTATTGTGACTTACTTAAGGTCACATGGCAAGGTAAAGCCAGAATAGGGACTAGAACCTGAGTCTCCTGAATGCTGATCAAGTCTTCTCAGCTATGTCCTGGGGCCACACAGCCTTGGAACATGTGGCGGTGGTCTCAGGCCCTTTCCTCTTATTTCATCTCCTCTTTTGTTGTGAGTCGTCAATCTTGGATGCTTCTAGAAAGAGAGAAAGATTCTCCCAGTTAGGTAATTTTAAAGATTCAGCCAGTTCCAGCTATGCAGACAATGGAAAAAAGGTTGCTTCCAGCTACATGACAGGCCAAAACATAACTCCATGCTTCTACTAGTCCTGCTCCCCAGAAACAGGTTCATGGAATCTCCCATGTGGGTGGTGCCATTTTAGATAGTTTGAGCACAAATCAAATTTATGTTATACTAGTATTTCTAGCAAAATGAAAAAGGAATTTATTAATTTGGACCTACATAATGTAAGTTCCTTGAGAGCTGAGAATGTCTTTCTTGTCTTTGTAACCTCAACATTTAGCACAGTGATTATCAAGTAGTAAACACTTGCTGCCTATTTTAGCTATTGCACATTTATCACTCTATGTATTTATCACCCATCCATCCATCCATCCATCTATCTGTCATACTTTACTCAGAATACTCCTGAGGCTCTGAGGGTTGTAATAACATAGTTGCATAGTAATTATTGGAGCTGCTTTGACTTTTGACTCTAATTCCAGTGCATTTTGCCTTTTATACCTGCAGCATACAGCATGGATGTATATCTTTGAGACAGAAGTAGAACAGGAATAGTGTGTTAGAAGTTAGGGAGAACAAATAGTCTAGAATTTGTAGAAGGCCTCCTTCCATCTTTAATGTTCTCTGAATCTATAAGAATAAATGTAGGAGGCACAGTGAATAGAACACTGGCCCTGAAGTCAGGAGGACCTGAGTTCAAATCTGGCCTCAGACACTTGACACACTTACTAGCTATGTGACCTTGGGCAAGTCACTTAATTCTGATTGCCCTGGCTTCCCCCCTCCAGAAAAAAAGAATAAATACAGGGGGTGATCTCTGGTTTGGAGAGCTGGGTGGAATAAGCAATCACTTTAAGGGAAGGAAGATGTTAAGAGACAGCAACTAAAGAGTGGGGTAGAGATGCTATAAGACAAACTTTGTCCAGGAAAGATTATTTTGATCATAAGAATCTGGTTAGTGTTTTTAGCCATATTTTAAAGAAGGGGATTGATGAAGAGATCAACTGAAAGGAAATTCAAGTTTCATATTAAATCAGCATTCACATGTATACAGTTGGAATACATCACCTGTGTTCATGGCGGGGAAAGAGTGTGGAGGATCCAGGAAAGAGCAGGAGCATCACAGGGATATAGCTCTATGTAATTAAATTTAAATTCATTAAATATAAATGTGAATTGTCATAATTATCACTGGAAATAGATGTAGTTGTAGGACGTGGGTAATCCACAGAACTAAGAATGCCATAAAACATGTTAGGAAAGCTATAGGTTGTGCACACCCAGATAATGGAATAGTTTTTCTGGTGCTCTGGACATATCTCCTGAGAAGTCTCTGTAAGAATATGGAAAACTGTATAATAGAGTGAAAATAACACAAACCTTGGAACTAGAGGACCTAGGTTCAAATCCTGGCTGTGCTGCTTTTTAACTGGCTGACCTTCAGGAAGTGACCTCACATAGCCAAGCCTTAGTTCCCACCTCTTTCAAACGAGGTTATTGGACCTAGAGGACCCCTAAAAACCCCTTCCAACTCTGAATCTATGATCCTACGACCACCTGGAAGAAGAGAAGTGTCGAAATTAGTGGTAGTGAAAACAAAACCAAACATTGTACATGAAAGGGACCTGATTCTATTCCTCACTCAGTCACCAACTAACCATGTAACATTGGGAAAGTCACTTTACCTTAGTGTAGTGGTTCTCAACCTTCCTAATGCTGCAACCCAATCATACATACTTGTATGCAGATGTATCTACATGTGGGTGGACCCATATGGAGACAGATAGAGGAGCAGTGTCTCGGTTCCTAAGACCATTGGAAATATGTGTTTTCTGATGGTCTTAGGTGACCCCGAAAGGGGTCACGACCCACAGATTGAGAACTGCTGCCTTAGTGGGCCTCAGTTTTCTCATCTGTAAAAGGAGCTAGAGAAGGAAATGGCAAAGCATTCCAGTATCTTTACCAAGAAAACCCCAAATAGGATCACAAAGAGTCAGATGTGACTGAACAACAAGAAGTCATTTGTAAGCAAGAAGACCAGTTTGACTGAAGTACAGAGTGAGTGAAAAGGAGTAATGTATTATGAGGCTGGAAAGGTGGTTAGGAGCCAGATTGTGAAGGCCTTTATATGTCAAACAAAGGCATTCGTGTTCAATTCTCGAGGTAATAGGGAACAACTGGCATTTATTGAGCAGGACTTATTCATCTCTAAGGCTCACTTCCTGCTCCAATTTTCCATGAATATCAAGAGCCTGGGAACAGGAGGTAGACAGATTTGTGTCTTTACAAGTGGCTGGAATCTGCACATTTGCTTTTCGCCCACTTAAAGCAGGACCAAAAAGAAATTAGAGCAGTAGAACAGAAGTAGATTCCAACCTTTAGGGGCATAGATGGGTTGTGGGCTCTCAGTGCTAAGATATATCTGGATTTCTGATGGCTGCCATTCTGAGGACTGGGAATACTCCCCCTGAAGATAACACCATTGTATTTCTGTCACACGTGTTATTCTTGCTAATGAACATCTCCTACCCTTTTCTGAGTTGCTGATTTTGATTTCTTCTGAGCCTTATGATTGTGGTGTGTGTGTGTGTGTGTGTGTGTGTGTGTGTGTGTGTGAGGTGATATTAGTGGAAAAATTTGTTGCTAACGAGGAACAAGGTCACACTGGGCTGAGCAGGTTAGGGAACAATGAATGGAGATATAGAAGAGATTTGACTGTCAACCATAATATATCATAGAAGATCACAAAGTACCAGTAAGATGGAAGATCAGTCATGTGAGTTGTTAAGATCTCTTGGTCAGTAACGTTAGCTCTCTCTGTGAGGCCTGATCTATGAAAGTAACTGAGTTTGGGTCTTTCTGCTGACTCACTGGATCCTCATGAGGAAATCACTTGACCTTTCAGTTTCTCAATTTCTTTATCTATAGATAAAAGATGAGTTCCTGTGCACCTCCTGTCATCTAGCTCCAAACAATGTATTAATGAGATGGTATCTTCTGCTTACTGTGAGGTCAAAAGAGATATGGCCTAGAGCAGTAAATGCAGAGCATTATTTTTTTTTAATGGACCAAGGTGATATGGGGGTAAGGGGAGGATTATGTCCCTGAGGCATTATGGGAATCATTGTGGGAGACATTTTCCTATCTTTATTGCTATATTTTTGAAGCAAATATGCCTTGGTAAAAACTAATGTGACATTGTGATTAAATGGAATTGGGTGTGCTAATCACTGGTCCCTAAAATGACCCAAAGGAAAATGTTTGTGATGGCAGAGAACAGAGAAAATGCCAGCCTTAAATCTCTCAGTGCCCAAAAGCCCTGGTGGGGGGGGATGGCAATGACCTGATCCTGGGAGAGTGGCTTCTGCTGGACTTCAGTTCCAAAGATTGATACAAACGATTGTTTTATGCTGCTTGTGGTTTCAGTCTTGGGCTGGCTGCAACACAGGACCTAGATTCCTGAACTACGATCTCCCTTTGGCTTGTATAGTGCTGTAGGTCCAGATTAAGGACTCTGTTCTCTATACCTAGAATGAAAAAAATGAACAAAAAAAAGGGGGGGGGAAGGAAATGTATACCAAACATTGTTCTATCTGTGCTGAAGGATGGAGGCAAGAGAGGAGCTGCCTAGAGAACAGCAACAGGATAATTTTTTTTTTAATTTGGAAACTGTACAGAGATAATTATTATGAAATTAGATTAGGATGATAGTTGGGAGCTAGATTTCAGAGGTACATACTGATAATTTTTGCTTTCTCTAATTTATAGCATGATTCTATGGCAATAAATTACTCCCTCCATCTTCTACCCAGATAGGAAATTTAGAGTCTGGAAACACAGATCTAAGTACATCCTATCCTCCTCTAGTCCAAATCAAAAATCTTCGTAAATTCTTCATAGACTCTAGGATAAAATGTGAAATTCTAAGCTAGCCTTGTCAGATCTGTGTTTTAGGACTATCACTTTGATATCTATGTGGAAGATGGATAGAGTAACTTATTATTATCATAAAATCATGCTTATTGACTGACAGATTATGTAGGAAAATGGTGAAATGTATGTGTAAATACATGTATGTTCGTCAATCTGAACAGCATAGACCTTAGCAAACTTACAAATATTTTTGATGCTAAGGAAATATTCAGTGTTTTGAACTCAACTTTAAGGAAGGGTTACTGGAAATAAAAATTCCATTTTTCTACCAGATGATTCTAAAAATATACCTAATAGTTGTACTAGATCCATAACTACCCGCACCCCATGTTAGTGGAAGTATGTTGCTTAATAAATACAAACTAAACTGACTTTTCTTTGTCTATTTTCTGCTAAATGGAAGCTTAAAAAGAATTGGTGCTTTAAAAAGATTTGTGATGGTTATTGCCTGATATTCATACCTCCCCTTCCCCCGCACACTTTATTTGAACCAGGAAAAACATTAAACCAAACTGAGCAACAAAGCAATCAAATTTGACAGTCTATGTCCATTCCACACATGTAGTCATCCACATCTTTGATAAGTGAATATATTTTGCCTTCTCTTAAGAAACAAGAGGATTCTTTTGGGAAGATAAACTGGGCCATGTTTTGGTCTCAATTCTAACTTAGTCTTTAATCACTGAATGGACATTGACTCAGACAAACTGAGACCTAGGAAAGATCTTAACTTAAGAAGGTCAAGATCTCTCACAGCATCCTGGGTCATTGCCAGTCATCCTAACTTACATCTTGTCACTGGACTCTAATGACTTTGAAAGAAAGAGTGAGGCTGATAAATTTGCACAACTCTGCCTCACTTAAATTTAATTCACTTGCAAGTCAAAACATCACCCTTCTGATGTCATTGATTCTCTTCAAGAACAAAGGATGTACAACAACAGCAAGAAATTAGATTATTCATTTTAATTAATTTGAGTTCTATTGCCGTTTAGTGTTGTTTTCATTTTCATAACTGGAAAAGTTTTTGAATTCCTTGTTTATATGTTGGATGCAATCTCACCCTTTCTAATCACCGTCATTCCACTACACTACAGTCTTTGGGTCCTGACTTTTGGCTCCTGATATCATATGATCCCTGTGAGTGTGGGATATCCTTGAGGAAGTAAACTTTTACCAAGGTTTCAGTGGTCCCCCTGGGGACCATCACATCTGAACTTACTATCAGTTATCACATCAGCTTCCATGACTCTGGAACTCAGATTGGATACCAATAATTTGGGTAACTCACACTATTCTACCTGTCCCTTTCCTTTGAATTGTACCCACCAACAGACTAGCTAGGATTGTTATAATTATAATGTCGTATTGTCAGTCTTATGCTATTTTGAGGAAAAGTAGAGTGTTTTGTTTAAATTTTAATTGTTTTATTTAAGAATTGCCTGCTTTTCTAAAAAATTATTTTCTTTGCTTTTATATTATATGTCATATTATATATTATTGTATTCTTAGTTACTTGCTTTAATTATATTAAATTATTAATATAATCTCTTGATAAACATCTGTAATCATATATTATTATATTTATAGCATAATTGATATAACTTTATTTCCTGAATCTACTTTTTCTTTTATAGTCTTCATGTTTTTCAGGTTCTAAAAAAATAGACTAGTATAAATGGTTCATTTTAGAATTTCAAACAGAATTTAAATTTAAAGGTTTAAAATTAACAAATGCAATAATAGAACTATGACTATTTTCTATTTTTAAATGTGACTCTTAAGTATACTTTTCAATAAGATTCCATAGTTTATAAAAGACAAAAATGTTACAGATTATGAGAAGGAAGTCTTGATATGCTTGGTAATTTAAAGGCCACTCCAAAGAAATATGGTTGAGTGTAGGATCTGAAATTAGAAGACCTGGACTAAAATCCCCACTGTGATTCTAATTACTTGTGTGACCCTGGGCAAGTCATTTAACTTCTTTGGACCTCATTTTCCTTATCTGTACAATTGGAGATTTAGACTAGATGGTTTCTGAAGTCCCTTTCAATTCAAAATCTGTGACCTTAGGAAACCAATCTGTCTCTGGCCAGGATGCCTATGCTAAGTACAAGTCTCAATGAAAGGAGTGGTTAAAGGGCAGGTAAATCTCTCAGCCCTCTAGTAGTAAGAACCTTAATATTAATTTTCCTCTTAATTAATATACATTTTCCTGTTTTCCACTCAACAGGACTGAAGGAGGCTTGGGCAATTAGTAAGAGATGCTGATATTTGGGGACACACATATTACATGTAGTTCTTTCTTAGTATTGAACTATATAGTTGGTGTTCAGATAGCCACTCTTCAGATTAGGCATCTTTGACTCTGGTAATGAACCTAAGGGGGCTGTATCACATTTGTGATTCATATTAAACAGTATAAATATTAGAATTGGGCAGAGGGGTGGCTAGGTGGCCCAGTGAATAGAGCACCAGCCCTGGAGTCAGGAGGACCTGAGTTTAAATCTGGCCTCAGAAACTTAACACTTACTAGCCATGTGACCTTGGGCAAGTTCCTTTAACTCCAATTGCCCTGCCTTTCCCGCTCTAAAAAGACAAAAAAAAAAAAGAAAAGAAAAGAAAAGAGAATTGAGCAGGAGCCTGATCTGTGTTTTTTGGTCTTCTTGATTTTCCCTGGTGGTTTTAAGTAATACAATATGTAAAACAATGCATTGGTTCCTGTTTGACGGGCCAAGCACCAGTTTCTCATCGCTCCCATGGGGCCACTTATGATGAAAATGGCCTGGCGAGCTTTAATTTTTCTATTCACAATGCTGTATGTGCTTGATTTATGTTGCCACTTTAAATTAGCGTACTATTTTAGAATATGAAGAAAACAGCTTTTTGAAAAGGCGAAACAAGGACATCTGTGTTGCAGTACTGTTAATCAGTTCCTGTCTCTTTACAGTGACATTTTAAGTTGCCACTACAAATAGAGAGACATGCAAATATAATTCTTAGGTATAATTATATTTGGCTTACTTGGCTCTTGTTGCTACAGCCTGATTAACTGTGTGCATTTTTAATTCCACCCTTCTGGGGGAAACCCACAGTGTTGATGTGAAGTCTAAAATATAAAATACCATAAAGTAGTTATAATTTGATGCATAAATATTTAAGAAAAACAAGTTCTGACAGAATTTTAGGGGTGGTGTGGACTTTAAAGGTCGTCTTGTCCAATCCTTTTAAAATTATGTCTTCAACCTCCCCTATAGTCACCTCGCTTTTTGCTTGAAAATCACTAGTGATGCTCTTCCTCACTACCTCCCAAAGTAACCCTTTAGCTTTTGAATAGCTCTAGTTGTTAAGGAGTTCTCTTCTTTATTGAGCCAAAATTTGCCTTTTAGCAATTTACATATATTGATATAGCTTTTTTTCCCTGACTCCAGAGTAAATAAAAATCTTCTTCCACAAGACAATCCTTTAGCTATGTGAAACTTGTTATGCTTACCTTACTAAGGTTTCTTTTCCCTAAGTTAACTTGTTCACCTCTCTCTGAAATGTGGCACTTTCTAAAATGGACTCAATATTTCAGGCATGGTCTAACATGAACAGAGAATATATCAGGACTCCTGTTCTGGATCCAGTATCCAGTCTAATACCAAAGTCTTTTGGATGCCACATCCTACAACTAATCAGTATTGATCTTGCAGTCTACTAGAACCCCTGTGTAGGAAGTAAGGAATTACTTCTTAGCCATCCTATATATGGGCAATTGAGTTTTTGAACCCAAGTACAGGATTTTATATCTAGTTCTATTGAATTTCTTTTTTTGTTTTTGCTTTAACACATCATTCCAGACTATCAAGATCTTTTTGTTCTTTGCTCTGTTACACAATGTATTAGGTACTGTTGTCTATTCTTTGTCATTTGCAAATGTCATATATTTCTGTCACCTATGCCTTCATCTAAACTGTTCATTGGAAAAAAAAGAATGAAACCATTCTACTTCCAGGTCCTTAATGGAATAGTCTATTAAAGATGAATTCTAGCCCCTTACCCCTACTAAAAAATGTCCTTCTTCTGCTCGATATTAATGATAACTTAACACTATTGACACTTACTTACCTTTCCAACTGCTGCCAGAATGTCCAATCTAGATTTTACCAGAAATAGGAATTTAGCTCAGTCTTTTATTTTTTTTTAATTTGGAAATTTGCCCTTCTGAAGCTCTGTGGCATTTAAGAGTATAGGCAATGCCCCTGAAATAAACTTGGAGGGGGACAGTGTCTTATTAAAAGTTAAAGAGAAAGGAGCAACTAGGTGGCCCAGTGAATAGAGCACTGGCCCTGGAGTCAGGAGGACCTGCGTTCAAATCCAGCCTCAGACACTTAATACTTAGTAGCCATTTAACTAGCTTAACCCCAATTGCCCGCCAAAAAGCAAAAAAAAAATTTTAAGGAAACTTTTCTAACTCTAAGTCAGATAGTTGGTTAAGACAATAGACTTTGAATGTGTACAGACAGTCCAAAGAATAGACTGACACAGTTTTCATTCTACCAAGTCTTTTTTCTTACTGACCTTAGTTAGGTAGGATGACTCATAGCCCCAGTGACTGAACTAGAAAAGCTGTCAGCCTGCTGTTATCAGAGATGTTGTTTCTATGCTAGCAATACGCAATAGATGAACCTGAAGAGAATGAAGATCAGCAGCAATAAAAGAGAAATAGTAACAAGACCAGGATACAATCCACCAAAGATGACACATTCAATGAATGCTTGGTCATCTAACATCTCTGCAAAAAGAGAATGTAATGACTTCTGACATAGTTTATTATGCTTTTGGACATCTTTGTTTTATACAGACGCACACACACATATATGTACGAATGTATAGCTATACAAGCTATACATCCAAAAGTAGAATGTGAATGTATATGTATATGTATATGTATATGTATATGCATATGCATATGTATATGTATGTGTATGTGTATAGGTGTGTGTCTATATATGTATTCCTTACATGGAACTTAAATATACCTTTCTGTAAAATCTGCCCTTTGTTCCTAAGGTTTAAAAAAGTAGTAAATTCATAACCACAATCTAAAACTTGTTTAGTTATTTTTTGGAAAGAGGTTAAGAGTAAAAACAGAATAAACCCACTTTTGAGGGGCAGATAACATGTATGATGCTAAAAGATGACAGAGAAGAAAATAAGATTATAGAAGAAACTACTCAATTCCTTTGCTTCTTTCTCCTCCATTAAAGATGATAATTCTTAGTCTGTGAAGTAGGGAATAAAAAATTATTAAGATTAAACTGACACCCAAGATAGATGAGAAAATAGTAAAAGATTATTTTGTGCCATAAAAGATTCCAAGTTTTTAGGCTCAGTTTGAGCATCCAGGATACTCAAAGAATTTGCAGATATAATTATGGAACCAGTGTCAGAATTTTTGAGAAATCACAAGTGTGGTTAGAAAATTAGAATTAAACAAATGCCCCAATTTCTAAAAAGAATGGATAGATTCTATAAGTTAGAAAATTTTGATCTGTGGAAAAATAATAGAATAGTTTATGAAATTTGAATGAACCATGCCAAACTAATCTAGCTTCCTTTTTTGCTTTTTTTTTTTTGGAGGGCAGTTGGGGTTAAGGGACTTGCCCAAGGTCACACGGATAGTTTTTGTGTTAAATGTCTGAGGCCGCATTTGAACTCAGGTCCTCCTGACTCCAGGGCTGGTGCTCTATTCACTGCGCCACCTAGCCGCCCCTTCTAGCTTCCTTT
The DNA here is from genome assembly GCA_028646575.1 of Pseudocheirus occidentalis. Taxonomy (NCBI): domain Eukaryota; kingdom Metazoa; phylum Chordata; class Mammalia; order Diprotodontia; family Pseudocheiridae; genus Pseudocheirus; species Pseudocheirus occidentalis. The sequence continues at coordinate 74,107,734 of CM053593.1, read as the reverse complement.
CTTGACAATGTCATTGCAGTTATAGATAATGGGCATGCCAGAGATATAATGTATCTTGATTTTAGCTAGACTTTTTGCTAATACTCTCAAAATCTCTTTATAGATGAAATGGAAAAACATTAACTGAATCATAATATAGTTAGAGGGATTAAATGTCAGTTCAAGAATCATACACCCATAGTAACGATTAATGAGTCAAAGTTAACAATAATAGTGAACATTTGTATAGTTCTTTAATGTTTACACAACACTTTGCCTGTGTTATCTATGTTGAAGCTCACATCAGTCTGTGAGGTAGGTGTTATTTCTGTCTCTATATTACAGATAAGGAAACTGAAGCTGGGGTTAAGTGACTTGCCCAGGGTCAGAAAGCTAATAAATGGTCTAGCTGACTTCAAGTTGAGCACTCTATCAAATACGCTACTTAGATGCCTTTGATCTGTAACCTGGAAGGAGGTCTTTAAAGGCAGTCTATAAGAGTGCCGTTATTCATGATCTATTAAATATTTTTGTCAGTTACTTAGAACACTGACGACTTAGAAAAGATGAAGGGAAGCTAATCAGAATTGCGTGTGGCACAGATCTGAGTTAAACAAGAGAATCAAGATTTAAAAGATTATGGAAGGGTGAAACGCTTCCAAGACCATGTCTTAGAAGAACTTCTGTTTTGGGGCTTTCCTGATTGGTGATTGCTTCTGGACACCATTTTAGCCCTGGCCATGCTTTGCATCACTTCTTGTTCTCTGTTTACTTCATGTATAACCTCTTCATTTCGATGTAGTGTGGGTATCATTCCTAACTCTAAATCTCCAGCCCTGGAACCATGAATTATTTATTAGATCAACGCTATGATTATTTCTGACTGGAGTGTATTGATCTATTCCCTGACGACCCCAATCAGTATTGCTGAAAATTTCTGAATCAAAGTGCCCCATTCGTAAATAATTCCTTGAGGACAGGGACAGTGGTTACTCTTCTATTTGTATGCCCAACACTTAGCACAGTACTCTGTACCTAGAAAGTATTTAATAAATGCTTTTTCATGCATTCATTCATTCAAAAGCAAAGAGGTGAAATTAAACATTGACATTCATTGAATAGATTTGTTTTAGTGCTTACTGTATGAAAGTGTCAGACAAGATGCTAGGGAAGGTACAGAAATAAGCAAGACATCGTCCTTTTAACAAGATCACAATTTATCTGGGGAGATAGTGGTTGTAAAAAAAATAACAAAATATGAAGTTGTATACTAGAAGTAACCAAGAATCTTGCAAACAAATAATAAAGACAATTAAAAGGAAGAAGGGGTCATTTTGCCTGGAATATTAGGAAAGTTTTCATAAATAAGGTGAAATTTGAATAGAGTGTTGAAGAAAAAGGGTGGGATTTTTTTTGGAGGGTACTTGTGGGTAGTTCAGTTTTGTGGGAAGGTGAAGTAGAAGAGTGAAAGTGATATGAAAAGATACTTCAAGGTTGGTTGGGGACCTGATTATGCAGTGTTCCAAATGCAAGACTAAAAAGTTTGGACTTTATTCAGAAGACAGTAAAGGGGAATCAGTGGAGTTTCTAAGAAGAAAAATGGAAAGATTAGAGTTTTGTGTTAGGGGGTGTCTAGGTGGCACACTGAATAGAGCACCGGCCCTGGAGTCAGGAGGACCTGAGTTCAAATCTGACCTGACACTTAACATTTACTAGCCATGTGACCTTAGGCAAGTCACTTAACCCCAATTGCCCTGCCTTTCCCCCTCCAAAAAATAACAAAAAAAAGAATTTTGTGTTAGAAATATAACTTGAGAATTGTCAATAAAGGCTTTGAGTTCACATGGACTGGGTTCAACCTTGTATGTTTCTCAATAACTTGTCATCTAAAAGGCTCATATTTGTACTCACTCATGTTTCAATGCCTGGTACTATATAAATATAACTGATTTCTTCTTGTCTTCTCTAAGTCTTTAGTGCTCTTAGAACCATTAAACTAATTATAGATGGACTATAGAACAAGCTTATTTTACACAGCAAATAGAGCAAAAAACACTTTTACTGTGGCATCATAGACCTAGAATTATAAATTAATCTTTCAGATAATAGAATCCAATATTTTTATTTAGCAGATGAAGAAACAGAACCAGGAAGTAAAATGATTTTTACCTTTGCCTAAATCCCACAGGTAGTAATAAATAGGAGAGAAAAGACATGAACCTTGGTGCTCTCTGAGGCCACAAATAGACAAGATAATTTTACCTTTTCTGAATCCCCACCTATTCTGAGGACAAATATTCTGACTCTTTGTTGCCATTCTTGGTTTTCCTGCAGTACAGGAAAAATGAACAGAAATGATTTTTTAAAAATTCAGATTTCCTTAGGAGTCAAGCAACTGCTCCCTCTGGTGAGAGACTTCCTGAATCATTCTGACATTGAGAGGACACCAATAGAACATGCAGGCTATCTATCAATTATTCCATGCTCTTTTAACACAATCAGGGCATTCGCATACATTTTTATAACATTCTTTACTCTGCTTCCTTTTTGTAATCCCTTGCTTAATCACATTATTCCAAGTATATTCATTTTGTAGTTCTATGTTTATTCAATGTCCACTGTATCTTTTAAGTGATTTTCAATTTCAGTTCTTGGAATTTTAAAAAAATCGCATTATTGAGGTATTTGTTTTAAAAGAATTCATCTTACCTAAAGAGCCAGGATGGTGTAGCAGACAAAGACTTGGCCTCAGAGTCAAGAAGACATAGTGAATGAAGTCCCATCTCTCTCTTATACCAGCTTGATGACCCTAGCCACATAATTTCTCAGTGCCCCAGGTGACTTAATAAGACTAGAAACTGCAGTGAAGGTGCTGAATTGTATTGGAAGATGAGGTTCCTCAGCCAGAATTTGCTACATTATTGTAATCACAGGTCTGTTACACACACCCACACACCCACACCCACACCCACACATTCCATATGTACAGTATAGGAAAGAGGTTACTTAACAGTAATTTATATGAAAAAGAAGCCTTAAGGTTTTTATTTGAAATTACAACTCCAAATTAATAATGTGGTATTTCATATCCAGATACAAAGAAATAATAGTTGCATTATGCTTTTGTTAGCCAGACAATATATGGAACATTGTGCTAATTTCCAGGTGCCATGTTTCAAGAAAACAATCTAGAGCAGTGACTAACATGGTGAGAGGGTTAAATGCCATATTATATTTGAAATTGCTGAATCTCTCTACTCCAATCTATCCTCTCCTCAGTTGCCAAAGTGATTTTCCTTTTATTTTTTTTCAAATTATAAAAATACTACAGATATTCTGTCTCATTTGATTACCTTTTTGAACCTTTATAATTTGAGATCTTGAAAAAACCTTTTTATCTTTCATTGCTCCATTACAATATAATTACATCATGCTTATAATGTTCTTCCTGCTTGTCTTTTAGAGTTATTGTTTATTTTTAATATATTTTTAAAATTTTGTGTTTCAAATTCTCTCCCTTCTTCCCCTGCCTCTCCTACCTATTGAGGCCAGCAATATATAAATTATACGTGTGAAATCACAAAAATTTTTATATTTACCATAATCCAAAAAAAATCAGATAAAAAGTAAAGTGAGAAAATTATACTTCAATTTGTACTAAGAGTTCACTAGTTCTCTTTGTAGGTCGATGGCATTTTTTCATTATGAGTCTTTTGGAATTGTCTTGAATCAATGTCTTCATCAGAGTCTTTTATAGTTGATTATCATTTACAACATGGCTGTTACTATGAACAATGATCTTATTCTTCTCACTCCTTTGTCCATCAGTCTATATAGATCTTGTCAAGTTTTTCTCAAACTTTCCCTCTCATTATTTTTATATAGCACAACAGTATTCCATCACAATAATATGCTATAACTTGTTCAGCCAATCTCAAATTGATAAACATACCCTCAATTTCTTATTATTTGCCACCATAAAAAGAATTGCTATAAATATTTTTTGTACACATAGATACTTTCCATTTTTCTTTAATCTCTTTGGGGCACAGACTTAGAAGTTGTATTGCTGGGTCAAAAGGTGCACAATTTTTCATCTTTGGACCTAGATTTAAACTGTTCTCCAGAATGGTTGAACCAGTTTGCTATTCCATCAACAATGCATTAATGTACCTATTTAACCTCATCCCTTCCAACATTATCATTTCTGATAAGTATGAGGTGGTACCTCAGACTTGTTTTACTTTGCTTTCCCAGCCAATAGTGATTTAAGCATTTTTCATATGACATAGGTATCTTTGATTTCTTCTTCTGAAAAATGACCTATTATATATTTTGACCATTTATCAGTTGGGGAGTGGCTCTTATTTCTTGTAAATTTGACTCAGTTTCCTATATATCTAAGAAAGGAAGCCTTTATCTCATATATATGTATATGTATATACACATATATATGTATATATATATGTATTTGAGATATATATATATATATATATATATATGTTTTGCATCACTCTCATTTCTTTTTTTTTCTTTTTTAAAAATATTTTTTCTTTTTACTTTTTGGAGGGCAATTGTGGTTAAGTAACTTGCCCAATGTCATACGGCTAGTAAGTATGTCAAGTGTCTGAGGTCAGATTTGAACTCAGGTCCTCCTGACTCCAGGGCCGGTGCTCTATTCACCGCACCACCTAGCCGCCCCAATTACTCTCATTTCTTTTCCCAATTTTTCCTATTCCACTCTTATCTCTTTAACTCTTCCAAGAATTCCTTTTGGTCTTGGGTCCAATTACCTTTTTTTTTTTTTTTTTTTTTTGCAGCTTTGTTTGTAGCAGTTTTTACATTGTCATCTTCTTCTAAGTTTTTTTTCTTGGTCTTTCCTGACACCATAGTACCTTTTTCTCCTCAGGTTCTTTGTTTGTTTGCTTATTTTTCCAACCTATTTCTTGACTTTGAACTTTATGTTAAAGTTAAACTCTACTCACCCTAGGGGCAAGGGGGCACTGTGCCAAGCTTCAGACCTTTTAATGCTGTTCTTTTTAAAGCTAGTTTTGCAGATCTTCAAGTTTTTGGTGTTTCCAAGGTGGTGCTATCCTTGGAGAGGTGTGGTTGCTACTCTCTTGGTCTTTACCTGGGAAAGTCCCATGTTCCCCTGTAGCAAAGTACTATTACTAGTGCTCCTTTTGGCACAAGATCTGTGACCGAGGCTCCTGCTCCCTTTTTACTGATATTTTAACATTTTTTTCTCCATTTTCTCATTTCCCTGCGATCATTGTTTTCTGTTTGGTCACTTCAAATTTTCAGGGAGTTTGTTACTAGGGTAAGACTTTGTACCTCTTATGTTAAGCTGTTGATTTCTTTCCCAAGTATCTCTGATATAGCTCTCTTTTCTTCTATATCATATATATATGTGTGTATATGTATCTATCTATATGCATATGTATATTTTAACATTCTCACCTCATTTCTTTGAGAAATTCTTGTTGTTCTTGTGGGAAGTTATTTTTTTTTTAATTTAAAGTTTTGATTATAGGTGTTTTTGAGTTGTTCTCTCCTGGGCTTGTGTCATTCTTGAAACACAAAAGTCATTTATTTATTAATTTATCTGTGTGTGTGTGTGTGTGTGTATTAATAAGTAGATTTTTTAATTACATTATTTATTGGTTTGTTTGTTTACTTTTAGTTTATAAACTTCAATTCCACAATCCCTTGAGTTTCAGATTTTTCTCCCCTCTTGTCCTCCCTGCCCCCCACGGCAGCATGCAATCAAGTATATGATATGCAAATACTTTCATATTAGACATTAGTATGGTTGTAAAGAAGGGTTGTAACTGATGAAATGAACAGTGGGAAAGAAGAAACAAAACCAAACATGAAAAAGAAAGGGAGCAGGTAGTCTGCTTCAGTCTGCATTTAAACTCTGTTCTTTCTAGACCTTTCTCTGAATGTAGACCTCTCTTTCCCAGAAGCAGATATTTATATCTATGTCTTTAGTTTGATTGTTGAGACCTCAGGAATTGAACTCTATGTCTTTCCTTTTCTGGGGATTAGATTAAATTGGGGATCTTTCCTAGACCTCATGGAATGATTTTCCTAGAGCACAGATCTGATCATGTTACCGCCACTCAATAAATTTGAGTGGCTCCTTATTATTTCCAGTATAAAATGTAAATTATTCTGTTTGGCTTTCAAAGTCCTTTACAACTTGCTGCCTTTCTACTTTTCCAGTGGTCATATACATTACTGTCCTCCACATACTCAATGATCCACATGTACTAATCTTTCTTTTCTTCATACACAACACTTCATCTCCTAACTCCATGTCTTTTCTTTGGCTGTCCTCCATGCCTGGGATGTTTTCTTTCCTGAACTCTGCCTCTTACCTTTTATGACTTCCTTCAACACTCAAATCTAATATTTTGGAAATATCTTGTTGTTCCTTCATGTTACTCTAAAGGACAAATGGGCAAAAATTTTAGGGAGGTGGATGATAGCTCAATAAAAAGAAGAGTTTCCTGAAAATTAGAGCTTCCCAGTAATGGAATGTGATGTCTTATGGCATAATGACATCTCCCATTCATTGTATTCAAGTAAAAGCTATATGATCACTTGTTAATGATATTATAGAGAGGATTCATCATGTTGAATCAGAGACTGGATGATCTCTAAAATTTTTTTCCAATGTCAAGATTCTAGATGACCATGAGAACAATGCAGACTGTAGGTAGGGAAATCTTTGTGGAAGCAAAAGGATTTAAGCCATGTGGTAAAGAGAATTTAAAACCAGCATACACAAAATGGTGAGAAGTTATTGTAGGTAGAGGGAATACCAAAAAGAAAAAGTTAAGAGGTGAAAATAGCATGATATATATGAAGGAGAACATCTTGACTTGTGCATGAGTAAGAGAGTATCAGGATATTTTTGGAAAAGTAAAGGAGGATAAGATTGTGGAGGACTTTGAATCCTATGCAGCCATGGTGTTGCTGCAGATATACTGGGGAGGGTTCAGCTGGACATATGCATTGGTATCTGCCAAATGGTGCAGCTGTATAGTCCTTGTGTGAGTCAAAAGTGGCTACTTCTGAAATGTGTAGACGTTAGCATCAGCTCCAGCTGAATGACTCAGAGCTAACTAGGCCTCTAAGATCCCTGTCACTTCTCAATCTGTGATAATCTAGAAAGCATGCAGGGGGAGAAATTCTTGTCTCCATAGCAAGAGCATAGTCATTCTCATATCTTGTAGAACCGGAAAAGGAGAATCAAGCAGCATGTGTGTCAAATTATAGGGTGGCCACGTCAAAGTCTCTGAATAATTAAAACCACTCCACAGGGAGGTTTGTTTTTCCTTCTTGCAAAGCAATAAGCTTTTGGTACAGAAACAAGATTTTAAAATTTAATTTAATTTTTCCTTGATTCACATTTCAAATGGAATAAACCTTTCTGGAAACAGCAGGCTAGAGAGGCAGCAACAATGAAACACTAAATCAACAATAATTTATTGTCATTAGTATTTGCCAGACTTGGTTCTAAGGATCCAAAGACAGAAACAAAACAATCCTTGCTCTCAAAGAGACTGTAGTCTATCAGTGGAAATACCATATACATATTAAAGTGTATAAAAAGAATAAAAAATAAATGCAAATTAGTTTGGGGGAATGAAATGGAGGCCCTAGCAGTTTGAGTGGGCGGGGGAGGCAGGAAAGGCTATGTGTGGGAAGCATGATTGAAAAGAATGCATTTGGACTCTGAGAATTTGAATTTGTTTTTTGACTGTTACTATGTGTGATCTTGGCCAAGTCATTTAACTTCTCAAAGTCTTAGTTCCCTTATATGGGAGAAAGAGGGACTTTGCCAAGTAAACTCTTTGACCCCTTTTTAGATCTTAATCTTATGATTTTTGTAAGAAAGAGAAGAGAATTTGTCTTTGTAATTTTTATAGTGTGCCTAGAATATCCCAAGTCCCATATGAAAATTAGACGACTAGTCTTAGTATATATTATCAGCTGGCTTTTTTTTTCCTGAATGAAGGATTCACAATAAGGCACAACAATAAAGGAAAAGTAGGAAATGTGTTAGGATTAGGAAATAAAGATAAATCTAGAGGATTATTTGATTATATTCACCAGCTACCAATCTGGGGTCCTTCTATCACAGTTCTTAATTTTTCAGCTTATACTATACACCTGCCCTTACAGCGACTTACAGATTCCAATATCAGAACTGGAACTAGTTCAAGGTAAGTGGGGCTTTGCCAATGGAAGTAGAAGGTGAGGGAGATACTTGGTCCTTGTGCTGTTCCCATACATTGACTCATAGTCCTCTACCCGTCTTCTCTACCTCTTCAAAAAAATATAGCCCCTTGTGATCTCAGTACCCCTTTCCAGGGTCCCACATTACATCCCAATTTCTGTGCCTTCTCTCCTGACACAAATTCACATACAATTAGGCTGTCCTTTATGATTATGCTGCCACCACTCCTGAAACTGATTTTGCTCCCAAGAAAATTCATTGCTAATTTTGCTCTGCTTCCTCCTATTGTATGTGAAAAACACAAATCTTCAATTTCCTCAATCCTGTGTGGCATAAATTTAGGACAAATCAAAGCACATACAAACTAATTCACATTATATATAATAAACTTGAGGAACTTGTCATAACATGACTGAACATATAAAAGATTTGAGTATATATGTATGTATAGACACATATGCACATATCTACACATATTCACCTATATGGAATATGCATATATATCAGAGTAGATACCATGATTGGAGCCAGAAGATGTCTTTGTTAGCAACAGAATTCTGGTTTTGCTCCATCATTACTTGGACCCAACTGGTTGGCCTTGAGATTTCACTGACCTTTCAGACAAAGAAATGCCTAACAAAGCAGGTCAATACTTCTTTTCAACTTAGTCTTGGAGAGTTGCCTAGAACACTGAGGGGTTAAATGAACTGTCCAACATTACACACAGTATTTGCCAGAGACCGAACTTGAACAAAGATCTTTCTGGTTTCTAAGCTAGCTCTCTGTTTATCACACCACATCTATGTTCTTAAATTACATTTTGTTTGTTATTTTTCAAAGTGGTTTTTAATTTTGAATTTTATTGGTTTTTAATTATTAAAAAATTAAACAAATACATATTTAGCCTGAAAAAAGAGAAAATTGACGATCCACTCCCCAAATAGAGCATTTTTATTTTTATTATGTCATGGAAGGCTAAACTATTGCTTGGTATATTGTCTTTTCTTTTAGTACTTCTATCTATATTTATGAAAAATGAATAAATAGGACAAAACGCAACTCCTTTGAAGAAGGCGAGGAAGGCATAGTGGATTTGTAGTCAAAGGTCCTCAGTTCATACTCTGCCCCTGCCACAAAATTGCCATTTTTATTACCTTAGGAAAGTCACTACCCTTCCTGGGCCTTAGTTTTGTCATTTGAAAATGAGAAGATGACCTTCTAAAATTCCTTCCAGCTCCAACTCGACCATACTCTTATCTATGAAACTCTAGCAATATACAAACTTACCACTAGGTGTCATCACAAACTACTATAATTAAATACATATTAAGGTTATCGAATCTGATAATCAATATCCAAACATGTGCATAAACTTGCTATTAAATGTTCTTTTAAAATATTTCATACATGGCTACTTTATTCTAAGTATTTAGGGACTGTGGAACATTTGGGCACTGGGAACCTAGACCCTGGCCCTTTCTGGTAGTTTCTCAATCTGAAAACTAAGAGTTATAGTTGTATAAAATGACATTTTAGTGTCATGCAGAATCAGAGATCTAAAACTGGAAGATCATTCCAACCTCTTCATTTTACCATTAATGAGAGTTCAGTGACTACCATATATTTAGCAAATAACTAAAGTACTAAAAATTATACTCCCAAAGATCAGGGAATTTTAAACTCTGAATATAGTATCCATCAAACTGTCATGCATGGTATTAAAAAAATCTTTACTATTATTTCCCTTTATTTTTCTATTACTGGAGGAGTTTGAAGAATTGAACTTTAAGGTAGATTCATGAAAGGCTGGACGTTTTAACGACCAATGCATTGCCAATGGAGCCTGTCAGGAAGAAATAATATGTTCCTTTCTCTTCACTCTTTAAAAGGAACGCATAGGAGCAGCTAAATGGTGTAGTGAATAGAGCACTGGCCCTGGAGTCAGGAGGACCTGAGTTCAAACATGGCCTCAGACGCTTAACACTTACTAGCTGTGTGACCTTGGGCAAGTCACTTAACCCCAATTTCCCTGCCTTTCCCCCTCCAAAAAGAAAAAACAAAACCTAGGGAAGGAATAGGACACCTTTAAAAGGACTGGAATTTGGAAAATAGCTTCGGATCTAGAGTCAAGAGACCTATGTTAGTATATTTTTATTCCTTGTTCAGATAACGGCCTAACCCACAGGTGGGGCAGCTGTGACCTCAAGGGTACATGTAGCCTTCTAGGTCCTCAAGTGTGGCCCTTTGATTGAATCCAAACTTCACAGAACAAATCCCCTTAATAAAAGGATTTGTTCTGTAAAACTCAGACTCAGTCAGAAGGCCACACCTGAGGACCTAGAAGGTCACATGTAGCCTCAAGACCCCAGGTTCCCAACCCTGGCCCTATCCCATTGCTCCCCAAAACTCAAAAGGCAAAGGTAAAGGAGGCATCATTTTAGAGTCAGCTAGGCGGAACGGTGGTTAGAGTGTGCTAGACTTGGAGTCACAATGACCTGAGTTCAAGTCTGTCCTCAGACACTTACTAACTGCGTGGCCTTGGGTATTTAATCTCACTCTGCCTCAGTTACATCAACTGCAAAATGGGGATAATAATAGCATCTACCTCCCAGAGCTGTTGTGAAGATCAAATGAGAGCGTATTTGTAAAGTGCTTAGTGCGTGACTCATACTTAGTAGGTCCTTAATAAAGGCATGTTTCCTTCTTTTATCTACCCATTCATTCACTCATTCACTCATTCATTCATTCACTCACTCACTCATTCATTCTATCCATCTTTATAAAGGCTCATCAGCCAATCAAACATCTTTTCAGCATATGTTAGTAAACCAGAATGAGTTTCAGAATGTCTATATATGGTTCAAATGGGGGAGTAGGGCCTTCCTTTGGATGTCATCATTCCTTTCCAGAAGCAGGCATCCCAGCCTTTGCCATATGGGGATTGCCTCAGCCACTCATGCTTCATATGCTTTCCAACTCTCTGATACAGATTGAATGCCATCCCCTCTGGGGAAGAGAAGATATTCCATCCTTCCTAAAGGTAGGGGTTGGGAATGGGAAACACTATGAAGTACCTTATCCTTCCAACCATACCCCCAACCCCACCAGAGGCTAATTATCACAGTAGGGCAATGACACTGGACTTTATCACTGTTTAAGATAAAATATGATTTCACTGGTCTTTTACAAGACACTTGTGAAACGTATAGAGATAGTTGAAGGAGAACAAATTCCTGGGAAGCAGAAATCTAAATATACAAGGCTCAAGACATGAGAAATCTAAATAAACAAGGAAGGTTCAAGACATGAGTAGGTATCTATTATAGAAGATATCATAGAGACATTTTAGGATTTGCTACTTTTAAACTGATTCATAGGTCAATGTTTCACCCGCTTCCTCCTTCAGTCCCCAGAATAGTATAATTTCTTTTTTCCCCCTATATTGATCCTCAGAGAAATGTCCTCCCCTCTTACCATGTTACACTCACATGAGTGTAAATCTTAATATATAATTCTATTCTACCCCATCTTTTTATTTTGTTACTTTAGAATAAGGGATGCCCTTCCAGAATTAAATTCTAGCTAGAAGTTCCATTGCATTAAGTATTATGGAAACTTATGGTGTCAAATTTGCCTCCTTACATTGAAATCTCAAGTACATCCTAGTTGTTACCCCCACTTTATGCATGCACATTCACACAGCTGAGACCATGGGTTTTAGAGAGGATTCCTTGTAGATTTTGTCTCCTGGGAATTACTGGTCCTCCCTTCTGCTACTGTTGCTCCGAAATTAAACCTACTACATGCTGTGATACCAAGCTTGTCAAATCTGTTATTAGTTTTTCTTCTCCTTTTTCCTTGTCGATTTGTGCCTTTGATCAAATATGCCTTTGTTGGCCCTTTTTAGTGCTAGTCTACCCCTTGCCAGAACTCCGTCTTTCTTGTGTTTAAGACACTACACTGAATTGTAGACTCTGCTGTCAGAGACAATCTTCTAAATCCGTTCTTCACTTCCCAAATATACCTTTTTTTCTAATAAATCACCCATTTTCAGTGGAATGAGGCAGAAACCATTTAAATGGACTGAGGAAGAAACCATCTAAATCCAGAAAGTTTTTTTTTCGTGGTCTCATCATTTTTCCTCACATATTTTAAGTTTCTTCCAGTGGTATCAACTCTCACGAGAAGTGGATTTTTAGTGCTAAGAAAGCTCTCCATCATGATCTAGATATATGCCCTGGAAAATAGTAGAAGCTATAGACCTATCAATTGTTTATGTCAGGTCAAGTAGCTGCCTCAGGACCCCTCAGCAAGGAGTTACTGCTTTTGATTATTCTTTTTCCCTCTGACCATGAATGGATGATCCTTAACCTGATGCTATCTCTAGATACATAATATCATACACTGGAGCGGAACAAGGCATTTGCTATGAACGAGGTAGTTGATAGTGTCAGCAAAGTGGAACCCAGAAATGTCTCCTCGTTGTCATGATAGCAAACCAATAAGTTGGCACCAAGACCAATTCACCCTTCCCACCATATCCTCCATCCTTAACTTCATTTGTTTTAAAACTACCCATGTGAAAAGATAAGTCTGTTGTGTGCTATACTTGGAACAAGTGATAAAGAACGTCAATTTAAGATAATTTTTGCTACCTAAAAACCAGGTCTTTAGAATCTTAATCTAAATAAGACTTTCAAATGACATATGGCTTTCCACATCAAGAGAGTCACTATTAATAGAAGTTATCTTCTAAATACTCCTAACCTTTAACAGGTAATGTTATATAAATAACATTATGGTTAAATGTGGCCCTTGGTAATGAGATTTCAGTGTCAGATGCTTTTTATACCTTATAAAAACTCCAAAGCATAAAAATCTTTGACACCTAATTTTTAGCCTTATAAAGTGTTTGATACTAAAGAGTGTTATTTTGCATGACTGAAAAAGAGCATTTTAAAAAATAGAAAGTCACTTCTCACATCAATTAGAAATAGAACACAAAAGGTGTAATTGTATTACTGCAAATCAAAATCAAAAGGGTGCTGATTTACTTTATCCCAATTTCTTCTGCTTGTGAAACTAGGGAAGGTTAAGCTACACATTTTTTCAAAGATCCTTTTACTGCTTTGTAATTAGGGGCATCTCACTTAACCTCTTTCAGACTAAATTTCCACTCACATAAAACGCAAATAAAAATTCAACTAAATCCAAGAAACACTTATTCAGCTGCTATCATGTACAAATCACTGTACCCATAATACCTCTACTACAGACCTCATGGGCTTATTAGGAGAAAAGTGTTTTGAAAATGATTTTTTAAAAAAAATTATTTAATTATTTACTTTTAGTTTACAAGAATCAGTTCCAGAGACCCTTGAGTTTCAAGTTTTCTCCCTACCCTCTCTCCTTCCACCTCCATGGCAGAATGCAGTCAAATATAGAATCTGCAAATACTTTCACACTGGACATTAGTCTGGTTGTATGGAAGGGTTGTAACCAATGGAATGAACAGTGGGAAAGAGGAAACAAAAACAAACATGGAAAAGAGCCATAGCATGTAGATTGCTTCAGTCTCCATTTAAACTCTGGTCTTTCCAGATCTTTCTCTGAATGTAGGTATCTCCTTCCATCTTGAGATTTGTAGAGTTGTCTTATAGCTGTGAGTTGCTGAGAAGAGTCCAGTTCATCAAGGTTGGTCGTCACACATATGATTGGGTACAAGTTTTTCCCTGGTCCTGCTCTTCTCACTTAGCATCAATTCATATAAGCCTCTCCAGGTAAATATGAAGTCCATCTCCTTCCCATTTTTATAACACAATAGTATTCCATTACATTCATATACCACAGCTTGTTTAGCCATTCCCCAATTGATGGGCATCCCCTTAATTTCCAGTTTTTTGCCACCACAAAGAGAGTTGCAATAAATATTTTTGTACACACAGGTCTTCCTCCTGCTTCTATGATCTGTTTGGGATACAATCCCAGAAGTGGTGTTACTGGGTCAAATTGTATGCAATTATTTATAGCCATTTGGGCATAGTTCCAGATTGCTCCCCAGAATGGTTGTATCAGTTCACAGCTCCACCAACAATGTATTAGTGTTCCAATTTTTCCACATCCTCTCCAGAACTTGTAATTTTCCTATTTTCTCATCTTAGCCCATCTGGATGGTAAGATGTGGTACCTCAAAGTTGTTTTGATTTACATTTCTCGAATCAAGAGTGATTTAGAGCATTTTTCATATGCTTATAGGTATCTTTAATTTCTACCTCTGAGAATTGCCAGTTCATATACTTTGACCATTTATCAATTGGGGAATGACTTGTATTCTTATAGCTTTTACTTAATTCCCTGTATATTTTAGAAATGAGGCCTTTATCAGAGATATGGGTTGTAAAAATTCTTTCCCAGTTTCCCACTTCCCTCTTAATCTAGGTTACATTGGCTTTGTTTGTACAGAAACTTGAAAATGATTTCTGAAAATGATCAGTGAGAGGTGTGTGGTAGGGAGACAGTGTCTCCACCAAAAAAAAAAAACAAAAAAAAAAACTTGCTCTGATGCCTCACCTTGGCATGGAAGAGATCTTGAATTCCCTATGCCAACAGAGTACAAACATTGTTTCTCTCCTGTTGTAAAATTTCAAGTAAAGTTCAAGAGACAAAAAACAAAGACATTGACCACTTGGAATTCTTTTTTAATAATAATAATTTAATGATAATTTTATTATTTAATAATAATATTTCTTATATTCTTCTCCAAGTGAGAGGTGATAAAGGCCTAAACTCTAAAGGCTGAAATGAATTTTATGTAAACTTTACTTCTTTTCCTATGTGTAGATAAGGTTGTACCTATTGCTTTTCAGGCTGTCAATACTTAAGGGTTTTCTCAGTGAAAACCACGGCCATGCAACCAAGTGGATGAAGAATGCATGTGGTTCAGATTATGGCATACAATTGGAAAGCCAGTCAATCAAGTGAAGTCATTACCATGCCTCTCATTAACAGTTCACATGACTAGATAGTGATCTTGGTCTAGATCTGAATATTATATTTGAATAGGAGTAGGAAAACAAAAGAGCATTTCTCTCTCAGGTTGCTGGTTCGAATCTAGCATCTGATACATAATGACTGTGTGATCTTGGGTAAGTCATTTAACTTCATTGTGCCTCAGTCAATAAGAATATGTTGCAAAGCATCATATCATTGGTTTCTGTCATGGGTGGTGGGCAACCAAAAGCCTACCTCATGGTATAAATAAAAGTTTTCAAAATTTACTTTATGATTATTCAGTATTAAATAGATAAAATCTAAATTTGAATTTTTAAGATACTATTTCTAATTTTATTTTTCAGTCTTTATAGCTTCCTGTTTTCAGCTGACATTTGGAATAATGATAATTACTTTTTATCATTCAAACTTTCTGAAGGACAGTATGGCTAAGGCAGGGAGGCTTGTTGGCTCTAATGTAATTGGCACACATATTTTCACAGCAGCCCTGTACAATTTGGGAGGTAGAGCATCCTGACTGTCGTAATTCAATTTTTTATTCGTCTGAATTTTTCAAAGATTAGAAAGGCTAGAAACAGGTGGTATCAAGTTTTTTTTTTAAGAAAACATTTCATTAAATAGAAAAAACAAGAAAGATGTGGTGAGGTGAGGTGATGTGAAGAAGTCTGTTGCAACTTAGCACGTCATCCTTGTCTGTATCTGGATAAGGAAGATGACTCTTCTGTGCAGTTGGATGTCATTAAGAATCACAAACCTGGTTTAAAAATAGTTTGTGTGGTCAGCTTGGTAAGACCACAAAGCAGAAGCGCTTGCAGCATTAGCCACATGTAGTTTTTACACTTGCTCATTGCTGCTTTATTTATAGTAGCAGAACTGACCACTTATTCCCCACCTAAGTGATGATAAAGTTCTTCAGGTTTGGGGGCAGGATCCTTTGATAACTTGGTGGAGTGACATTTTTTTTTAGAAATAAAATTTTCATGTGAACGAGAATTGTTTAATGTATAGAAGAAATAGGAGCACTTTTCATCTGGGGTCATCAAACACTTTGAAGCTATTGTTGTTCATTCCTTTCCGCTATGATCCCATTTGGGATATTTTTGCCAAAGATATTGTGTCGGCTTGTAATTTCCTTCTCTGCTTCATTTTACAGATGAGGAAACTGAGGCAAATGGGGTTAAATGACTTGGTCAGGGTCACATTGTTAGTAAGTGTCTGAGGCCTGATTTGAACTCAGATTTTCCTGACTCTAGGGAAAGGGGAAGGGATATGAAAGGTGGGGGAAATTTTCTTACAGTATTGGAATATATAACTAGAAAACTATGTAAACAATGAAGAAGAGGTCTGGGAGGAGGATGCACTTGAAGGGGGCCTACAAGATTTCTTCCATTATATAAGCCTACTATTTAAACTTGGGAGAGTCTTGGGAGAGTCAAAATTGAGAAAGAAAACTATGGGCCACTTTTCCTAATGAACATTGTTGCGAGCATATTAAATGAAATATTCAGTAGATTACAGCAACATATCACAAAGGTGAGACTGACTAGGTTGGATTTATATCAGAAGTGAAGAGCTGATACAATATAATTAAAACTTTTAATGTAATGGCTATATTAACTATAAGAACATCAAAAATCATAATAATATCAATAGATGCAGAAAAAGTTTTTGATGGGATACATTTAATTCTGTTTTAAAAAACACTAGAAAACATAGCAATAATTTAACCTTTTCTTAACATAAGTAGTATCTCTCTAAAAACAAGAGACAGAAGATACAGACCTCTCCAATAATATCTGGAGTAAATGAAGGACGTCCATTAGTTCATTGTCACCATTACTACTTGATAATTGCACTTGAATTGCTAGCTATAGCAATAACACGAGAAAAAGAAATAATTAAGTGAATAAGTATAGGCAAGGAGGAAAACCAAATGCTTCAAAATGTACTTATCTGTGCATATTCTTTTACCCAGCATTAACAGTAGTAGGTTTGTATTCAATGGGAACAAAGAAAGAGGAAAAGGACTGACGTATGTGTGTGTGTGTGTGTGTGTGTGTGTGTGTTGTGTATGTGTGTATACATAACTCTTTCTATGTTGGGTAAGAAGTGGAAGCTAAGGAAGATCTCAGTAAGTGGAAAATGAATGGAGAAATCATGGTGTACAAATGTTATGGAATACTGTCTTATTCTATAAGAAATTACAAAGAGAGGCAGTTTCAGAGAAATCTACGAAGATTTGTATGAACTAATGCAGAGTGAATAGAACCAGGAGAACCATTTGTACAATAACTATAAAACTATTGAAAACAACTTAGAAAGACTTAACTCTGATCAATACCATTGCCAATTACAATTTTGGAGTACCAATGTTGAATCATGCTACCTATCTCTTGACAGAAGGGGGATTGACTCACAGTTCAGATTGAGATATTACTTTTTGGACATGTCTAATGTGGATATTTGTTTTGTATGACTATACATATTGATTACAAAGGTTTTGTTTTGTTTTCTTTCTCAATGGGAATGGGAAGAATGAAATAGGAAGAAGAGAAAACAGATTTTTTTAAACAGATTAAATATTTAAAATATTTGTCGATTAAATAATAAAATGTAACTTTGAAAAAAAGTGAAAAACCCAAATCAAAAATTAGAAATCACAACAGATGAAGATGACATAGAAGAAATTGGGGTGAATTATTTTGTCCAATTCTATGGGAATAAAAAGGAAGGAAATAGTTTTCAAACTGTGGATAAGAGAGTAATTCTTACCTAATAAAAGATGTGATCATAAAAGATAATATGAACAATTTATATTATATAAAATTTAAAATATTTTGTACTAGTTAGATAAATACAGTTAGAATTTTAAGGGAAGCAACTAAGTGAAAAAAACATGATAAATTTCCCAGAAAGTCATAAATAATACATATAAAGTACTGATAAAATATAAAAGAACAAGAGCTGTTTTTTTCCAACAGATAAATGGCGTAGTAGTTTTCAAATGAAGTAATGCAGACAATTAACAAATAACCATATGAACAAATGTTCTGAATCACTAAGTGACACATAAACTAAAATAACTCTGAGGCTAACACCCTAACACCATTAGATTAGCAAATATGATAAAAGAGGGAAATGACATTCGGTGAAGGAATTGTGGTAGAATACACATACACATATACACATACACCTAAAAAAAAAGAAAATTCATGGATTTTTATACAAGCATTCTTGTTTCTTAAAACTGTATTGAAATATTTGTTTTTGTAGGTGATCAAATCCATAATTTTTAAAAATGAAACCAAAACCCCACTAGTAAGTCAGTGTGGATAAAGGAGTAGGATCAGGCAAAATGTATCTAAGAACCTATTATGGGAGCAAAATTTAAAGGTACTCAAGTGTTTAACTTGGAATATGACTTACCAATATGTATGTATGTATGAATATATGTTTGTATATTCATGTAACTTGGTGGGGGAAGGAAATGGAGACAGTATAATTGGAAGCAGAATGGTATAATGGCAAAGAGAGCTAGATTTGGGAGCCAAAGGACTTGGCTCTACCACTTACTACCTGTTTACCTTAGATAAGTCACTTGACTTCCCTGGCGTTTCAGTTTCCTCATGATGGGGTTGGACTAAATCAACACCTGAATTCCTTTCTAATTTTAAATATATGAATATATAAAGGGGCATGGTAGTAATTTTTAAATATTTAAAAAGTTTCCTTCTGGAAGATACATTAAACTTATTTGATATAGCATGAGAGGACAAAGCTACAGTCAGTGGGAAGCTGATTTTAGGTTGGTCTAAGGAAAATTTTTCTAAAATTTGAGCTTCCCAGAAATAGAATGGGCTGTTTCATGAAGTAGTGAATTCTCTGTCCTTGAACTGCTTAAAGGTGGTGCATGGCTAATCAACTTTTGATGTCACAGAGTAGATTTCAACTCTAAGGTTCCTGTCATAATCCCTAAAACCTCCACAGAAATCATAAATCTTTGGTAATGAGGAGATTCTTCTGCGTCTGACATCTTAATGAATGGAAAAATTAAGCAATACTCAATTAGGTTGTGACTAAAATCTCTCATTTATTTTTAAAGTGTTGTGTATGGGTAGAGAGGAAGATGAAAGAGAAAATAGGAAGGGTACTATACCCTCACAATCATCAACACCTCCTCTGAGTTTTTAGCTAAACAAATTGGGAAAGACATTTCATGTAGATCTTCCAGTTTTCAAAAGCCCCCCAAAGTTAGCATTTCCATGTCTCTCTGTCACAACCTCACAAAAATAAGAAAGAATTATTTCATTTGTCAACATAATAGCTCAGGGATAGGAAGAAATACTGTTGAAATATGTTAACCTCATGCTACAGCACTGACTTAATTTCCTTTCCATCTCCATTACACAAGAGTACTTCTAGACAGTTCTGTCTGTTTCTTATTTTGTCTGCCTGCTGGTTCTCCTAGCTTACTTCAAGATTAAGTTCAAATCCTATCAGGAAGCCTTTCACAGTTTTCACTCACTCTGCCACTGTTTATTTCTTATGAGCACATAGGTGTTTGAATGTTGAGACTGAAAGAGGTTTTCTAAAGTTGCACAGGGAAGAAGGTTCCACCAGAAGCTACATCTTCTGAATCTTAGTTAAGTGCTCTTTCACCACCCTATGCTCCTTCTACACAGGTGATAGGACCAGGTTTCCCTATTTCCCCTCAACATGGATTCATTTCCCCTAAAATGAAGCAAAGATGAATCTGGAGTTTGATTGTCCTTTGACTTTCTTGGCAACTTTCTGATCATCTAAGGGCATAAAAATTTTAATAATGTGGATTTGTGGACTCTGAGATTTGGTGGATTTCTTTGTTTGATAACATGCTTGCAATGCCTACTTTTTATTATTCATTTGATTTATGTACCTCAATAACAGGATAAAAATATTATTGAGTTATGAGTCTATTCTAATCTCATACCACATTGACTTGTCATCTCCTTTCCATCTCTATTACACATGATTTAAGTAAATAACTTTGGTGACTGAATCGAGGCTATAAACATGCTCATGGCCACACAGTTAGTAAATGTCAGATGTATAATTTGAACCTAAATCTTTCTGATTCCTAGTCCAACATTCTATCTGTTGCAACACTCTTATCAGAAGCTACCCATGTCAACAAGATTATGGATCCATTAAGTGCCAAAGCACGTCCCCAAACGGATCTTCAGAAGGCTATTTATTCATTTAGCACACATCTATTCAAGGCATTGTGTTAGCTCCTTTGGGGAAAACAAAAATGTATGTCAGGTTCATTTGTAGAGGGTAATTGTCATCTACTGCAAAAGTCCAAAGAGGTAATTAGGACCTGAATTAGACCAATAGGAGTGGGAAAGTAATGGCAGAGACATTCTAAGTCATTCCAAGAGAGAGTTGCAAGGAACTTTGGTTTTATAAGGAGACGTTGACCTTGGATTAACTGCTATGACTTTTTTGGTTTTAATAGAAGAGTGTACTAAATCAACTCTGGGGGCTGAACTACGCTGACAGACATATTCAATGTTTTTATGCCATCTTTTTGTAGTAAATACCTTTTTTATCACAAAGTCCAGTAAGTTTTTGTCAATTTCGGGGCTAGTTGTACTTCTTCCACAGTTATTCTTTCTAGCAATAAGAAAAACTGTTGCAAATTACCAGGGTCACAGGCATTTTATGCCTCTCTCTTTTCACTTTTGGTGTGAAGTGCTGATAAGGGCAGGTATTCATTTCTCCAAAGAGCAAAGTCATGCTTTCCTGCTTTATAAAAGTATATCCCCAGCATGGAATTGGGGTTTTCAAATTCAAAGAGGAATCACTAAGCCACTAGGCATTCTGAATAATTTTAAGGAGCTTACATTCCCAGGAATCTTCACTGTTTTGAAAGCTCTTTATCCATATTATGTAACTTTCAGTAAAATATAGATAAAGCAAGTAAAATTATTTACTTTTTTCAATTGTACAAAATGAGCTCCAAGGAGGTCAAATGACTTTCCCAAGGTCACAAAGCTTTTCTATCCATTCCATCCAGACTTTATATCCTGTGTTCTTTATAGGACTCTATGGAGGAAAGATCAAATTGTACTGAGAGGTGAAGTGAGGTGGGGGGGAGGAGATATGCTAATGTCTCAACAACAATGAAAAAATGAAAACTGGTATATTTTTGAAGGAGTGGATACCCAGGGCAAGTCACTTAACTTCTCTCAGCCTTAGTTCCTTAATCTTATAAAATGGGTATAACCTTTTATGAAGAACAAATGAGTTAATATAAGGAAACCAAGTTTAAACCTTAAAGCAATATATAAATGTTAGCTATTATTATTAGGTTAAAACAGGTTGAACATAAACTAAACTAGTTTAAATTAGATTAGGCTGAAATAGATACTGCAGTACTGCCAATTGTACAAGCCACTTCATTCCTATTTTTCTCCTATTATTTCTCACTTCCTTAGAGAGCACAATAACAAGGTTCAGTCTTCCCCTTTTCCAAGTGACATAAAATTGTTAATACAAAGAAAGAAAATGTTAATCCCAAATGTGATGTGACCTACCACTCCCTAAATGACCTTAGCAATGTCAGAATGTCAGTAGTATTCCCAGGAAGATAGTCTCTATTGGGTTGAGCTGAGTCAGACCTTAAGGTGCATTCTGAGATCTTGCTTTTTGGGGAACCTGATTTAAGGTGGATCTAGGCCTTTGACGTTCTTGCCCGTTTCCATTGGAATTCATAGCATGAAGGGCAAACCAGCCAGAGTGATGTCCCTTCTTGTTGGCCCCTGTGAGAAGGGTGATTAGGGAATGCTCTAAAAGTTTGTGCTCCCATTATCAGCAATCCTCTGAGAAAACTAGACCAGAGTAAAGTGAGATTATGAATCCCTTCTTAGTGTCTTCGCTGTCTGACCAGATCAAGACTGAACCTGTGCTAGCAGCCCTCTTGTGTGCTGTGTTTATTTGTCTTATACTCAGTTACATATAAAAGCAAATTTTAGCATTTGTTTTTAAAATTTTGAGTTCTAAAAGACCAAAGCATGGAGCGGGAGGAAGACAGCTCAGTCAAAACTCCCCCACCAAATGCTTCCAAGACACTGGAAGAATGCCTACTAGCTATACATCAACTGAAAAAGGACTTTGAAAACCAAATAAGAGA
>CM053593.1:74059157-74078646 GCA_028646575.1 Pseudocheirus occidentalis | reverse complement strand
CTTTCCTTCCTTCCTTCCTTCCTTCCTTCGTTCCTTCCTTCCTTCCTTTTTGATTCAGTCTTCCTTTATTATACTGTCTTGGATTATGACCTCTTTTTCCATGACAGAAAAAAAAGGCCTGCTAATTATCCTGTAATCTATAGGCCTATTTTCCTCCCTAAGGAATGAGATTTAGACATCAACTTCCAACCAAGCTAGGTTGGGAAAAGTTAGCCCTGTGCTTCATGTTGCTGCAGAGTGTGATTGAAGAAAGAATAAAGATTTGACATTGTATTGACTGAATGAGGAACGGAATTGGTAGGATTACTGTGGCAAGAAGACATATTCTTTATTCCTATTTTAAGAGAGGACAACTGTGGTTCTAGATTCTCTTCCAGGTCAACTCCAGAGAGGAGAGAGAAAAAAAACTGGAAACAAAATCTATGTAGGGGAATCTGTCTTCTTAACATTCCCATGATCTCCAGCTTGCTTCTTTAGGGGATACATTAGGAGAGTAAGATTGTAGTTGACCTGAAATCTCATTTCCCATCTTAAGAACTCATATTTTTCTTGTGTCCTTTTGATATATTCTAACTTTAAGAATTTGAATTTTGCTCATTATTTGCTGGGATAAGTGAATTTATTTTCTAGTCAGTTTACTTGCTACTTAAGTGGGTAGGTGGTACAGGGGATAGTAACTTGGATCTGGAGACAGGAAAACCAAGTTCAAATATGACCTCAGATATTTTCTAGCTGTGTGACCTTGGGTAAGTCACTTGGGTAAGTCAGCCTCAGTTTTCTCATCTGTAAAATGGAGATAATAATAGCACCTACCCCCTAGAGTTATTATGAAAATGAGAGAATTTATCATAAAGCATTGTGCAAACCTTAAAGCACCATATACATGCTAGTTATTGTTCGGCCGTGGTGATGGTGGTGGTGGTGGTAGCAGTAGTAGTAGTAGTAGTAGTAGTAGTAGTAGTAGTAGTAGTAGTAGTAGTAGTAGTAGTAGTAGTAGTTGATGATGATTTTTTGTATAACTGTCATGTGGTAGAAAGGGGTTTAACCTGTGTATCCCTGCCCCCAAGGGAAGTTACTGAAACCTAACTGAACATTTGAATTTAAAGTTTGTTCCCCTAGACCAGTAATATTTAACAATTCAGAGAGATGTAATTCTAATCCAATATCACTCTCAGAAGAAAGCAAGTGGACAACCTAATGGCTCCTTCTTTTGTTCCCCTTAAGGAAGGAATTACAGTCTCCCTTGGGTAGGGGAATTGTTAGACTTTCACTTAAGGAAAATCACTTTGGTAGCTGTATGGAAGATCAATTAGAATAGAAAAAGACTTGGAGCAGAGATACCAATTTGGAAGCCATTGCCATAGTCTAGGTGGGAGGTGAGAAGAAACCTGAAGTAGGGTGGTGGATGTGATCTAGAGAAGGGGTCAGATGGAGATAATATAGAGAAAAAACAATCTTATTTGGTAGCTCACGGGATATGTAGGATAACTGCAAATGAGAAGTCGAAGAGAAAACAAAAGTTATAAACTCTTGAGACTCAGCCTTCAAAAGAAACAGGGAATATAATTAGATGGTAAGGTTTAGGCATAAAAATAATTGAGTTATATTTTGGGCAAGTTAAATTTAAGTTGTATCCAAGGATATCCTATTTAATACTAATACATCCAAAAGACACAATGATGGCAATACTAGAACATAGGAGACTGGGGTTGGATATGTATGTATGTATACATATATAGAGAGAGTGATGGATAGATAGATAGATAGATAATCTATGAGTTATCTTCATAGAAATGATCATTAAATCCATGCAAGTTGATGGCATCACTGAGAGAAAGTCTAGTGGGAAAGGAGAATCAGTTCTCAAATTTACCATTATCCTGAAAATGGGAATTCTAGAACTGAATAAAGCATTGAATATGAGACTATCATTGTCCTAGTCCTGACATTCTACCATAAAATGCAGCCTTCCTGACTAATATCACACCATGGAGTCATATTGACTCATAACCTTAATTCCAAACCACTAACCTTCCAGAATAGTTACAGATGAACTTTAGTCTAACTATGCTTCTTCTGTATGATTATGGTGAATTTTTTAAAATTTTGCTATCATTTTTCATAAATTTCATTTTTATTAGAGTCTATATTCTAATAAATGCCAAGACAAGACAGCTTTTGCTATAAGCTGCACAGAGATGCAGGGTGTTTGCTGTACTTCCTCCTTCATGAAAATTAGCATACTTTAATCCCTTTCATGGCTTTCTCCAGGACAGTGGTTCCCAACCTTCCTAATGCTGTGACCCTTTAATACTTGTATGTGGGTGTATCTGCATGTGAGCTGACCCACCTGGAGAAGGATAGGGGAGCAGTGTCTCGGTTCCTAAGACCATCAGAAATATGTGTTTTCTGATCATCTTAGGCAACCCCTGTGAGCCCTGTGAAAGGGTCATTTGACCCCCAAAGGGGATGTAATCCACAGGTTGAGAACCACTGTTCCAGGAGCTCACAGAGATTTTCGGCAACTGCCTTTGATTAAAAATTAATGACCATAGGATTTAATGACTTATCCATGGATAAAACTGTGGTAGCCTTTGTCAATTCTTTTTGGACCTTAGAGCCTCAGTGGATTATTTTGGAAGCATGTTGACATCATCTTTGTATGATGAATTAGCTTATACAAAAATCTGTTCATATAAAATCCTAACTTTTAAACATGGACGGAGCTGTAACAGTTCCATCTATTGGGGGCTCAGTTTGAAATGAGGATATCTCCTTAGCTTATTGGGTACAAAGGCTAGCCCTCCCCTTCCATTCAGATCCTGAGATGCACAGGGCCACAAATGGACCAGCATGCCCTACAAGACAGCTAAGGATATCATGATAAAATTCTGTCCCCAAACATCCTCAGGTTAATTAGCACTTAAAATCTATCCTTTACTTTTTCCTGATTCTTAAATTTGAAATTCCAAAACCATTAAGTACTATGAGTCCCAGATTTGCTAGATTCAGGGTGCAGTGTGAACTTTGAGTACTCTCTCAGGAAGGACAAGTGCTCCTATAAACATGTAACTCCTTGGTGATAGCTGAAATAATTAATAGTATTGCATTTCAGTCTGGACCAGTCCTTCACAGGACAGAATTTACAGTGGAAATTAAAAAAATATATTTACATATACCCCTTTCCCCACTGGTGCTGGGGATCTTCTGGCTGTTGCTCTAGCTACTGTGTAGAATTTTTTATATGGATGCACTATCTTGAGAAAGCATGACAGCTCATTATTGTTTGGTCCAACCATGAGAACCTGGAGCACCTTCAGATGTTCTGGCAGCCTGACCAGTGACAGATATATTGCATATTATTTTTAGAAGGTTCAGTTTCACCATCAGTCATATGGCAGGGCATCATGACCTGAAGACTATTATACTATGATAAGAAACATATTTTAGGTACTTGAAGGCTTAACTCCCTTTTATAAGTCATCCTAAATAGCACAAACATTTCAGCGGCTCTTTTCCAACTCTGATTACTACCTCAGATGTTCCAGCATCATCAGGCACAAGATGCCTTTGTATCCAAGTCAAGTTGTATATCCTCTAGGCTGACATTACTACCATATGTGTAGATCAGATCAGTCTTCCTTGCGTTCCTATGTCTCTGTTTAAAAGCTTGAAGGGCAGGGCTCACTCTTTGCCAAAATATCCCAAAGTTGATCTGCTTGAGTCCCTTGTGTTGGTTCCAAAAAATGGCACTATGGTCTTGGATAAGACCTCTCTGAGGCACATAAAATTCATTCCACAAACTATATTCAATGTGTTTCTTCTTTTTTGACTATGCTCCATTTCTAGAACACTTTATATATGGAATATTCCATGCTGTAGTCTTCCAAATTTTAAACTTTCATGCTAAAGGGGACTTCTTGGCAAAATTCTTGTTTTCACCTATAAAATCAGAAATGGGAAAAAAATTAAAATAACCTCCTGGAAACACTTCCTTTCATCTATCCTGCCCTAGTGTTGAGAGTGAAATCTAAGTATTCCCATATTGAACTAGGAAGAATGATGAAGATTTTGCATAACTTGGGTATTTGAATTTCTCATGGCAGCCATCAACTTCCTTTCCCCTTCTCCTGTGGCCTGAACTTCATCATAGTCATAACTCAGCAATATTTGTCCAATAACTGAAACCCAGTCATATTTTTTCCCGTGAATTCTTTTTCCTTTTAACCTACTTTCATGCATCTGGGTATTTTAAGTCAGATCTTATGCCTTCCCTTGTGTGAGTTAAAATGCACCCACTATAAAGGCTTCAGCGTCATTGACCAGCCAGTCTGCACTTTTTTTGTTAAAGCCTCTAAATTTCAAACCACTGCAATAGACTGTGAAAACTCTTGGCTTTTTTGTGGTCACAGATATAATATAACATTTGCCAAAATGTCTCGTCTTACCAAGTTTTAAAATATGGCCAAGGAACCTATGGGGAAGCCATTTATAATGACTGCCAGCTACTCATTATCCCTGGGCAAAGGCAGTACTTGAATTCAACAGAGAACTACCCTTTCCAGAAATACAATGCTATTCTAGTGGTGGTGGATCCCTTTGTAACGTAACTGATTTTCTTTCCATGGGCCAGACTTCCTATCAGTCCAAGAGTCTCATTTGTTCCTGAAAGAAATTTGTCACACCATCTCCTTTTCATGCTATCTCCCAGTGGAGTCAGCAGTCAGTTTCCCATTTTTTAAGACTGTGTGTTCATTGCACTCCAAGTAAAGGTGTCCCTTTCAATTTCCCTTGTCCCTAACCACACTGGCAAATGTAGCACTTCAACGAAATCTTTGGATATCATTTCAGGTGTTGTTCCTCTGATCATCAAGATGTCTAGACTTCCTGGCTGTCCACTAGAAAACTGTTATTAATAATAACTCAATTATCTTGCCAACTCAAATATCAGCATGGTCCAATAGAATAAGCACTGGATTTGAAGTTAAAGGACCTGAATTCAAATCCTACCTCACTATTTTCTGATGGTGTAACCTTGACAAATAAATTATCTTCTCCAAGTCTCAGTGTTTTCATTTATAAAATTAGAGACCTAACCCCTTAGTCGACCTCTGAGGTACATTACAACTCTAAATCTATGATATTTTGATCCCTTTTTATGTAAATATTTTTCTTTTATACTACTTTCCTTTATTATATAATTTACTCTCATACCTTTAATTGCTACTTCCATGCAGAAGAATCAATCAGCAAGTGTGTATTAAGTAGATTCTATGTGCCAAGCAGTGTGTTAGTCACTGGAAATAAAGATTAAAATTAAACAATCTCTTATTTCCATCAAGGAGTTTGCATTCTATAATGGAAACACAAAATATGTAACATGGATTTATTAATCACTTGTAATTTATTAAGCATTTATCAAATGCCAATTACCTGTATCTCTACTCCTGAACTCTCTTCTGACTTTGGAACCACATCTCTAACTTCCTAATTCTAGTGAGGTCTAGTGAGAAATATTCAAGAATGAAATTCAGAAAACATAAGGAGAAGAAATTATTAAAAGAAGGAAAATAGGGCGCCAAGACAGAGGTGTAGAACCAGTGAGATTTCAAAGCTCCCACATAGCCACCTCAAATATCCATAAAATATGACTCTAAACAAATTTTATGGCTCCAAAACACAAAATTACAGAAAAACACATCTCCCGCTGAAGGCAGCTCAGCAGGAAGCATTCATCACAGCACATTGTGAGCTGAAACCAGCCCAGCCTGAAACAGTGGCTTCACCCTGGGGTGACCAAGATGAGCCACAGCTGGAGCCTTCAGGAGAGTGAATCCGTGGCAACTGTAGCAGTTTCCAGAATTATCAAGCTCTAAGAAACAAGGACAAAGTGAAATGTCAGTAGAACTCAGCTAAATTTGGGGGAAGAAGCAGCAGAATGGGCAGCCCTGCAGCCACTTCCACATGGCTGCTTCAGAGCTCCTGGCCTACAGACTGCAGGGGAGACAAGCAATCTTTCAGAGGCTAAGTGCTCCTGCATTGAGCAACCTGGATCCTGATCGTGGTTTTGGGTGGTGGTGCTGGGGTGCGTTTTCAGTGAGCCAAAGCTGGTGGGGGCTTCAAAAAAAGAGGCAGCCTCCTAACACCTCAGGCAGCTGTGAAAACCCCAGTGATCTGGAACAGAGATTTCCTCTCTGGAAGCAGAGTTCCACAGAGCTAAAAATTCAAGTAATTGAGTGGCAACATGAGCAGGCAAAGGAAGCAAAGTAAGAAGAGCAATTGAACTCTAGATTCCTTCTTGGAGGACAAAAAAGGATCAAAGCATGGAATGGGAGGAAGACAACACAGTCAGAACTCCCACACCAAAAGCTTCCAAGAAATATGAAGACTGCCTACAAGCCATAGAGCAGCTTAAGAAGGATTTTGAAAACCAAATAAGAGAAGTAGAGGGAAAATTGCGAAGAGAAATTAGAATGATGCAAGAAAATCATGAAAAGAGAGTCAACAACCTGACTGAAGAAAATAACACCTTAAAAATAGGTGAACTCAAATTGCAAAAGAGGCCCAAAAAGCCAATGAGGAGAAGAATGCCTTAAAAAATTGAATTTGCCAAATGGAAAAAGAGTCTCAAAAACTTTCTGAAGAGAATAATTCCTTCAGAATTAGAGTGGAGCAAATGGAAGCAAATGACTTTATGAGAAATCAAGGTACTATTAAATATATCCAAACAAATGAAAAAATATAAGGCTATGTGAAATATCTCCTTGAAAAAACTGCTGACCTGGAAAATAGATCAAGGAGAGGCAATTTAAAAATTATTGGACTACCTAAAAGCCATGATCAAAAAATCAACTAAGAAAGCATCCTTCAAGAAATTCTCAAGAAAAATTTCCCTGATATTTTAGAACCAGTGGGCAAAATAGAACTTGAAAGAATTCACCAACTACCTTTGAAAAAGGTCCCCAAAAGAAAACTCCTAGGAAGGTTATAGCCAGATTCCAGAGTCCTCAGATTAAGGAGAAAATATTATAAGCTGTGAAGAAGAAACAATTTGAATACTGTAGAAACACAATCAGGATAACCCAGGATCTGGCAGCTTCTACATTAAGGGATCAAAGGGCCTGGAATATGATATTCTGGAGATTAAGGGAGCTAGGATTAAAACCAAGAATCATCTACCCAGCAAAATTGAGTATAATGTTCCAGGGGAAAATATGGTCATTCAGTGAAGTGGAGGACTTTCAAGCATTCTTGCTGAAAAAACCAGAACTGAAAACAAAATTTGATACTCAAATACAAGAAACATGATAAGGTAAACATGGAAAAAAAATCATATGGAACTTAATCAAAGTTGAACTATTTACACGCCACATGGAAAAATGATAATTGTAATTTATGAATCTTCTCAGTATGAGGATAGGTGAAGGAAATAAAAATGTATATATACATATACATACATATATGTCTCTATATGAGGGTTTATATATGTGTACGAACACACATCTGAGTATGTTTATATATGAGTACATAGAGGGCACAAGATAAATTGAACAGGAAGAGATGATACTCTAAAAGGTGAAATTCTGAGGTGGGAAAGGATTAGAATGAGAGGAGACAGGGAGAGAAAGAATGCAGTTAATAATCTCATATGGAAAAGGCAAGGGATAATTGTTACAATGGAGGGGAAGAACAGGAAAACAAAAGGGAAAGGGTCAACTGTACTCTCATTGAATTTGGCTTAGGGAAGGAATGACATAAACTCTAAACTGGGTATCTTGCCACAAGGGAGAGTAGGTGGGATGGGGATGAGAGGTGGGATGATGGAGGGGAGGGCAGTGTGTGTGGGGAGGATTGGTGGAAGTACACACTTCATTAAAGGAACAGGGACAGGGTAGAGAATAGAACAAGAGGGTAGGTGGGATAGGAAGGAGGGACATATAATCAATCTGTCACAATATGCCCACTGTGGAGATGTTCTGCATAATTACATATGTACAGCCTGTATTGAATTGCTTGTCCTTCCAGTGGGGGTAGGTGTTGAGGAAGGGAAAGAATCTAGTATTTAAAGTTCTATTATCAAATGTTAAAAAAAACAATATATATATAATTATTGTTATTGTTAACTACATCCAGCTGGGAATTAAGATATACAGGCACAAAAAAAAGATATACAGGCACTGGTGTAGGGAAATCCATCCTGACCTACCGAAAAGTCAGAGGGGTGTAGGGGAGGACATAGGAGAGAGCAGATTGGGGGAGGGGTTATATAGTGGGATGGCTGTTTTGAGGTGTTTGGTGGGGAAAGATGGGGAGAAAATTTGTTACTCAAAATCTCCTGGAAACGAATGATGTAAACAAGAAAATAAATAAATTTATTATTTTTTTTAAGAAAGAAGGAAAATAGGAAGCTGCCCCAAAATCCTAGTCAGAGATAGAAGACGAAAGCAAGTTCAGGTAATGCATGAATACACAAATGAGCTAAGTCCTATAATATTAGATATGCTAAATTTCAGAATGAGCTGAGGTTCTCTAAGAATTTGAAGGATGATGAAATAGTTTTTAAAGTTTTATTGGGGAAAATAAGAAGACTCAAAGAGGATACAGAACCATTGCTTAGAGTAGACTGTCCAATTATGATGAGCAATAGGAAGAAAGACTAACTACTCAGGCTTTATTTTTCCTCTGTTTCAATACCAAGGAGAATTATCTTTGGAATTGGGGAAAACAGAAAAGAAGTTGCTGATGGAGAGTTGAAACATCAGATAAATAAATAGGGAGGGTCATAGTAAGAGAACACTTAGCTGTTCTTAATGAGTTCCTATGACAGACTCAAACGACATTCCATGCAGCTGAAGAAAGTGGTGGATGCAATTGTTGACCTACTGATAAAAGATCTCTAACAGGGGGGAAGTTTTACAAGACTGGAGAGTCACAAATGTACTGATTTTAAAAGGGTGGGGGGAAGAAAATGCAGTCTTAAAACTATTGACCAGTGATCTCGACTTTGATTCTTGGCAGAATTGCAGACCGTGTCTGATTCTTGTTAAGAGGAGCCACTGCTCTCTGTAGTCTTAAAAAAGCAAGTGGATAGACCAGTCTGGATTTTCTTAAACTTCCTTTTAACATTCTCTTGTTTAGATGACAAACCAGAATACAGCAGAGTAGTAGAACAATGCAATGACATTATTAGAATGGTGCATTTGGAAGATTAACCTGTGTAGGATAGATTATAGGAAGGAGAAATAGAAGCCTTTCATAGCAAAGGACAATAGGGAGTTTGAAGGGACCTTATCCAGGCCAGTTCCTTCCTTTTAAAAATGAGGCAGTTTAGAGGTTTAACTGACTCATTGAGTCACATGGTTAATAACAGAGGAGGATTTAAACTTGGGTCTTCTGAATCTAAATATAGCAATCTTTTCACAAAACCACATTGCCTTACATGATGATGGGGATGTGAGTGAGAGTGTATATTATATTTTTGTACTATCGCTTACCTTTTCTGACTTCATAGAGTGCTTTTACATGGCACCTATGGATGGATAATAATTTCTATGACAAAAAAGTTTGTCGCTGGAATACATCTTCTTTGTAATTAAAGCTATTACACTATTTAGTTTAATCAGGTTTCTTCTCTTCTCCAGTTTGCTTTTCAGGCAATTGCTACGGTCGTTTCCCATAGCACTGTCTCTCTCACAAGAAATTTCTTAGGTATTTTCTAAGTATAGTTATGGTATGTGTGTGGGTGGTGTGGGTGGCATGTGCACACACATACTCCATAGTACAGCACATATATGCGCATATATATATACACATATATATACACACACAGAGATACATATATATTATATATGTGTACACATATATGCACACACACTGCTGATCAGGTCATCTCATGTGGAATAAGGCTATATGTGCACACACACACACACACACACATATATGTATATTACATTAAAATACGCATATTTAAGGAAACTGCCATCATTTAGTGAAATGAGATCCTAACAAGAGCAGAAGCAACAAGGAGGTGATTCATCTATTGGCCACCCATATCCTTCCTTCCTGTGCATATGAGATGTTCAGATTAGCAGATGGTGTCACGAATGCCCCACAGACATCAAAAATTAAAAAACAAAACCAAACAAAACCAAAAAGCTAGACAAGGATTTAGATTAGACAAGTTGGATAGTAGCAAACTATAGGATTAGACAAGTGGGATAGTAGCAAATTCATGAAATGGACAAAAAGTAAGCCTTTTCTGTATCTAGATTTTTTTATGATGATCAAGAAAATATATAATCTTTTTTTAAATTTTAATTTAATTTAATTTTATTGACTTGTTTACTTTTAGGTTATGAAAATATATAATCTTTTTGAAAGACATCGAACCATATAAACACCTGATATGATCATAAAGAAATTCTCTTGATGGTCCTCAAAAACAGGTCCCATTTATATAGGGAGCTCTTAAAGGTCTCAACATAGCCTTACTAGTTGAAAGGACACTCTGCACTATAAGATTTACAAATTCCTTTATTAGACTATCTTATATATTACTATATGTTACATATTATCTCATTTAATCAGTTGGAACATGGCTTCTGGGAGCATGAAACAATAGCGTATTTGTTCCTGAATCCAGAGAGTTTTAATCAAGAAAGCTTTGGAGTAGTCTGTCTTTATCAATCAATCAATCAATCAATCAGTCTGTCCGTCCGTTTATCCATCTATCTATCTACCTATCATCTATCTATCTATCTATCTATCTATCTATCAATAATCATTTTTATTAAACAGCTGCTGCATGCCTAGCACTGAGGGTACGAAAATAAAAATGAATCAGTCTTTGATGTCAAGGAACTCCCATGCTCTTGCATAATACCATATACATATAGGGTATACACAAAATATATATGCATAATAAGTTAATTTCAGGAGGGTCTTTAGAGAAAACAGGGAGAACTAATATCATTAGCAAATGAAACCAGTGCCTAAATACAAATGTAGCCAGTATTTCTTATATCTAAGGGCTTTAATCATCCAAAACAAAACTGAAAACCCAGAGATAGGGAAAAAAGGCATTTGAAAGGTTAAAATAGTTATAACAAAGGTCAGGAATTAAAATTCATGCATTTTACTCATGGGAAACCATCTTATTAACCCTTATTTAAACTAGTTTCTAATCTGGGTCCCTAGCATATAGCGTTTTCGAATTATAATACTTCATATTTGTATAGGGTTTTGCAGTTTATAAAATGCTTTGTTCACAACAGCTTGGGGGTGGGTAAGAACTACAATTATGTTTATTGTCATTTAACTGGTGAAAAATCTGAGGTTCAGGGATGTTCATAGAAGCAAGAGATAGAAGAAAGGGACCTTAATGGTCATCTTGTCCATCTCCCTCATTTTATAGGTGAGAGAATCAGAGAAGACACATGACTTGTCCAAAGTCATATAGTAAGTGCTGTAGGTAAGATTTTTTGATGTTCAGTCTAATACTTTTTTGACTCAATAATACTGAGTCTAATACTAAAAATTTGATCTTCTGTGTATTTCTTTTAACTGTTTTGTTAGTGATTTCACTTTTATTAACACTACATCTTTACAAGGGAAATTAAATGTTAAATAACTTGCCTTGGCCTACATAGCTTTTTCTTTCTTTGTTACTGCAGAGTTTAGCATGGTGCCTGGTAAATAGCAGCTTACTAAATATTTGACTCAGTGACTGTCTGTGGTAGAGTAAGTACTAGTATTTACATGTCCTGAATATCAGCCCAAAATGTTACTAAAATTAGTTGAGTTCTCCAAGCAGGCTTTTATCTTGAAGATTTGTGTGGATGTCTGACCTGACTGCTGACCTGACTGCTTTACTCCGGGGTGGCAATGTGTCTTCATGAGACAAGAATTTGAGTATATCCCTAAATCTGAATTTTCTCTCTGTGATAGCTTTACATGCAGAGTTAGGGATAGTGCTGGACAAAAGTCAGTGTATGAAAATAATTCACCAAGAGCTTAAATAGAAATTTTTTCTTGTTTCTTTTTCTGGAAAAAAAAACCCTACAAAATTGGGTAAGACAACAGCAAGGAGAGTTTCAAAAGTAGCTGGGAAAAGTGTCTGACAAAAAAGCTTTCCCCTGGCTTGTATTCATTTCATTCTAACAAGCATTAGTTAAGCCCCTACTATATCCAAAGCAGTTAAACGGTTACTGGGGATAGTTACAAAGATCAAAAATCAAACAAACATGAAAGCCCCTTGACCTCAAGGAGCATGTATTTTATTTAGGTACAACATGTAAAGAAATAAATGTACAGGTCATAATTTCAGAAGGAAGAGAGCATTAACAATTAGGTAGAATTACATGTATAAGAAGTGATAATTGATAATTGAAGGGTTTCTGAGATGTGGAAGTCAGAAAAAGCTGCTTCCAGGGACAGAGGACATATGCAAAGACATAGAGGATGGTGATTCCTTGAGGGCGGGGAGCAGGCCAGTTTGGCTAGAATATGCAACATGTAAGTTAGAATATTGTGAGATAAGCTTGGAAAGACCACGATGGACTAGTTTATTCTAAAGGAAATAGAGACCCAGTAAATCTTCTTGGGTAGGGAGGTGTCATGATTGTGTTTGTGTTTCAGAAACATTATTTTGGCAATTGTACGGATAGATTGGAAAAGAGAAAGGCATTATTAAGAGAGGCATTACTTCATTAATATTAATCAAGTTTCTCCTTTTTATTTTAATTAGTTATTGTATGCAAATATGGCCCATGTAATTTGGAAAATATGAATTTGGTTGATTTTTACTAACTGTTATTTCATTTTGGAGTTCTAGGCCAGGATTTATGGCCAGCTGGTCTAGCATTTTGGCCTGAGAAATGTAGCCAGGATGTAGACTCATCTAGTAGCTATGCTGCATTTAGATGTGAACTTGATTGGACTAATGCTATCTAAAAACTGTGTGAAGTCCAAATCTCCTCTTTCTAGGGGATTTCCTGGGGACTAAGGTGATATAGGAGAATGTGCTTCTAGGTGTTAGGGGGTAGGTGGGGATATTTGTTTTTCTGTCCCTGGTACATGTTTACAGTAAACATCCTTTTGTAAAAGCTAATTGATATTAGTTGGTTAACTGGGAAATAATCATTTGAAGTAAAAAGGCAAGGGGAGTGTACTGGAATGTAGACTTGAGACAATAGCATTAGAGAAAAAAATTTCACGACTTCTTATAGGTACTCCTAGAATTTTGGAGGGGGAGGAATGCAGGCTATTTCTGCATAGTAGAGTGAATTCAAAACAAATACTACACTCTTCAACTTGTCTCACCATGACCTGACTCTGGTAATAACCCCGAACTCCAGGGGCGCCTAGGTGGAGCAGTGAATAGAGCACCAGCCCTGGAGTCAGGAGTACCTGAGTTCAAATCCGGCCTCAGACACTTAACACACACACACACACACACACACACACACACACACACACACACAAAAAAAAAACTAGCCGTGTGACCTTGGGCAAGTTACTTAACCCCAACTGCCCTCCAAAAAAAAAAAATTAAAAAAAAATAACCCTGAACTCTGATAATAGTCCTCCTTATCTTGCCTAATACCAGGCTTCCATGTCACTTCCCAGTCATTTCCAAACAATGCTGCATAGTATGAAGCCCATCACCCTGCCTCCTTTTTACATCCCCTTACTGTGTGGTAAAACTACATTAGAATGTAAACTTCTTGAGGATGAAGACTGTCTTGGTTGCTTGTAATTGTATCCCCAGTTCTTAGCAGTGTCTAGGAGATAGCAGGCACTTAGTAAATGCTCACTCATTCATATGGACTTATGGATCTGTCTAATTAAAACTTTGCTCTGAGTTTCCTTCTCACATCCTTCTTGCTGAATTTTAGAGTTCTAGGCACATGACCTTCTATAATGGCACTGGTTTTTTTGCAAAAAGAGTCATACTGTATGACTGTGATTTGAATACTGTATGCAGTACTATATGCAGTATTTCGCATAGAATCTACAGACTACCCAAAAAGAAGAAGAATGCATAAGACAACATCTCCCAATCAGCCATGAGCCTCTTCAATTTGTAAACCCTGGAAGTTTCATTGATAATGAAGAAGATGCTTTGACCTCGGACTTCTAGAAGTCTTTAGTTCTTCAATGTGGTACTCCTTCTAGCAGACAAAGCAGTTTCCATTTAATGTTCAGCAAATTGGATGAAGAAGCAAAAACTCTGGAAGAACACTGCCTCATGGACTCATGGCTTTAGGAATGGACTCAGGAGACAAGCAGACTCTGGAGAAGACTGAAGCTCCTGTTTCAAGTGATGCTCTCAATCCTAGTTGTCTTATCCTGGCATCAGCCTCTGTCTTCATCTGTCCACAGATAACCCATCATAGAATAGGGTGATTTTGGATTTGGTAACTACCCCTACTACCCATCAACAAGGAGCCATATCATGATTGACATTGTTGGATATGACATTCTTATTCAACCTTTAGCCTGATGTTCAGATTTTCTTTACTCATTCTGGGTCTCATTTCTTCCAGCAGACACTACATATCCAAAATGCTAGTTTCTCAGCAAGATGAGGGAGGGGGGTGGACAGAGTGGGGAAAGAGTGTCCTCTGTTACATTTAAAAAACAAGAATGGGCTAATATTTAGTGAAATAGGAATTATAAAGTAGTAGAAAAGACCTGAGAGACTTTAATGGTTTGACCAAGGTCTAATAGTTGATAAGTAGCAGAGGTAGCAGGGCATTTAACTGGTGCCACTTAATACTGTTTATCTCAGTTTCCTCATCTGTAAAATGAGCTGGAGAAGGAAATGGCAAACCACTCAAGTATCTCTGCCCAGACAACCCCAAAAAAGGTCA
This sequence comes from Pseudocheirus occidentalis, assembly GCA_028646575.1. Classification (NCBI taxonomy): domain Eukaryota; kingdom Metazoa; phylum Chordata; class Mammalia; order Diprotodontia; family Pseudocheiridae; genus Pseudocheirus; species Pseudocheirus occidentalis. The sequence goes on along the minus strand of CM053593.1, from coordinate 74,063,773 downwards.
TGAAGAGTCAGACAGGATTGAAAATGACTGAACAAGAAGAGCAGAGACCCAGATCTTCCGATTCCAAACCTAGCATACTTTCTATTATACCAACCAACTAAACCAATCAATTAGGAATAAACAAGTTTCTTCCTGTTAACTATAGCAAGAAGGGACAGCTGAAAATCCTGATGGAACTAGAACACATATAAAAAGCAGACACAATAACTGAAAAAAAAAAAGGAGACATTTAATTATAGGAGCAAATAGCTCGACATACTTTCATACCACAGAGTACCAGTGCTTTAATGTAAAGGACTGGTAATTGATATTCATAAATGACCCATTCATTGTGTTGTGGTGCCCAGTGCACTGGCCTAGAGTCACCAGGTCTGAATTCTTTTCCCTGTGTTACTAAGGAGCCATGTGACCTTGGAAAAATCATTCCATCTTTCACTGCTTCATTTATAAAATGAGGTGACCAGATCAGATAATCTCTAAGGTTCCTTATGATTGTAAAAATCTGCGATTCTCTCAATGTTAGGTGATCATCATTTTCATTTGGATATCTCTCAGTTCAAAGCTTTTCCATGACCCTTTCTCTTCTAGTTCCTCCCTTTCTGTTTGTTGTTTTTGGTATTTTTTTATTCTACGTCACATCTGAAATAAGCCTCTTACATATTGTTCTCATTGTGTGCTTTTGTCCTGATTTCTAAAAAGTGGTATCTCAAAGAACATCACAAGATGAGAGAGATAATTTTTGCCTATGTGGTGACTAATTAATTGAGGCTATGCAAGTTGTGGTGGCCAGGTTTTCCTGTTTTTTTACCCCAGGATGTTTTCATATATCTATCTATTTATACACACATATGTATGTATGTATGTATTCCAAAGGAGTTGTTACAAGTATTTATATATATAAAAATATATATATATATAATATATTTTGTATATTACACATATTATATTTAGTACATATACATACATATATATTTAGATAGATAGATTCCAAAGGTGTTATAAGTATTTTTGGATGAGAATTCAAATTTGATGCCTCTTAAAAAGGCAATTGTTTAAAAGCTACATTTGGATACTAACATGATCTAATTCTAGGACCACAGGATTTAAGGCTGCAGAGGGACCTTAGAGATCAGGAAAGAACCATTTATTTCTAGAGCTGGAAGGACAATAAGTCTAGTTCAAATTTCTCATTTTGCAATGAGGCAACTGAGGCCCAGGGAGGTGAAATCCCTTATAAAAGAAAAAGAAGTGGCTCCAGCAGAATGTGAACTCAGGTGTCCTAACTTCCAGGCCAATAACCTTTCCAATGCACTGTGCTACTTCCCTATTAATAAAGTCCATAGTATTGCTAGAAATCTCTTTTAGCATGTTACAACAATCCTTTAGAACTGGTCACCAAGAACATTGTTTCCCCCCACTTCTCTGGAGAACTTTTATGATTGTAATGGGACATGGGGCTTTACTGTTAAGAAAGATTGACAACAGTGACCGATGACTTGACCCTCTCAGTCTTTCATGTTTTTTCTTGAGGCTTCTTTGGTCTTCAGTGTAATTTATGTGGCCTGGTCCTAATCATCAGAGCAGTTAGGTGGCATAGTGGATAGAATGCTAGACCTGAAATTAGGAAAACTCATCTTTCTGTGTTCAAATCTGGCCTCAGATACTTATTAGCTGTGTGACCCTAGGTAAGTCATTTAAGGAGGTAGGATTGGAACTCAAATCATCTGACTATAAATCCTGTGCTTTTTCCACTGTAACACACTGTTTCTTACACAAATAATCATCTGAATAGCCATTCCTCAGATAGATGATATAGTGGACAGAGTGCTGGGCCTGGAGTCAGGAAGATTCATCTTCCTGAATTCAAATTTTACCCCAGATGCTTACTGTCTGTGTGACTCAAGACAAGTCACTTTACCCTATTTGCCTCAATTCTTTATCTGTAAAATGAACTGGAGCCGGAAATGGCAAATCACTCCAGTATCTTTGCCAAGAAAACCCCAAATGAGGTCATGAAGAGTCAGGCGTGACTGAAACAGCTGAACAGCAATACAAATTGGAAGGGAATCTATTTTTTCCAACCTGAAAAGTGCTTAGTGGGAATTGTTGCCAGTTTGGGGTATACTCCCTATATTCCACAGAGATAGGGAAGAGATGAGTAGAATTCAGTAACCACCAGAAAGGAAAATTTGCTTGTTTTCCCATGAGATCAAATACAAGTTCTTTCTGTATCCTTTGTTGGGTGTAATGAACTGTTTCTACATCTTATATTCCATCCTTTGGTAGCCTCAGATGTTTGCAAGGGAACTGAATAAATACTCCTAAGTATAACCAGAAATAAGGGAAATTCAGATTCTCCTACGACCTCAGGTCTCTATGATGGCAACCAGGAGTCATATTGAAAAACCTCCAAGTTTGAATCTGGCCAGTGAGTTCTGATCTATAGATTATGCTTTAAAAATAGTTATATTTCTTTCAAGAGAATATGGCTAGAATTCATTCTGATATTAGATGACCTACACAACTGTGGTAGAGGTCTAGAAAAATGTTCCCCACAAAGCAAGCTGTGCTTTGGTTCCTCTGAACATCAGGTGTGAAGTGCAGTGCATTGGTTTCTAAATCTTCTTGGCTAAACTGAAGCTGATGATATGGTAGGGTCCAACAGCTGGATTTAGAGCAGTAAGGAAACTTAGTAATTATCTAGTCCAACTTCCTTTTTTTTAACAGATGAATGAACTGAGACCCAGAGAAGTTAAGTGGTTTGCCCAGGTTATAAGTAGCTAGGTGGAACAGTGGGTAGAGCACTGGGACTGAAGGCGGGAAGACCTGAGTTGGTATTTAGTCTCAGATACTAATTAGCTGTGTGATCTTGATTAAGTCACTTAACCTCTATCTGCCTTTCCTCAGCTGTAAAATGGGGATAATAATAATCCCTACCTGCAGGGTTGTTGGCCTCATAGTTGTGCATAAAAGACAAAATCCAGGAGGTTCCAACCTTAGAGATAGCTAGAGAGGAAAAGAAGAGGAAGAAGTGAAATGGATAGGAAACCAAGAGGCCAGTCAGCTGTAGTGTCTAGTTCTAGTTACTACTGTAACCCTCAATCATGGTGCTATTAACCTTTTAGGTAGTGACTCTCAAGGCCTGTCTGACATTGAGCTTCCTCTGGTAATTAGGCAAGTTAGTCCTTGGCTTACACCCTTTCTGTTTCCTAACTTGAAGTGTCTTGCTGATGACAGCTTGGGAAATGCACATGAGTAGATGCATACTCTCCTGGGACTGGAGTCATGGGAGAGGAAAACTTTCAAAGATGAATGATGAAATTTCTGCTGTTTATTTCAGATTCTTTCTATTTACTTTACTTTCTAAAATAAGTAAATGTCCTTTTGCCTTATTGTGTCACACATCTAATTCTGGCTCATCAGAGAGAGAGAAATCCAGAGGAAAATGGGAACTTGAGAGTGGTGGTTTTGAGTAGATGGGAGACCCAAACTAGGTTTTGTGAGCCTAAATATACCAGTGATCTGCTATATATGATAATTATAGGTGGGGACTGTGTATTTGTATTTTCAAAATGTAACCATTTAGACATCGTTCATACTGCAGGAGTGTTGTAAAGATGAAAACAGCTTCAAACTTAGCAACGTGTTAGCTTTACATTTCCTTTTAAGGGAGCGTACCATATACACACAATCATAAATCCACATTACACTTTAGCATTATTTGAAATAGGTTATTTCAGTCATTTTAATATACTCTTCAATGTCACAGATCCCAAATCTTTCAACTCTTCTCTTCATGTATTCTTGTCCATGTATTCTTCTAAAACATCTATAAGAAATTCATTTTATATGTTATAGACTTTCCTCTGTGTCTTTTAATATTTTGTAGGTACATGTCCAGAATTTAGGTTATATATCTGCCATCCCTCCCTCTCAGTGGGCCATGACAGGCCCATATCCTTTTTTTCTCATATGTTTGGATGTGATCTCTTCTTCCTCTTATGATTGGTAACAGGCAGCAGCCTAATTACCCTCATCTTTGCTTTTCCTGTGTTTCTTTGGGTTTCCCCCATTTGATTATGAGCAATCGTTGTGTTTCATGATGCACAGCCATATGCAGTACCATCATTGAAAGACTATTGGTGCTGAAAAGGTGTTTTTGTACACGTGCCAGGCAGGAGATTAAAGTCCTTGAAAGTATTGTATAATTTCTCTATTACAATCTGTTTCTGCCTTCTGAGCCGAGCCTGTACTCTAGCTACACTGTCTCACTTTACTGGACTGCCAAAACATTACCACCTCAGTGTCCTCCCACAAGGACCCATGTTCCATATTTACTTAGTAAATGAATAAACTATGTTCTAAATTACTTAGGAAAGGCTACATAGGAAGCTCTTTGGCACTGAATGTTCAGGTAGTGACTATATACACAAAGATCTTACTTTTGCATGTAGAGTTGATGAGGTGTAGGCTCTGGGACCCCTCCCCCCTTTTTGAGCTCTCCTTGATTCTTTGGATCTGGAAAAGTAAACCTTCCCAGGGAAGACATTTGCCTGAGGTCATGAGCCTTGAGATACCTCTGCCCAAGTCTTTAGCTCCCTTTGTTCCAATAGTTT
>CM053593.1:74021843-74058657 GCA_028646575.1 Pseudocheirus occidentalis | reverse complement strand
TTGGCTGAGAAGACTTGAGTGGAATTCTTTCAGCAGGACCCGGCATGTTGGTATTTTGGGGTCTCAGGCAGCCCTAACCCTCTTTGGGGTCCTCTTCAGAGTAAATGGGCCTCATGCCTCATCTTAAGAATGCAGATTCACACTGCGTTTTCAGTGTTCAATGTGAAAAGTTGAAATGATGGACACATAACTCACGGTCAAATTTGGTGGTATATAATAAAGCTAAAGGGGCAGCTAGGGGCACAGTGAATAGAGTGCCAGACCTGGAGTCAGGAAGCCTCTGTCCCAGTGTCCACTGTCCTTACATTTCATTCAACCTGAGTTCAAATCTGACTTCAGACACTTACTAGCCGTATGACTCTGAGCAAGTCAGTTAGTCCTGTTTGCCTCAGTTTCCTCATCTGCAAAATGAGCTAGAGAAGGAAATGGCAAACCACTCTAATATTTCTGCCAAAAAAAACCCCAAACCCATCATGAGGTCATGAAGAGTTGGCTATAACTGAAAACTACTAAGTTGCTTTTTTTTTTTTGAAGGGGGAAAGGCAGGGCAGTTGGGGTTAAGTGACTTGCTCAAGGTCACACTGCTAACAAGTGTTAAGTGTCTGTGGCTGGATTTGAACTCAGATCCTCCTGACTCCACAGTTGGTGCTATATTTACTGCACCACCTAGTTGCCCTAAGTAATGGAGAGTTGAACTAATTATCTGGTTCTAAGCCCTGTCCCTCAATTATTTGGATATTTCAGGCAAAAATACCTGGACTTGATATCCATAAATATTAGTGTATAAGCAGAGAATTAAAGGGGCTCTTTTTTCTCTCAATGAATTCATTAATCTTTGTTCTTTACTGTACTCTAACTAAGCAATCAATTTTTTTCTAGATCCTCATGCTGGAGAACTATTTATAGGATTTCCATTTTTCTTGCAGGATGTGGAGAAGTTGACATTTTTCCTTTGGTGACATGAAATGGCTTCCATTCTCTATGGTTCTCAGACTCTTTGAAGTTGTACATTTTCAGCCGTACACCCAGTAGACACTCCATCACTGTTTATGCGTTTTTGATTAAAGAGAAAGGGAGGAGGAAGTGAGCAATAAAAATAGAGTGTAATTGACGTAGCAACATAGTTTCCTAAATTAAAAAGTGCTTGCAAAAATGCTTATTCTGGTTACTTAAATACACCAAATTCTTGATCTCCTTAACTTTCCTCCCTTTTCAGTCATCAAATTTATTGCCCAGAACCTCCTCACTAGGCATTGTTCCAAATAGGTGATGGACCCATGCGTATTTTTAATATGGTTCTCTTTAGGAGAGATTTGAATTCCTTCTCTTCAATCTGTACCCAGCAACTGTCATTTATTATGTATGTTGTAAAAGAAGTTTAGATAACTAGAATAGCACATTTAGAGAGTATCGTTTGTGACACTAATCATCTAAACCAAGAAGTCTTAATCTGTTTTTTGGTCATGGAACTCTTTGGAAGTCTAGTGAAAGCTATAAATACCTTCTCAGAGTAATATTTTTATATGTATAAAATAAATGCACTGGATTACAAAGGATACCAATTAGAATGAAATGCAGTAATCAAAATATTTTTAAAAGTCCCCCAACTTCTGAGACCTCCTTAAATCTATGGCTCTGTGAATCCAAATTGAGAATCTCAATCTAAACAATCAATTTGAAAAACTTGATTAAGGCCATGAACTATAGCAGAAGTTGTATTTCTTCTGGACACGGACTTGGTGGAAACAATGCTATGTAGGAACTGAGCTAAGTTTTCAGCCTTTTCCATCAGAACCCAGGTAGTGTTGGATAGAATATACTCCAGATGCAGAGCAAAAATATTTGTACGACACTCAATTGGGTATCTTACCCTACAGGAAAATAGGGGGAAGGGGATAAAAGGGGGATGATAGAAGGGAGGGCAGATTGAGGGAGAGGGTAGTTAGAAGCAAACACTTTTGAAAAGAAATAGGGTCAAAGGACTGCATAATATAAGTGAGAGTGGGATAGGATGGTGGGAAATACAGTTAGTCTTTCACAATATAACTACTATGGAAATGTTTTGCATAACTATACATGTACAACCTATATTGAATTGCTTATCTTCCCACTGGTGATGGGTGAGGAGGGAAAAAGGGAAAAAATTTGGAACTTAAAGTTTTAAAAACAAATGTTTAAAAAAATTGTGTGTGTGTGTGTGTTTTAAAACATGCAACTAGGAAATAAGATATACAGGCAATGGAGTACAGAAATCCATCTTGCCCTACTAGAAAGTTAGAGGGAGGATATGGGGGATGATATAAGATAGAATAGATTGGGGGAGGGGTATTCAGTAGGCTTGCTATTTTGGGGTAGGGGTAGGGGAAAGATGGGGAGAAAAATTTGTAACTCAAAATCTTGTGTAAATGAATGTTGAAAACTAAAAATAAATAAATAAATTGGAAAAAATAAAGAAAAAAAATTTGTATATTTGGTTTTGCTATATCCTTGAAATGAAAACCCCTTCATAAGTCAATTTATGTTAAATGGTTAAATGGAATTAGGGTGATAGTAACTGACCCTCTAACAAATGAGAGAGGTAGCCGGTGGAGGCAATAACAAAGAGATGACCATCCCCTCAGGAGATTCTAGAACCCTGAGGGAAGATGTAGCAGACTTGTCCCTAAGAGAGTGGGGTAACAGTGTATATGTTATCTATACCTTTCAAAACACAATCCTGAGAATGGGTCCATAGGATGCACTAGATATCCAAAGGGGTCTGTGTGGGACATGAAATTAGTGAAAACTTCTCAGTCTGGAATGTAACCCCCCCCCTCCTGAGTGTCTACCCTCCCCCTTCTCCTGTCAATTACTTTTATCTTCCTTTGTTCATTTCTTCCCTCCTGGTGAAAGCCAACCCCCTTGTAGTCTCATTGGGGAGGAGGTTGTGAGGTGAGTTTTTCGCCAATGAAAGAGGGCAGTTGGCCAGGAGAGGGGACGTCCTAATTAGGTTTTTAAACCTTGGAACAGGGGTAGGCTCTCTATTCCGGCCCCGACCTTATGCATCAATATGGGTAAGACATCATCTCATGGGGCACCCCTTTCTTCCCGGGAGAAAGGGAATAAATTCCTCTTCTAATCTAAGGCATCTCTGTGTTTACTTTTCTAATTAAATTAAGAATAATGGGTATTTTTTATACCACAAACAGGTCCATGACACAAAGAATGTTAAGATTCTCTGGTCTAGTTGATAGAGGGCCGACTCAGAGTCATACAGATCTTAGACACGTACTCTATGACCATGGAAAAGTTACCAAGACTCTCAGAACCCCAGGCAAATGTTAACAACTATAAGTTATAGATGTTGCCAACATACATCGATGGGACATTTCCACACTGGGAAGTCACAGGGGTACTTCTTTTGGCCTTTCACAAAGTTAGACCCTAAAGAAAGTTTTATCTGGTGCTGAGATCTTATGCAAGGAACAAACATGACTAACCCTCAGTAACCTACACTTTTTTCAGATACTCTTATTTAATTTACATCACTGCCCCTTTCACAATGGCAAGTGTGCATATGTTGGGGGTGATGTGGAGAAGAGTTGTGAAATTTCCTACAGGGTATAAAAAGCTTGGGTTTTCCAGCTCTGTCCACTGTCTTTACATTTCATTGAACCCCACTCTTTACATTGACTATCCCTTTAGCAAAGGGATCATTCCTAATGCTTTGTGAGTTGTGCCTAGGACTTAGTTGGTTGAATTAAATAGAATTGAACTAAACTTGTGAATAATTCAGGAGAAGTCCTCAATTAAATCATTCAGGAAACTGACTACATTGGACTGATCGTTGAACAAATAGTTATTTGCTGTTTTTGCTGTTGTTCAGTTGTTTCAATAGTGTCCAACTCTTTGTCAGCCCATTTGGAGTTTTCTTGGCAAAGATACTGAAGTGATTTGCTATTTCCTTCTCCAGCTTATTTTAAAGATGAAAAAAGTGAGGCAAATAGGGTTTAGTGGCTTGCCCAGGGCCACACAGCTAGTAAGTATCTGAGGCCACATTTGAACCCAGGAAGATGAGGCTTCCTGACTCCAGGCCAGGCACTCCATCCACTGATGTTACTCATGTATAATGAATGTATATGTTATTGAAGGGGATGAGTGTTGTCCCCGATGTTAACTAGTCATTGATTAAGAAAATTTCTATCAGGTTTAATAAATACAAATGCTTTTATGGTTCAAAGGATTGGATTGATACAATCATTAAACACCACAGGAAACAAATATAATCTCCCTCATCCCCCTGCCCCAGCCCAGATGGGTTGGACTGCTTTCCTGAAGCATTTGGTATGGAAGATTGACTTCCTTCATTTATTGAGAAGATGATATTCATAGTTTTATGTTGATATATTTTTCTATTCGTAATTATGTCATGTAGTTTTCAGGATGCAACTCAAGAAGAGACTGAAGGTGAGGTCAGTGACTCATCATCTCTCACCAATCTCCTTGTCCACTAGACGCGGTTTTACCTTTTTTCCCCCTGTATTTCCTGTGGTTATCTTAGTGCCAAGCATATTAGTAACCACTTGATAGATTTTATTTCAGGGAAGAGACAACTTTTTCCTTCTCTTCTCTTGCCTTAAACTCAACCTGAACAAAACAGAACTCCATATCTCCCCTCCCTCCAAATGCATACACACACACACATATACACACACATGCTTATTGTTTGCTTTTCTATTTATGTGGAAGGTATTGCTATCTAGACTTGTAGGTTTACAACCTGAGAGCCATCCTTAACTCTTCTTCTCCATCAGTGCCCTTGTCCAGTTTTGCTAAATCTTGTTCAATTTACCTCAACTTCTTTTGTATCCATCCAATTCTTTGCAGGGGCATGGATACAACCTTAGTTCAGGTTCTCATCACCTTTCACTAAGAATATTTCAAGAGTCTCCTAATTGGTCCCCTTGTCTCCAGTCTATCATGCACCATTCTCACAGGGTTGTTCTGAAGATCAATAATATTTGCAGTATTTGGCACAGTAGCTGATACATGGCAGGTACTTTTTAAGTATGCATTCCCTTCCCTTCTCCCCCTCCCTATATAGTTAACTGCAAACTTCTTTAAGTATAGGACTAATTATGCCGTATATCTGAAACATAAACTTCAGTGGCTCCCTATTACCTCTAGGTTAAAATACAGAAGTTAAAACCTTTTACAATCTGGATACTACCTTCTGATACTGATTTCCCACTACTCCTCCATTATGATTTAGTGCCCATTATAGGTAAATTGGCTTCCTGTGTTTCTTCATACACAATATTCTCTTTCCTGCCTCCATCATTTTACTTGGGTATTCTGACCTTCAGGCCTGAAACGCTCTCCCTTTTCACTTCAACCTCTTAAAATATTTAATTTGTGTTAAAAACTCACCTCATAGAGATCTTTTCTGATTCTTCTCAGTAGGGGGAGCTCTCTTCTCCTGACTCCACTTCAGAAATTACTTTGTATTTATTCTGCATATATTATGTATGCACAAAGCTACCTACCTATTGTTTCCTTCACTAGAATCACTGTCTTTTTGAGAAAAGCGAATGCTTTGTTTTTATTTTCGCATCACTGGTATGTAGTAGTAGACTCAATAAATGTTTGTTGACTTAAATCTCACACTCAAAGTTAGTAAGTTTCCTGCAAAAACTGTTCTTCCTTGTAATTTTAACTTTTTAAAACTTTTCTGCTATTATTATTTTTTTAAATTTTTATGCCCTTTATTTCTCACAAGCAGTTAGTTCTCCAGCCCTAAAAATTTTCCTGCCACCACTTGAATTTGTCTTGTCCACTCCAGGACTGGCTCCTGTTCTCAATCAAGTGAACCCTTTCCATATCCTCCTACTATGTCTTGCCACAGCTCTTACCACCTCTTCCTCTGCAATTCAAATATCATGTTTTCTCAGACTTGTTTTTTTACGCATATGACTGATCATATCAATCTTCTGTTAAAAGTTTTAGAATGATTTTGTTTCCTGTGGTCTACAGTTACTTTGGCCTGGCATTTATTGTTCCACTACCCTACCTTTCCAAACTCTTTTCATATAATCTTGTTCTATATACTCTACCCTTTGGCCATACTGAACTAATACCTGCCCCTACATCACATTTTCCTGCCTCTGTATTTTTTGCACATATTAATCTGTCTGCTTAGAATGTCATCTTCCCCATTTCTTCCTGTTGAAAGTATTCTGGGTCCTGAGTTCAAACCCCACTTTTGCTACTTTCTACCGTGTGACCTTGGGTAAATCTATTAATGTCTCTTGTACCCATTCTCAATTTCTTCATATGAAAAGGAGGGAGTTGGTTTAGATGGCTTCTGAGTTCCCTTCCACTTCTGGATCCACGATCCTCTGAGTCTATTAATAGAACCCATTCTTAATAGTTTCACTCAAATATTCCCTCATTTATGAAATCTCTTGGATCCCTCTGATGTGTAATATTGACCTTTCCCCCTTTAGTCCTTACTTAGTACTTCATTTATAACTATCTAGTATACTTACCTATTTGTTCTTGTTTTTAGTTATTCAGGAAAATTTTATATTCTCCTACTAAACTGCAAGGCGAGTAGGTTGTGCAGGGCATAGAGTGCTGGGCCTGGTTTCAGGAAGACCTGAGTTCACATTTGACTTCAGACATTTACCACCTGGGTCATAACCCAGGGCCAAGTCACTTAACCCAGTTTGCCTCAGTTTCTTCACCTGTAAAATGAACTGGAGGAGGAAATGACAAAACACTCCCAGTATCTTCACCAAGAAAATCCCAAATGGGGTCACAGAGTCAGACACAACTGAATATCAAACTGAACCGCAAGTTCTTTCAGGGCAGGGTCTAAAACTTATGTCTAGTTTAATGTTACCCGCATGTAGTGAATGTCTTATAATTTACATAACTGGAAATCCTATAACATGAACCACAATCCTTCCCCAGAGGCTCATTGTTCAGTTATTATTTTTGGCCTTAAACCTATAATTGAACAAGTTCTTTCAGGCATTCTACCAAAGAAGGAAGATGTTAGTCTAACGTTTGACTCCAGTACCCTTTTTTGGATGAGAATTTTGATAATTCTAGCTTTGCCCTAACTTTGAGGCTGTTCGTTGCCTCTGTAGTGGTGAGTGGAGAATTCTTGGTTGAGAATCTGTATAGCTTTGATTCTGGTCATGGATGTTCTTGGAGCTAATCACAGTTGCCTGAAAGGTCTAATAAAGCTGTCCTAAACAGAGAACAACAATAAGAAGATGAATCATTTCTCTAATGTTTTGTACGGCTCAGCTCTTTATGTAGCTAAGCTGACACATGTCCAAAAAAGAGAAGATGTGTTCAGCTTTTGTTTTTACTGTATTTCCAATAGTTAGATGACTTCTTAATAGACTGGCTTGCCAAGATAAACAGCAGCTGTGTTGACTTTGTGGCCAAAATGTCTGCTGATCAGCTGCCTTGCTCTCACCTAATAAGTCTCTAGTGCTCTGGAGTATTTAACATGACAGTTGTACTAAATATAGAGACACGGGGATTGCCTGCTGAGTTTTCATAATCCTTTTTTGTAGCAGTTCAAAACTTGTAGGATGACTTTAAGTTTGGAAATTCATGGTTAAGAGCAGTGTCTGTAAAGAAGAAAAATTGGGAGAAATGTGGCCTCCAAGCAAAATAATTTCAAAATAAAAGTTTTCTTCCAGGAAAATCTAACTACAGGCCTCACTGTGTCCTAGAGATGACCTCAAGTCCTCAAAGTCTTTACCAATAGACTGCAAACTTTGTCACATTCTACGAAACAGGAAGGTTACCAGGACAGAGGCACAGAGGCATGTTAGGTGGTAAAGGGCCAGATAGGTGGTAAAGTGGATAGAGAGTTGACCCTAGAGTCAGTAACATTCATTTTCCTCAGTTCAAATCCAAGCTCAGACACTTACTAGATGTGTGATCCTGTGCAAGTCACTTCACCCTGTTTGCCTCAGTTTCCTCATCTGTAAAATGAACTGGAGAAGGAAATGGCAAACTATTCCAGTATCTTTGCCAAGGAAATCCCAAATGGGATCCCTGAATGGGGTCACGAAGAGTCAGACATAACTGAAATGCCCAAGCAATAAGAACAGCACCAGGTTGACTGCATTTTCTCCTTCAGTAGATCTCAAAGACCACCCTGGAGGAATTATGATAGTTTTGGGATGGGGTGGGTGGTATGTGACTCCCTTAACAAACTCAAAGATCCTTGAAGGATTGAAGTTCAATGTCTTTTTTTTTTTAGGTTGCTTGATTCTACACATTCCATTCCTAAACTAGGGTGGTAGTTGTTTGAATGGAAGGGAAGTGGACATATATGAAATATATTGAGGAGTAGAATCAACAAGATACAACAAGAGCCTCTTCCTTCTTGCCTCTCATTTCTTTTTTCCTTCGAGTTAAGTATCTTTTCAGAAGTTTTTAGAGATCTTCCTGAAATATTTAGGTGAAATGTGTTGTAGAGGGAGTGTCTTTATCTGTCAATTACTAATGAAGTCACAAGTCCAGCCAACATTACCTTCATTTCTTGCCTCCACTTGAGGAGGCACTCCATAACAGCTAGTTAATTTGAATAACATTCAACTGAATGATGAGAAGAGGAAAGAGAAGCAGTGTTGCATAGTACATAGAATGCTAAATTTGGAGTCAAGAAGCCATGAATTTTAATTCCACCTCCATACATTGAGGGTGACCTTAGGCAACTGACTTATCATCTGTGAGCATCAGTTTCTTCCTCTCTAAAATGATAGTATTGGACTCAATGACCTTTAATATCACATCTAGCTCTAAATATATGATCTTCTTGTCTAATTCTATGAAACGGGTTCTTCAGATGGTTCTACCAGATAAAGAAAACACAAATTAGGTTGAAGATATTAAGGGGAATGCTGTCTTACATATTTCCCAATGGAAAATAAATGTGAAAAAATAAGAATTCCATGTATTACTTATTAATTTACAAAAAGGGGAAACTGAGCTTTGTAGTATCCAGAGTCCTTTCTGTATCAAATATACTAGCATTCTTCACCTGGAAATTATAATATTTTTGCTCACATGCATTTTGCTCCTAGAAGTACCATAGAAATGTGAATTATCGGGGCAGCTAGGTGGTGCAGTGAATAGAGCACTACTGGCCCTGGAGTCAGGAGTTCAAATCTGGCCTCAGGCACTTAACGCTTACTATCAGTGTGACCTTGGGCAAGTTACAACCCCAATTGCCCTGCCTCAAAAAAAAATGTGAGTTATCTGAAGAATCTAAGATTCTCTATGTTTATGGAATAAGCACAATCTAACAAAGATAATTGGAAAGTGAATCTGATTATGGTCCATTTGAGAATAATAATTATTATCAACTGATATTCACTTTATTCTAGTTCTACTATTTCCTTAACCCATATGATCTGGGGAAAGTTGTCTTTCCTCCTTTATTCCTCACTTGATTTTGTAAGGTCCCACCTACAATTCCATGATTCCGATTTTATGTCCCAAGTTGTACCATCATATTTTATTCCCAAACTTGTCCTTCTTCCTGATTTCCTGTTAAAGGTGCCAAGTGTTGAATCTCTAGGTTTTAAAACCTCAATCACACCTTTGACTCCATTTTTTCTCCCTTGGCCTCTAGCATGCAAATAGTTGCCAATTACTCCAACCATGTCCTCTCACATCTTTTTTTTTTTTTTTTTTAACTTCTACAGTCACTACCCTGGTTCATGGCAACCTGATCTTGAGTTGCTGGAATTTCTATGAAATGTTTCAGATTTCTACTTTGAGACAACATTCTTGAGGTTTATGTCAAATCATTCTTCAAGGATATAACCATGTTTCTTTTTTACAGCAAAGGTGAATTAAACTGGGGAAACCTCTCTTTTGAATTAATCCTAACTCCCTGTATAATTAAAAACAACCTAGTATAATTGAAGCATTCAATTTATTCCTATTGACTTAATTATAAAACTAGAGATGCAGTTCCAAATAAAAAAAGACTGAGTGGAAATCATTGAGAAGAGTTCTTTGCAAACCTTGAAAAATTTTATAAGTGCTAGTTAGGTAGAAGAGTTTCAAGGGTGGGATACACATTGTCAAGGAGGGTATTTTAGTATGAGGATGTTCAATTAGCATTTCAAACACAACATGCCCAATGGTAGAGCTCATTATCTAGCTTAATTCCTTAACCCATTCCTCACAGTTTCCCAGGCATGCAGTATCATCTTTGAAAACTCACTACAAATATCCAATCTGTAGTCAAATCTTATTTCTACCTTCTCTCTCTTTTTTTTTTTTTTTGCTTTTTGGAGGGCAATTGGGATTAAGTGACTTGCCCAAGGTCACAGGGCTAGTTTTTGTGTTAAGTGTCTGAGGCTGCATTTGAACTCAGGTCCTCCTGATTCCAGGGTGGTGCTCTATTCACTGTGCCACCTAGCTGCCCCTTTCTACCTTCTCTTTATTCATAAAACCACCACCTTAGTTAAAGCCCTCATTGCCTTTCACTTGGACTATTGATATAGTCTTCTAACCAGTCCTTTGCCTCAAGTCTTTCCCCTTTCTAAACTATCAAATATAAACTTCTCCATCGTCATTTCCAGCCTTATTGCATATTAGTACTTCCACACACACTGAGGACTAATCAAAGTGACCTTTTAATCATTCTTCATATGTGACACTCTATCTCTACTTTTGTTCTAGGTTTCCCTCTGATCCAGAACATACTCTTGCTCATCTCTATTTTTCCAAAGTACTTAGCTTCCTTCAAATCTCAGCTGAAGTATGAGCTTCTCTGTTATCTTTCCTGATACCTCCAGCTTCTAGAAAAGGAGCTTTTAATTTTCTGTGTGTATCATGGACCCCTTGACTGTCTGTTGAAGTCTAAGGAACCCATTTCAGAATGTTTTAAAATGCATAAAATACATAGGATTAAATAGGGAATTCATTTTATTGAAATGAAGCTTTAAACATATTTTAAAAACAAGTTCATAGATTCTAGGTTAAGAATATGTGTGCTAGGGTCCTATCAGTCCTTCAACAAGAATTTACTATGTACCTACAATATTCTAGGCATTGTGCTAGTCACTGAAGTTACAAAGAAAGGCAAAGATTCTTTTTTTCTTTTTTTAATCATTAATTAATTAATTTTTAGTTTTCAACATTCACTTCCACAAGATTTTGAGTTCCAAATTTTTTTCCTATCTCTCTCCTCCCCCCCCCAATCAAGAGACATACGTTCTGATTACCTCTTCTCCCAATTTGCCCTCCCTTATATCAACCCCCCCCCCTTCTCTTATCCCCTTCCCTTCTATTTTCCTGTAGGACCAGATAGATTTCTATACACCATTGCCTGTATGTTTTATTTCCCAGTTGTAAGTAAAAACAATTTTTAACATTTATTCTTAGAACTTTGAGTTGCACATTCTCTCCCTTCCTCCCCACCCACCTTCATTGAGAAGGAAAGCAATTTGATATAGGTTATACATGTATAGTCATGCAAAACACTTCCATAACAGTCATGTTGTGAAGGACTAATTATATTTCCCTCCATCCTATCTGGCCCCCATTTATTCTATTCTCTCCTTTGACCCTGTACCTACTCAAAAGTATTTCCTTCTGTTTACCCCCTCCTCCCATTTGTTCCCCTTCTATCATCTTCCTCTCCCTTATTCTCTTTCCCCCCCCCCACCCCCATTTTCCTGTAGGTTAAGGTAGATTTCCATACCCAGTGGAGTGTGTTTGTTATTCTCTCCTTCAGCCAAATCCAATGAGATTAAGGTTCATTCAAACCCTCTCACTTCCCGCCTCTTCCCCTCCAATGTAAAATCTTTTTCTTGCCTCTTTTATATGAGATAATCTGCTTCATTCTATCTCTCTGAAGGTCAAGGATTCTCAAGAAACTCAATCTAATTGCAGAGACAATATGAAAATAACAAAGTATAAACAAAATATATACATACATATACCTATGTATGTATATGTATGTATATATTTTGTTATATAGATTGTGTATGTGTGCATATATATATATATATATACACACACACATACACCTATACATACACATATATACATACATAAATGTACACACACAATAGAGGGAAGACATTAGCATTAAGAAGGCTTGGGTAAGGCTTGCACAAGGAGGGTCTATTGCTCAGACTTGAAGGTGAGGAAGGAGATAATTCTCAGCATGGGGGATAGTTGGGAGATGGAGTTTCTAGTGCGGAATAGGAGACCAGTGTCACTAGATCACAGATAACGTGGTAGAGGTATGTGGCATAAGGTGTAAAAATACTTGAGAAATAGGAAGGAGAAAGTTTATCAAGGGCTTTATAAGCCAAACAGTGGATTTTATATTTGATCCTGGGGTCAATAGGGAGCCACTGGAGTTGATTAGAGGAGTGACTGTCAATTTTGTGCTTTAGAAACGTCACTTTAGCAACTGATTTGAGGGTGGGATAGAGTGAGGAAAGACTTGAGGAAGAGACCAAAAATGGACTGCAGCAGCAATAGCCCAGAAGTGGGGTGATAGGAACCTGTACCAATCGGATGGCAGCGTCAGAGGAGAGAAGGGATATGTAGGATAGGCAAAATAAAAGTATAAATGACAAGACTTAGCAACATATTGCATAGGAGGGGAATAATGAGAAGTCAAAGGTGACACCTGGGTATGATGTAATGTGGCGGTACCCATTGAAGAGGAGCCCAAAGGCGGTTAGGGCTGCCTGAGACCCCAAAATACCAACATACTGGGTCCTGCGGAAAGAATTCCACTCAAGTCTTCTCAGCCAAGAAAAAAGTAAAGTTTATTGAAAGTTCAAGTTCACCACGTGGGGTGCTAGGCCATTTAAAGGTGCTCTCACAGAGCAAGTCCTAAGCTATTCCATGGCGCTCTCCCACACGTGGGGGGAAGATGGGGTTCTATATACAATAAGGTTGTGGGAGGAGTCTAGGGGTGGTCCAGAGGAGGAGATTGGGGAAGGTCTTCAGGAGGAGTCAGATGAGGTCAGACTCCAGTAATGAGTGGTTCAGGGTGAGAAGTTGCTGGAGGTTACCTGGAGACCATAGACAATGGTGGGTCAGGCCAATTCAAGGGTGGAAAACTATTGGAACAAAGGGAGCTAAAGACTTGGGCAGAGGTATCTCAAGGCTCATGACCTCAGGCAAATGTCTTCCCTGGGAAGGTTTACTTTCCCAGAGCCTATACCTCAAAGAATCAAGGAGAGCTCAAAAAGGGGGGAGGGGTCCCAGAGCCTACACCTCATCACCCATAACAATAATAGGGATGTAGGAAGAGGTAGGGTTTGGTGTGTATGGTAGGGATGATGCTTTAAGTTTCAGACACATTGAATCTAAGACGCCCATGAGATGTCATTGTATCTATTTTGTATATAATTATATATGTGCATTCTATCTCCCCTGCCTAGACTGTAGGCTCTTTCAGGGTAGGAAAGAAAGAAAAGTTAAGAAGAAAGAAAAATAGGTAGGAAAGAAGGAAGCAAGCATTTATTTAAGTGCCTACTATGCTCCAGGTACTCTGCTAAGAACTTCACAAATATCACCTCATTAGATCTTCACAATAACTGTGTGAGATAGTCCTATTTGTCAGATGAGGAAACTGAGGCAGACACAGGTTAAATGGCTGCTCAGGGTCACACAGAGTCTAAGGTTAAATACAAATTCAGGTCAGAAAGACTGTAGGCCTTAAAATCTATTCACTTCATTGCCAAATTCCCTCCTTGTTGCAGAGCCTTCTTACATGTTTATGTTTGTATCCTAAGGGCCTGGTATAATATCTGGCACATCGTAGGTGCTTAATCTATTTATTGAATGAATAAAAATGGAAGGGTTAATGACAGCACCAAACTTGCTATCACTCTGTCAGAATCATGCAATCTTAGAATTAAAAAAGAAACTCAAATATTATCTAATGTGGATTCCCTTTATAACATATCTGACAAGTGTTCAACCAGACTCTGAATGTCTCCATCAGAGTTGATAGCATTCTAGTGTTTGGGGATTAGAGTGGTGGGAGGGGTGGTAGGACTGGGAGCCTAATGAGAGATCCAGAAGCCCACTATGGGAAGGGAGCAGGGAAAAACTAGGCCAGGGAGGAACTAACATGGAACTCTCTGCTTTATTAATTCTGTAAATCAGAAATTCTGTAAAATCAATTCATTTAAAATGAGTGAAATGTGTGTGTGTGTGTGTGTGTGTGTCTTTATTGAGACCTTATTTATAACATTATCTGTTACAAACATTCATTTAGTTGTCCATAGGCCCATTTTGGAACTTCCAAGAGGAGCATCAGAAGATATAGAAGAAACAGCACCCACTGTTCCAGGAAAAAGGAGGCCTGAATTTCTAGTTTCTATTCCACCACTAGCCTTGTCATTTTGAATATTAAATAACCCCTCTGGTCCTAACTTTGCTCATCTGTAAAATAAAAGACTTTTACTAAATATCTCCAAGCTTTTTCCCCAATTCCATCTCCCAATATTGTTATGGTATCATTAGGTGATCCCAGGGTGAGCTTCCAGTGAATATCATTATATAACTTTCAAAATTATTGCTAGCAGGCTTTGAAACACCGAAAAGAGAGCTATATGGGATAGACACAGAGCTTTGAAAGCTTTGTTATCTTTCTGCTATCTGGAAAAAGATCTCTGATTTAAGGCAACAAAAGAGCCTTCCCATTTTTGTTGCCACGTGACATTTATTCTTTGGGATGGACTGGAATTAATTATCATCTATCTTCAGTTGCTTAATTAGACACTTGATTAGATGACTTTTTGACATGATGTTACAGCTCTATTATTTTTTGATTTATTCAGTTTTTTCTAGTCTTCATCTCTGAAAACATGAGCAAATTTTGTTTTCTTTATTTTTATTATTGGGCCTATTCTTAGCACAGAAGGAAAAGCTTAAGAATTGAAGGGACAAGGGATTTAATTAAAGTATAATGTCTCAGTCTGGTATCAGCTGAAATCCCCATAAGGCTTTATATCTAACTCAGTGTAGCCTCATAACAGTCCTTGGAGCTGATGGTAAAAATATTATCCCCATTTTCTATATAGCAAAACTGAGGTTGATAGACTTGTCCATAGCCATACAGAATTAGATATTAAACCTTGAGTCAGCATGCCATTCATTTTAGCATAGTGCTTTTCACTAAAGGACCAAAAGAAGGGCCCCAGTGTGTTTGTTGGGTTCTCTCCAAAGACTTTATGAAAAAGATAGGGATAAGAATTGTTTAGGATGAGAGAGAGTAGTGCCATTAAAGGATTAAAGTCTCAGGCCATTCCTTCTCAAATATTTTTCACCTGTGTGACCCTGGGCTAGTCACTTAACCTTTGTGGTCTGATCTGTAAAATGAGAGGCTTGAATTAAATGGCTCCTGAGATCCCTTCTAGCTCCTGATCTAGGATCTTTATTTGGACCATAGATTAAGAAGCTGAAGCAAATAACCAGTGGTCTGATTTGAAACTTTTCAAATACCTTTGAAAAATTGATGTCAAAATTTTTTTGTCTGTGAAAAATGAACAGAAATCACTGGCTTTGTGATGTAAACATTTTAATAGCAAATTCACATTATTATTGACTGTGATAATTTAAACCATAAATATGTGCTTTCATATTCTAAATAGGATAGTTTAATACATAGTTAAATTTCAGTTTATCTGCTCTTAAAAATAAAGCTCCTGAAGAGTAGTAGTGACAATATCATATAAATACTTTTAAAATGATCACCCATGTCAATGACAATCACACACGTTCATATATAATAACTATATTACCTAAACTCAGTCAAAAACATTTTGGTGAATTGTTCTTCTTGTCCTATCATGCCGACTTGTACATGTTTCCACTGGACCTGGATGCCTTTTCTCTTACTGTTAGTTTTATGTCCTTTATTAACAGTTGCTATGTAATTGTTCTGAAGGATATTTTTCAGTACATGAATATGAACGTGTCTTGTGATAATGCTGCAGTAACTCCTTCCCCTTTCGATCTTTGAGTTTTCCTCTGACTTCTTCTTCTTCAGACTGTGACTCTGCAACGTGCCTGCTAATCCTTGCTGAGTCATTTGTACTTCCCCTAATCTTCTTGAGTCACCCTAAAAGGCAAAGTTACTGTTGTTCCCACAGGGAGACACACTGGAGCATTCCCTTTGGATCTGATGACATCTTCAGTTCCCCAGGTCCTCCAGAAATCAGTCACTTGAGGCTGTTACCCTGAAGTTCATTCAGCAGTTTTAAGTACACTTCTGATTTAAGGAACCGGGGATAGGAGTCCCTCTCCATAAGGGTATATATAATTTTTTGGGCTTCATCAAAGCTTGTGGGAGTTGGCACTTGAATTTTCTTAGCTGTAGACTCACGGGTATGAAAATCAATATTGATCTAAAAGAAAAAAACCCCCAACATAATTAACTGCTGTCTTTCCCCACTGGTCCTAATAAGTTTGTTAAAATTTTATATTAAAACATCTTATGAAGAATGTAATTCAACAAACATTTATGAATCTTCTCCAATATGGTATGATCCCTGTTCTAGGTGCTGGGAATACAAATCCAAAAACATAAATAATCTAGCCTTCAGGAAACTTATACTCCAAAGGACATTTCTTCAAAGTGAGTGGTAGTTTCAAAGTAGGTGGAGTTTTAAGTCTCTAGTCTTAAAACCTGGGTACATGTCCTGCCTTGGCTGTTTACTATCTGTTAACCTTAGGCATTTCACAGTCTTTCTGGGATTTAGTTTCCTCATTTGTAAGATGAGGGGTTGGACACAACATGGCCTCTGAGGTCTCTCTCAACTCTAGATGGATGATATTATGATCCTGTGCTTCTATGGACTTAATTCAGTTAAGCAGTTACTGATAAATTCTTTCCCCTTCCCCTCATTGCATATACTAATATGCATATATTAGGTACTATGGAAAAGACAAAAGAAATATTGTACAAAAGTTCTCTCTTCTCAATGTGCTTACACTTTCACTAATAATACAAGGTGCACACTATATAGCTGGATGACAAGTGAAGTCATTGTAGGCTTAAGGATCCATATTGGTGCTAAAGACAATGAAGAACTAAAGAAGGTCAGAGAAGAGAAGCAGTTACCTGGGATGCTCTTGGCACCTTTAACATCGGTCCAGTGCATTTTATCAAACAGGAAGGGATGACTATAGCAAAGTGACTCTTCACTGTTGTTGCTGAATTTGTCAATATATCACCTGACTTTAGAACTTAGGGAAACTTAGGGATCATCTGCTCTAAAATCTTCATTTTAGAGGTCAGAAAATTGAGACACCAAAGAAGGTACATAATTTGCTCAAGGCCCCACGTGTAGTAACTGACAGGATCCAAACCTAGAACTTCTGACTCTTGCCCTTTCTATCACATCATTGTTGCCTACTCTCCCTCCATCATAGTGTTTGCGGTTTCTAACTGCCCAAGGTATAGCATTTCAGCAATCATTACCCTAAAACTTCAGTCCACTAGAAAAAGAAAAAGAGACTCATACTCAGAGGCCATCCAATAATCCAATAGAGCCCACACATGTGCATTCTCTACAACAATGAAAATTATAGCTTATTCTGAAAAATCTATTGCAACCAACATACGCTAATCTAGTCACAAATAATGAAAATAAATATTTTTGGATTGTATTATTCAAGAAAGAAAAGCATTAAGACTTTGGCCTTATTATTTATAGGATCATAAGATCATAATTTAAGAGCTGAAAGTGACCTGAGGCAGAGTGTCTCTAGTCTAGCTGTTTCCTTTTTTACAGCAGAGGCCCAGGAAGTTCCATTGATTCTACCGGAGAATACTCGGGTAGTACACAAGGGGCAAGCCTGAGATCATACCACCACAGAAAGGGGAGTCCTTGGTAGGGAGTTTGAAAGTCACTTTTAGTCATATTGGTGTTCAACTTGATTAGCTCTTTACTTACCTGTTTTGTAGCATCTGATTGAACAAATGCCTTGTAAATCTTTTCGGCCTTGCAATGCAAATGATCAGATTCTGTTCGTTTGTAATCTTCACATGCCAACCAGAACTCAATATTCTCCTCACTGAACTCTGACTTCAGAAAGTTCCCAAAGACAGCTTGCCCAGCTAGAAATTAAAACAAAACAAAACAAAATTTTAAGTTAATTGAATTCTTACATGCATGACAAAGATAAAGTTTGTAAGAAGAACATGTATTCTTTTCTAATGAGGACCAGAGTATATTTGTAAAATGTTACTTTGATAGCATTTAAGATTCTTTGAACTGGAAGGAATGCTACAGATTTTCTAGTCCAATTCAGCAATGGGAGCTCAGAGACATTGAGAGTCACACAAGTGTCTAGTGACAAGTAGAGGGCAATGCTTCATTGTAGTGTATAAACTTTCTATGTTGTAGAAAGGAGGAATCCTTTCTAGGTATGTTAGAACTTATCAGCCTTAAGATAACTTCTCTGAAATTCTGTGAAACACAAAATATTCACTTCTATTTTCTATTTTGTAGCAGAATGTATTTTTTTCTTTTTTTGTGCTTTTTTTTTTTTGGAGGCCAATGGGGGTTAAATGCCTTGCCCAAGGTCACATGGCTAATTTTTGTGTTAAGTGTCTGAAGTTGGATTTGAACTCAGGTCCTCCTGACTCCAGGGCCAGTGCTCTATTCACTGCACCACCTAGCTGCCCTAGAATGTATTTTTTAGAAAATGAACTTCATCAGTTCTCAGAACATACATGTGAGTCTAATAGTTAGAGTATTACCTTCCCCTTTCCAGTAGCTTGGTATACTGGTAAGAGCATTGGACTATCAATTTTTCTAATTTTCTAAAATTTCAACTTTTCTACTCCTAACTCTGCCATTAACTGGCTGTATGACCTTGGGCAAATCATTTAACTTCTATTTTCCTTATCTATAAAATAATGAAGTTGAACTAGATAATATCCGTGGTCCTTTTTTGCTTCAACATTGTCATTCTAATTAAGAGAATATGAGCCATAGGTTTTGTCTATACGTGTCAACTGACATTTATTTTAATTAACTTTATTTAGTCTTATAGCCACAGTCTGTAAAGTAGATCAATTTAGCCCTGTAGGAGAATCCGCATCATTCACTGGGGAATAACTAACTCATCAACAAAGGAAGTACATTCCAATCAATGTCCTAAGATACATGGAATTCTATTGACTAAAGGGGTTAGTTGTTTAACCAGACTCTGGGAAATCTGTGAGACCACCATCAACTCACAAACTAGTTAGAATCTTCTAGTGTCTCCCTTAACAAGCCTCACACTCAACAAAGCCAGCTATGAGCCAGTTAAATTACATTGTGCACTTGGGAAGAAGAAAGATTGATTGTGTTCCAGGTCAGGAAAAAAAAGTCCACCAGTCTCTGCTCTTTTCAAACAATTTCAACTTTCTATCTGTTTTACATTTAGACAAGAACAAAAAACAGGAGGACTTTGAAGAAAGGCATTGGAGATATTGCCACAGTTGTGAATAATATTTTACTTTGGGGATTTGGTCAAGCTCTTAATGGTTTGCTCTTACGTCAGCCCCTAGGCCTCCTGCCTAGGCACATTTGTCTGGAAACAGTTACAGAATCAAGTGGATAACAACTCGTGATGCATGTTATTATTTCAATGCCATCAGTAGCCATGGGGAAGGAGAAATACAAATTTTCTTAAAGCAATCTACACTCTTTATACTGTAACTCAGAGGAGCTGTACCTTTGTCATGAAATTTAATTCGGACATAAGAAATCAGTATCAATCTTCTCTACTTACTTTGGTTGGTGAGAAGTTTTTCCAAAGACTGAGACCACTGCATTACTTCTGCTACAGAAAGTCTGCAGAGAATGAAAAGTTTAACTAAATTAGCAAATTACGCATTTTAATTGAAAAAAATAAAAGATTCTTTTTCAATGTGTTTGCTGGTGGCTTTTGATAACAATTCAGATTAAGGTCATAGCTGGTAATGAATTTTATTAATAAACCAATTGTAAAGACTTTAGAGCCCTTCAATAGTATTAACTAGAATTCCACTGAAAATGAAATGTAAAAAAAGAAACTGCTAATTGAATGTTAAATTATATGAAATTAAATGCAATCAACTTGGTTTGCTACCTGAAAAATATACTCTTAAATGGGTTGAAATCTGAAATCAACTGATATGCATCTTCTGGGGACTTATCTTGTTAAAATGCAAGTATAACGAGTAGGTAACTATTTAATACTAATGAATCATTGAAATAGGTTACTTACATGTCTTTGGGCTTAGACGATTTGATCCCAGATTCCAGATGTGGTAACATGGATTTCAAATAGGCTTTCAGGTCTGTTCCACTACAAAAGAGAGTAAAATTGACAATAAATATCTGTAGTTTTATACATTTACATACATAAAAACCACCAACACCACCACAGAGAGTACTTTTGGCTAAGTCTACTACTAAGTAATAATTTTGATGATTTTTTTTCTATTCTATTGAATGTAGATTTCAATTTAACATACGTGTGGAGAATTCTGGAGAAATCCTCACATAAGGTTATTGTGATTTATATCCCTTTGAATTAATGACAAAAAAATTGCAGCAGCACTTGCCACAAGTTTTAGCTCTCCCTTGTTTTCTCCCGCCATTTAAAATCATCTAATTTCAAAATACAAAGCATGAGGTCAATTAAACTTACAAAGCCTTTGGTCTTTTTTTCTGAGTTTTGTCATCTAGTAGAGAGTGATCAGATCCTTTCAATTCACTAGGATTAGCAGAAGAAAAGAATATTCCTGGCATTTTGTTTAGTCTTGGAGTAGAGATAGCTGCTGCTCTCATAGTCACCACTCTGAATGGCTGTTCATCAACGGGTGCATGGCTTTATATAGTAAATGCAAACTGGCTCTCTCTCTGTACAGACAAATCTGTTTATCAAGTGATATTACCACAGACACTGGAAGTTCCCCTTTTCTGGGCTCCTTGTGACGTGTATCTTGAAAGAAAACATACTGTGATGTCTTGTGGTTGAAACCTAATCAAATGAGAACAAGTTGCTTGGTTAGAAAATGCACACACATACATACATGTACACACACACAGAGTGTTTCTTGAACATTAGAACTGCAAACCATCAGGCCTAGGTGATGTTTGTCTGAATCTAATTGCAAAACAAGATGGCAAAATTTGCCTGAAAGTTTAACTTTGAAGAACTTTAAGGTTTTTTTTTTTTAATTCTCACTGTTTAGCTATAGACATTTTGCTGTGGGTGTGACTGCCTATCATTTGCTTGCTGGGATATAAGAATGTCCCAGTCACATTTTAGCTTTCGATTGAATTTGGTGGATTGTGTCATTGCTTTATTAGTGGGCAATATAGTGAGAGGTCAAGAAATTCCTTTTGTGAAATAGTTCTCTGTTGTAGTCATTGGCCTTATTAAGCTCAGGGTTAAATGAAACTCAATTATGCACAAATGTTAGTTTTATTTTAGAATAAAAGTTCCGATTCTGCAGGGACTAGGGCAAATTAGTTTTTCTATTTGTCTCACTTGATTCACATTTTGGTGGGCTAAGGATGCTAAGAAACAGTAATTTTTTCCCATCTCAGCCCAATAGGTACAATTTATAGGTACAATTGGTGCAAATATCCCTGTGATTCCTTGCTTTTGCAAAGAGTGTAGAAGAGATATGAACCTTACCATGTTAGTTTGTTATGTACTCTCCTGGTGATGCTGCTAAAAATTCAGGCAGCATTCCTACAATGGTATGGCTAAATGAGTTTCAGAATGAATAGGATCAAAGGTTTAGAACTAAAAAGAGGTCACCTAGACTACACCTCTTTTTACATATTTGACTTGCCCAGTGACATGCTAAGGATCCACAGGTAGTAAATGGCAGAGACAGGGTCTAATGTGCACTCTCTGATTCCAAATCCAATAGAGACAACATAACATGGGTGAGGGAGAGAGGAGAAATTACATAAACTATTTTCTTGACCTATTAGCATGTTTTTTGATGGAGCAGGTAATAGGAAGGGGTATTTATATAACTATATGTAAATGTGTCAGTTTATTAATGTGTTAAGGACTTCAGTTCAGTGAAGAGGGAGCAAATCTGGTATGAGTGTGTATGTATTCAGAAGACTTAAATTCTAAACATGAGTTTTTGCTCTATTGCTATCTAGCTATGTGGCTGTAGACAAATGCTTTGACCTTTCCCCTGAGGATATCTCTAATTGTTCCTGCATGTAGCTTGTTTGTACAAAGTTGTTTACATGTTGTCTCCCTTATTAGACTGTAAGCTCCTTCAGGACCATCTTTTGCCTTTATTAATATGTCAGGTCTTAGTAGAGTGCCTCGATCATTGTGGATGCTTTAAAAAATGCTTGTTGACGACCTCCCCTCTTCATATTACTATAAAATATGAGAGACACCAATACCCTTGATAAACCCCTTCATGTTATTTAAATTTTCTTAGTTCACTTGTGGTTGCAGTGAATAGGAAGTATTTGGTTCCCATGGTAAGTTTGATGGTGGGGAACATAAGCTATGGAGGGGTATAATGTAGCAACTGACATAACATGATAAGCTGTGAAAGGGACTGGAAGATTTGTGCTGAACCATATAAAGCTAAAAAGAGTCTCTTAAGTCTGATGACACAAATACATTGGTTTATATGTTTCCTGTGGTTTGGTCTTTACTTAAACTCCCTATTTAAATTATGACTCCTACTAATATGTTTGTAAGTCATGTTCCAGGGTCCTCTGAAGAATCTAGGATCACATGAACCAGGTTAGATAATGAAGACATGACCCTGATCAGGTTCTCTTTGGTCAGGCATTCCTCCCCGCCCCCCCAGCTCCTGCCTGCCTCAATTCTGAGTAATTGCAGAGGTGAAAGACAGAATGTCAGATGTCATGGCCAATATAGATATGAGCACAATAATCTAGATATATCACTTTCTGTGTCTTTATTTTGGTTTTAGGATTAATTTTGTGAAAATCGGTTGCTACTACTTCAACTGAAAATGTGGAACTAAGGCTGAAGAAGTTTTAGTGATTATGGCCTGGACCTGTGAGCTCAAAATTTGCTATAAGCAATCCTATGTCCATATTCAGTTTTAAAATTTGCCTCATACAACAAATAGGAAAAGGTGAAAAAAATTCAAGATCCAGAACTATTTTTTTTTTCAATTCAGTTCACTCCAGTTCAATCATCACTTACTAAATACTATGTGTAAGGCATTGTGATAGTCTCTGGAGATTTAAAGACAAATGAAACATTAATTTACATTCTAGTGGGGACTGGGGATATATTGGGGATACAACATTCAAACCAAAAACATATGATATCCTTAGAGGAATTAAGAAAATCTTACAGCCTTGGGGAACAGCCTGTTTAAAAGAACAGTATGAGATAGAATGCCAAGTTTGGGTAAAAGTAAGCAGAACTTGTCTGGAAAATAGAATTTCTAAAAGGGAATAACATGGATAAGTCCAGAAAGTTAGACTGAAGCCAAATTACATAGAACTTTATATTTTAAACTGTAAAGAGGTTATAAGGAGTCACTAAAAATTCTTGACAAGAGGAACAACAGATTTTTGCTATAGGATGATTATTTTGCTAGCAATGTGAAGGATGATCTGGAGAGAGGAAAGATCAGAAGCTGGGAATTCCTTTAGGTGACTGTTGCAGAGTGATACAGGTGAAAAGTGATGAGGGTGGTGGTTGTAAGGGGTTAAAGAAGGGAGCAGGTGTGAGTTATATCATGAAAGCAGAATTGACCAGATGGCAATTGATTGGTTGTAAAGGATAAGAGAAGGTCAAGAGTCAAGGATTACTGGGAGGTTGTAAATCTGGGTAGCTGAAAGCATGATGGTGACTTTCACAGAATCAAGAATTTGAAAGAGAGGTAAGTTTTAGAGAGAAGATCCATTTTAGATGTGATGAGTTTGAGATGACTCTGGTAGAAGATAAAGTAAATATTTAGTTAACACCCATCAGGAAAGTGTACTCTTGAATTTCTTATTTCTTTGATGATTCAATTAATTTTAATAAGCCCATGACTTTTCCACATGAAAAATGTTTGCAATTGTGCTATGTCTAAAACAATGAACAGACAGTAAACAATATGGCTGTTTCAATAATCTTATTAACTTACTCAGTTGTGTGGTTAAAAGTAGTGGGAATGAACATAAAATTCAACAATCAGCAAACATTCACGAATTCTGTGTTTATCATGTTAAGTGTTGGGGGAAAAACACCATCACAAAATTTATATAAGATATGTGCTTATCTTGAAGAAGGTTTCAGACTATTGGATTAAAGAGATAAGATACACAGTTTTATTAATATATTAATTCAGTAGAGTACTTTGTTGTAAACTTTTCATGTTGGAAGTTGGTGTGGGACATTAGATGAAATACTGAACTTAAGATCATGAAACCTGAGATCAAATCCCTCTTGTACTTATTAGTTATGGCCCCAGGTATGTTTCTCATCCTCTTTGGGTCTAGATTTTCTTGAAGGTATTGAAATAAATGATTTCTAAATTCTGATTAGCAGTTGTTCTGGTTATTATAGGTTCTTGTTACATAAATGCTCCTGCTCATGAGTGCTTTCCCTGCCATTTCTGGGTACCGTGTCTTTCCTGTACTTGTATTCCTGTTTTGGTCCAGAAAAAAAGATCCTCAAACCAAGTAGAACGATCCCTGATGTAATGTTTATCCTACTTCATGCTTGTGTTTTGCTCTGTTTTTATTATGTATAATATAATTTTAACAGCATGCATGGGGAAGATCCCAACTCAGGAATTCTATATTCGTTGTCCCTTAATTGAAAGCCTCTACAATGCTATGCATAGAAACGTAATTGTAACATAAAAGGCTAATTTATTTAGGATGAAAGTACATTAAAACTACATTCAACTAGCCCACCTCATTACTTTCTTTTAGATAATACTTTCATAGCTAGATGGAGAACTCCTGAAGAAGGCGTCCGGACTACAGAGCTAGCATAATACAGACACAAAAATCTGGGGTGACCAACGTAGGATAGCTTACCGCTGCCTGCATTAGAGGTTATAAAGAGTCTGCTAGACACTCGATTAAGCACAGACTCTTTCTTTGATTCAAACCTAAACCTTGTAAAAATCATACAAGACTGGCCTAGCTCACATAGTGAATATTCTGCTGGTCCTGTTCCACTGTCACGGGGAAAAAATATGATGTAGGCATATGGGGATAATGTGGGCAAAACAATGGAAAAAGAAAGTAAAGGTTATTTTTGGAAGGTAGAGAACATGCCAATTTCACTGGAGTCTTGATCAGAGAGTAATGATATGTGATGAAACTGGAAAGATCAGTTAGTGTCTGATTTGTGAGGATCTGAATACCAGGCAAAGGAGTGTGACCTTTTTAAAATTTAGTTACAAAGTACAGAGATCCTGGAAAATTTAAGCAGAGGAGTGACATGACTGGATCTATGCATAAACTTGAAATTCTGATGGCATTATGAAGGATGATTTTTGGGAACAGAATGAGGACAGGAAGGACTCTTAAGAAACCATTGCAATAGTCTATGAATATCGGGTAAATATATATATATATATATATATATATATTTACTGTACAGTACATTTTAAGAATTCAGTTCAACAAACATTCATTAAATACTTATAGAGGTTAGGGACTGTGCTGGGGATATAAAGATAAGTGAAATTTTGATGCCTTCAAGGAAAAACTGTGTGTGTGTGTGTGTGTGTGTGTGTGTGTGTGTGTGTGTGTGTGTAGGGGGATCAAAAAACTTATTGAACATATACATTAAACAATTGGTTCTGGCTGGTGACATGGCTGAATAGGAACTAAAGGTGGAAACTCCTGGAAAAAAAAGCCAGGAAGGAGGCACAAGGCTGTTTGCAATCATTACTTTTTCATTTTAAGTACTTTTCTCCAAAAAGCAGTGTGGTAATCTGTATAGGGCTTTATCTTTGAAGCCCAAAAGGAGTGAGGTCTTTATAGAAGACCTTGCCTTTTTAAAGTCTTGCCTTTGTAGCATAAAACTGGTCTTAATGAGTATGAATAACATATCCCTAGAAGCAGTCACATTATTTTAATTTGTACTGCATATTTCCACCAGAATGGAACAATTACTATATATTACATAATTATGAAGTACAAATTTGAATATGTGGAATGGCTTCAGGGGATTCATTATTCCCACTAATCCAGCTGGTTCTGTGACCCTCAGGCAATTTGCTTAATTTCTGAGTGCTCTAAGCATCTCAGTTGCGGAAGTGTGGCTGACCTGTATTGGGTAGAGAGTTTTCTTATGTGGGAGTTTCTTATACTAATGAAATCACACATCTAGCCCTTAACCCTTCCTTCATATTTTTGGACCAGGAATAGTAGAATTTAAAATATTTGAGGGATTTGAAAATTGTTTGGGGTTAGGGTTAATATAAATTGTTCCGACTATGGGAAGCAATTATTCTCAGGAATTTTATCTTGCCATGAATTAATAGGCAAGAATATGACAGAGAGAGGACTGGATCTGAAGTCAGAGATCCTGCATTTATCTTTAAAAACCTGGCTCTGCTATTTATTATCTGTTTAACACTGATCAACTTAATTAATTTTTCTGGATATCAGGACTCTCATTTATAAAGTAGCAGAGTTGGGTTCAATGACCTCTGAGGTCTCTTTTAGCTCTAAATCTGGTTCTACGTATAAATCATGTAGATAGCTAATTTCTAACACTGGGGTAACTTAGAGTAGAATTGTCCTTTTGATAGCATTTGAAAGGTTCTGAGTTTTTTTAAAGTTTTTTTTTTTGCTATTTGGATGTAGATTTTATCAACCTGGAGTGTATGAAGACTAAGTATCAATATGATCTGTCAGTTTCATCAACAAAAATAAGCTTACTTCATTGTTTTTCAGTTGTTCCAGTCATGCCCTACTCTTTGTGAACTCACTTAGGGTTTTCTTGGCAAAGATACTAGCGTGGTTTGTCATTTTCTTCTCCAACTCATTTTACAGATGAGGAAGCTGAGTCCACCAGGATTAAGTGACTTGCCCAGGGTCACACTGCTATAAGTGTCTGGGGTTGGATTTGAATACTGGTCCTCCTGATTCCAGGCATTCTAATCACTGTACTACCTAGCTGCCCTTTACTTCATTAGAGTCAATGGCATAGAAAGAAATCTTCTTACTTGTGTGAAAAACTTTAAAGAGACCTCCATTGTCAAGCAGTCACTGAGTCAACAAGTTTTTACACTATGAAACACCATTCCATGTCACTAACATGTCACAAAAGGAAAATGTTGGAGAAGATATAAAAAAAATAGGGACACTAAAGCATTATTAGTGGGGTAGTAAACTGATTTAAACATTATTGGAGAGCAATTTGGAGTTGTACCCAAAGGGCAATAAAAACTGTATATACAATTTGAACCAGCAATACCACTACTAGGTCTGTATCCCAAAGAGATCATAAAAAGGGGGAAAGGATCTATTTATAGAAAAATTTTTATAGCAGCTTTTTTGTGATGGTAAAGGATTAGAAACCAAGGAGACGACCATCAAATTGGGAATGACTGAACAAGTTGTGATATATAATTTTGATGGAATATTATTGTGCTATTAAAAAAAATGATTCAACAGGATGGTTTCAGAAAAAAAAAGCACCTGGGAAGACTTATATAAACTGATCCAAAGCGAAATGAGCAGAACCAGGAGAAACTTGTACAGAGTAACAACAATATTGTACTATGTATGATGAACTATGAAAGACTTAGTTACTCTGATCAAGACAATGGTCCAAGATGATTCCAAAGGACCCATGATAAAAAAATGCAGTCCAGCTCCTGAGAGGGAACCAGTGAACTCTGAATGCAAGTAACACTTCCATAAATACATCACCAATCTGTTATTCTTTTTTCATCATCTCTTTTTAAACATAAAACCCCAAATATATCTATGCATCTATCAAGACTGAGTGAGATAAGAATCTAAATTAGGAATCTTTGTTTCAGTTACTATTCCCTTTATATTCCATAATCACCTATACTCTGCATTATATACCACCCCCCTCCACAAACAAAGCAAACGAACACAACCCATCCTTCCCCTTTTCCTAGGGAGCCCAATGGATAGAGTGTGGGTCTGGAGTTAAGAAGACCAGTGTTCAAATTTGGTCTCAGATGCTTATGTAATAGTTCGAGCCTGGACAAATCAGTCAAACTTTGCCTGCCTCAGTTATGATAAATGGGAATGCTATTAATATCTACCTCTCAGTGTAGTTATAAAGATTTAATGGGGGCAGCAACTAGGTGGCACAGTGAATTGAGAGAGTATCAGCCCTGGAGTTAGAAGGACATGAGTTCAAATTTGGCCTCAGAGACTTAATCCGTACTAGCCATGTGACCTTGGGAAAGTCACTTAACCCCAATTACCTTGCCTTTCATCCCTTCAAAAAAATCCCCCCCCCCCAAATATTAAATGATCAAATGAAACAATGCATTCTAAATTCTTAGCACAATTCCTGGTACACAGTAGGCACTTAATAAATGGATATTTCCTTCTTTCTTTCCTAACTTTCTTTTTTTGACTGATAGCTCTGCCAAATGTTTGCAGTCACTCAAACTTGAGACTTGAAATTTCCTTGAGGGAAAATACCATATCAGCCAATATTATTTTGTTTCTTTCTCTTTTCACATCTAAGTACATTGACATCCCTGTCACATTGACCTCTGTGATTGCTCATGCCCTATTTGCTCTTTTCCACCACCCTAGTTTCAGTCCTCTTTACTTTATCATGCTTTCTCCTATAAGACCCTCTTCCTTGATCTTCTTGCCTCCAATTTCCTCTCTTTCGTCCATCTGCCACACTACCTACCGAAGTGATTTTTTAAAAAAGTGACTTGCCCATGGTCACACAGCTAGTTGGTGTTGTTTTGGAGGCTGAATTTGAACTCAGGTACTCCTAACTCCAGGGCCAGTGCTCTATTCACTGCACCACCTAGCTGCCCCCAAAGTGAAATTGTTAATGTACAACTCTGCTCATATAGCTCCTCTCTTCCAAAATGTTAAGTACCTCCCCACTGCCTCTCATATAAAATTCAAGCTCCTTAGCTGGGCACTCAAGGCTTGCCACAGTCTTGCTCCATTTAATTTTGAAGGAATGTTTTTATGTGACTTCTTGTTCCTTGTGCTATTTCACCCAAATTGGACTATCAGTGACTTGCCAACCTTATTCTCTTTCCCTCCACTCACTCATTTGCTTGTGCTATTCCATGTCTGGAATGGGGTCCTTTTTCATGGCTCTTCATTAAAATCCTTCTCTCTTTCAAGGTCTGTGTTATGCATTACCTCTTCCATGAATCAATTCCTTGATTCCCTAGATGATTCCTGATTCCTCAGTCATATCAAAAGACATTTAGTAGGTGACTATTATGATTAGGAGAATATGGGCAATGGGATAGATACAGAGATGAAATATGATCCCTTCCCTCAAGATTTTAATCCAGTAGGGAGATAACAATTCACGTATAACCATGTACTCTTTCAGAGTCTGTATCTCATCTGAACCTCATGACAACCCTGTGTAGTGAAAAATGTAAATTTTATCTCCTTTTAACAAAGAAGAAACCAAGGCAAAGAGATATTTAGTTAGTTGCCCAAGTTTATACTGCTAATAAGTGCCAGATGCAAGGGTCAGATCTGTATCTTCTATCACAAAACCTGGACCTCTTGTCTCTTTCTTTCATATAATTCTATCTCTGTCTCCCTAAATCTCTTATGCTTCTTTGTTTGATCTCATCTAGAGCGTTGGATTTTGGCTCAGGAAGGCCTCCTCTGAAGGTGGTACATAAATGCCAGTTGTTACTTATCAGATTTTAATTTGAACTCTAGTCAGAGAATCCTGAGGGGGAGATGGAAGTCTACATGGCTCAGGGAAGTCAAACTACCACCACTTCCAACTCTTGGACCCTAATGATGCTAACAGAGAAACTTGAATCAATGAGCCTTGGGAATAGCAGTGTTGCCAATACTATCAGACCACTTTCCAGCACAGCCTACATAGCCATCATTGAGGGGGAAAAGTGAGTACATAAAAGGGACTTTCCTCATTATCACTGACAAACATTGACCAACTAATAGGCAGACAGGCACAACAGCACTGTTGTGTCCAACATCTACCCACTCCCCAACTACTTGCCCTGATTCCTACTTAGGCCTCATCTGGAGAGCCTGGGAACAGGCCAGTCATTACTATTAACTACCAATCAATTTCTACTCTAAAGGCAGGCAAGCCAGCCTAGCTGTAGTACTTGCTGCTCATGTGTATCCTAAACATCAGAAGAGAGACATCACATTCCAGGCACATCAAACAGTCACCACCAATTTGACCACAGCTCCCTTCAGACCCTAATGGCAGCAGTGCAGGACCATGAACCCAAGAGCCTTTGGAAAATTATGCTTCTAGCCCAGCATCTTTGACCATCATACTGTTGATGTGCAACCTGGCAACCAACTACTCCACCAGGTTCTGTAGCCACAGCTGCTGAAGATCTAGAAAAGAAAGTTCTTGAACCATAGTCCCTCACACTGTCAAATGATTCAACATCTAGAAATGACATTAAAAAAGAAACATTTGCATTCACTTTGCTGTAGTAGCCTAAGGATCATGGAATCCCCATGTGACTTGCAGCTGAAATCTTCAATGTGTATTCTTTCCTCCCTATCTTTTTATTTAGCATTTTATTTCCCCTCTAGTTATCTGTAAAAACAATTTTAACATTCTTTTTGAATGCTTTGAATTCCAAATTCTCTCTCTTCCCCCCTCCCAACCTCCCTTCATTGGGAAGGCAAGCAGTTTGATATAGGTTATGCATGTGTAGTTATGCAAAACAGTTCCATAATTGTCATTTTGTGAAAGACTAACTGTATTTCCCTTCATTCTATTCTCACCCCCTGTTTATTCTATTCTCTCTCTCCCCTTTCACCGTATCTGTCTACAAAAGTGTTTTACTTCTGACTACCCCCTTCCCAATCTGCCCTCTCTTTTATCACCACCCCCTTCTTAACTCCCTTCTTCCTACTTTCCTATAGGATAAGATAGATTTCTATACCTAATTGAGTGTGTATGTTATTCATCCAATTCTGATGAGAATAAGGATCACTCACTCCCTTTTGCTCTTCCCCTCCACTGTAAAAGCTTTCCTTGCCTCTTTTATGTAAGATAATTTACCCCATTCTACCTCTCCCTTTCTCTCTCTCAGCAAATTCTTCTCTCACCCCTTAATTTTATTTTTCAGTTATCATCCCTTCATATTCAACTCACACCCATTCCCTCTCTCTATATATATACTTCTTCTAACTACCCTAATAATGATAAATATCTTATGAGTTACAAATTTCTTTCCATGTAGGAATGTAAACAGTTTAACTTTAATAAGTCCCTTATGGTTTCTCTTTCCTGTTTACCTTTTCATGCTTCTCTTGAGACTTGTATATGGAAGTTAAATTTCTCTTTAGCTTTGGTCTTTTCTCAGAAATGCTTGAAAGTCCTCTGTCTCATCAAGTGCCTATTTTTCTCCTGAAGGCTTATACTTGGTTTTGCTGCGAAGTTCATTCTTGGTTGTAATCTAGCCCCTTTGCCCTCCAGAATATCATATTCCAAACCCTGCTGATTGCAGTTCCATATTACTTCAATTGTTTTCATTCTGGCTGTTTATAAAATTTTCTCCTTGACCTGGGAACTCTGGAATTTGAATATATTATTTCTAGAAGTTTTCTTTTTGCGATCTCTTTCATGAGGTGATTTGTGGATTCTTTCCATTTCTATTTTCCCCTCTGGTTCTAGAATATCAGGGCAATTTTCATTGATAATTTCTTGAAAGATGATGTCTAGGCTATTTTTTTTTTTGATCAAGGCTTTCAGGTAGTTCAGTAATTTTAAAATTCTATTTTGAATCTATTTTCAAAATTAGCTATTTTTCTAATGAGATATTTCACAGTGTATTTTATTTTGTAAAAATTCTTTTGGTTTTGTTTTATGATTTCTCAATTTCTCATGAAGTTATTAGCTTCCATTTGCTCTGTTCTAATTTTGAAGGAATTATTTTCTTCAGTGAGCTTTTGGATTCTCTTTTCCATTTGGCCAGTTTTGCTTTTTAAGGCATTCTTCTCCTCATTGGCTTTTAGGACCTCTTTTATCATTTGGCCTAGTCTGTTTTTCAAGGTTATTTTCTTCATTATGTTTTGTGTCTCCTTTACCCAGGTGTTGACTCAGTTTTTCATGATTTTCTTGTATCATTCTCATTTTTCTCCCCAATTTTTCCTCTACTTCTCTTATTTGATTTTCAAAATTCTTTTTAAATCTTCTGTGGCATGAGAACAATTCATTTGGATGTAGCAGCTTTGACTTTGTTGTCTTCTTCTGAGTGTATGTTTTGACCTTTCTTGTAACCAAAGTAAGTTTCTTTTTTTTGACAGTTATAGATTTTTAATTTTGATGAAAGGGTACATCTTAGCCCTCATAAGATTATTCTATTAATTTGTTAAAAAATAACAGTAATAAATCCGTTACATGTTAACATAAATAACATATTTTATGAAAAAAGAATTTTTTTCAAAGCAAAAATAATTAGTGAGAAGAATGGTGTTGTTTTGTGTATTTTTGTGAATCTAATGTCTGGCTTAATGGAAAGCAGCTGGATTCTCATATTTGTTTATGCATTTGATCTCTTATAATGTGTTGTTTTGATTGAAACATATGAAGAAAATCTTGGCCTCACACTGATAAGTAGTTTAAAAAAGGGAGGAATATTTTAATAGACAAATAGCATTTAATATTATTATGAAAATTGTTTTGAACTCAAAAGACTTCCTGAAATGGAATGTCATTTATTACTGTAGTTAATTAGATAACTATAGTTATAAACTGTAGTTATAAACTATGTATTAAGTAACTATAGTTAATTCAATAGAAAATCTTCTGTGGAAAAACTGTGTAGGGGGTGGCCAGATGGCACAGTGAACAGAGCATTGGCCCTGGAATCAGGAGGACCTGAGTTCAAATGTGGCTCCAGACATTTAACACTTACTAGCTGTGTGACCTTGGACAAGTCACCCAACCCCAAATGCCCTGCTTTCCCCCCTCCAAAAAGAAAAGAAAAACTGTGACATAGGAAAACTCTCAGAAGTAGCCCAAAATGAAAGGGGCCCCCCAGCCCACTTACACTTTGAGAATCTAGGATCTAGATTAATTTTATTTGAATCTCTTAAGCCCCCCAGTTTTTAAAATCAATGCTGAGGGATGCTGAAAGCAAACTCCAGAAGCTGCAGTGATTCACCTCACATCTCATTCTAATTCTGACTGAGGTGTGCCTTGTGGTGGGAAGAAGTGGAAATGACATACTACTTGATTTTTTCCCTCTTATTTATCCTTTAATACAATGAACTTACTAGTAAGCTTCATCTTGGAAACTTTCAGAAGTAATCAGTAAAAAGATGAATCTATCAAGCTGGTATATAATACAAGTCTACCTTGCTTCCCAGTCCAAGATAAACAACATAGCCTTATAGATTCCCTTTGTATGTATTCTTCAAATGCAAAATTATATTCAAATGCAAATACATGTTTGATGGTCTTAAATTAGATTTTCATCTCTAGGGCAAATAGACCAGGTCTATTCTTGGGAGTTGACCCCCAAAAGTCCATTTTGTGATTATATATTTTTCAGTATGGTGGTTATATATTTTCATTATCATTCCACTCCTATAGTTTGGAAATATGATGCAAGAGAGAGGGGCTGGTGGTGGGAAGCTCTGATTTCAGTGCAAAAAGAAACCATCCTCAGTGAATCTCATAGAAATTAGGCATATGTTAAAAAAAAAAACTGATGGGAAAGTACATGGACATAGGAGAATGTCTATTTCAGGTTTTACAATGGCATTTCTGTTTCCATAGTTAGTGCTACAAATAAAATAGTGTTTGTTGCTTTTTGAGGGTTTTTTTTCAAACTTTGGGAAAAATATATCACATATTCTTGTACATATAATTCCTGCAAATTCTGCCCTATTCAGGTCTTTTCCAGCTTTGATTTTTTTCCCACTAACATTTCTTAAAAATTTATAATTCTTGTAAGCAAAAGGTTTGTTCAGATTTTAAATGAATATTCAAATGTAATGGCTTATTATTTTATTTTAAAATATGTATTTTAGAAATGGTAACCCTAAGCAAAAAATCAAATCCTTAAATATCTGAAGCATTTCAAAGTTCATCATAAAATTTATCATGAGTGATACAGGAAAATCCCTCTTAAGAGATGACATTCCAGTGCAATCCAAAAGGGTCTTTTTTTTCCTTCTTCACATAAAACAAATCTTTGTACTATTAAAGCAGTTTTCAAGTGTTTGGACAGTCCATGAAGCTTGTTCCCTCCCTTTAAATATTATAGTTATTTCTTGTTCTTTAGACATAAGCCATGGATTGGGAAAACATGCATATGCATTTATTTTTATAAGACCACTTGATATCAAGCATAAAAGACAAAATGAAATGTAACCCAACACCCCTACTCCCAAGACTGTCATCTAAAACAGACCAGATCTAATCTTGGGAGTTGACCTCCAAAAGTCCATTTTATCTTTCTTTTGCTTCCATCTGGAGTAACTCCAGGAAAATCTCCAAATCAAAGTTTTGCCACTATGTTTGACAGAGCAACTTAATTTACTCCGCAGAAAATCCACAAGTTTCAGAAAACTCACAGGAACCCATCAGTAAGTACAGAAACACTGAAATTACCCATTAGCTCCACTCAGATGAGAACTAAATTTGAGGTTACTCTCAAGGCAACTCTGTGACATTCCATCAACACACTTAGCCCTTTGACAGGGTCCTATATGGTCATCCCTCCATGATTTATAATGTCACCCAGTGGTCTGGGTTTCCTAAGACAGCTGAAGTTTCTGAATAAGAAATCCCCTGCCCGTCAGATCTGAATTGTTCAATAGTATGGTATCTTCATGCTGGTGTGAATGTAGGTTGGTGTGTCTGTGGTGAATTTATGGGAGAACATGGATGATGAGTCACGCAGGCTGGACAGGCATGGATGCATCAAGATCATCATCATTACAAAGAATTCTTGAATTTATGAGATCACAAATGCAGCAGGAGGAGCAGCAGCATTATCATCAGTGTTTGCTGTGGCTAGCAAGTCTGGGCCTAGCTACCAGCTGAATGAAATAAAAGGAGAGAGAGAGAGAGAGAGAGAGAGAGAGAGAGAGAGAGAAAGCAAGAAAGCAAGAAATCGAGAGAGAAAGAAAGAGAGAGAGAGAGAAAGCGAGAGAGAGAGAGAGAGAGAGAGAGAGAGAGAGAGAGAGAGAGAAAGCGAGAGAGAGAGAGCGCGAGCGCTTCTAGCTGAATAAGAAAGAGGGAGACAGGGATGTATTCCATAGTCTGTTTATTGCAGAACCATTTCATATGGAACCCCAAAGTAAGTTTCTATAGTGAGGGTTTTTTTTTTTCCCATTGTTTGCTCGTTTTCCCAACCTATTTCTTTACCTTTTAACTCTTTGTTAAGGTAGGGCTCTGCTTCCAGGATGGGGGACAAACTGTTACAAACATCAGAGGTTTTGTGCAGACCATATAAGGACCCTGTCAAAGGGCTAAGTGTGTTGATGGAATGTCACAGAGTTGCCTTGAGAGTAACCTCAAATTTAGTTCTCATCTGAGTGGAGTTGATGGGTAATTTCAGTGTTTCTGTACTTACTGATGGATTCCCATGAGTTTTCTGAAACTTGTGGATTTTCTGTGGAGTGTTTTTTTGTGTTTTCAGATGTGCTTCTAGGGAACTGTAAGTTTTCAGTTCTTCCAAGGTGGTATTATCCAAAGATAATCCACTTTGGTCTGTGAGTGACCACATGCACTCTTTTTTTAAAAATTTATTTTATTGACTTGTTTGTTTACTTTTAGTTTACAAGATTCAGCTCCAGAATCACTTGAGTTTCAGATTTTTTCTCCCCTTCCTCCCCATCTTCCACCCCCACCATGGTGGCATAGAATCATTTATAGGATCTGCAAACTCTTTCACATTGTACAGTAGTCTGGTTGTATAGGTGTTATAGCCAATGGAGTGAACAATGAGAAAAGATAAACAAAACCAAACATAGAAAAGATTGATAGCATGCATTGCTTCAGTCTCCATTTAAACTCTGGTCTTTCTGGATCTTTCTCTGAATATAGACATCTCCTTCCATCCTGAGACTTGTAGAGTTGTCTTTTAACTGTGTGTTGCTGAGAGGAGTCAAGTTTTTCAAAGTTGTTTGTCACTTATATGATGTATCTGTGACTATGTACAAATTTTTCCTGGTTCTGCTCTTCTCACTTTGCATCAATTTGTATAAGCCTCTCCAAGTAATTACAAAGTCCATCTCCTTCCCATTTCTTATAGCACAATAACATTCCATCACATTCATATACCATAACTTGTTCAGCCATTCCTCAATTGATGGGCATCCATTAAATTTCCAGTTTTTTGCCACCACAAAGAGAGCTGCAATAAATATTTTTGTACATACGGAACCTTTTCCCACTTCTATGATCTGTTTGGGATACAACCAAAAGTGGTATTACTGGGTCAAAGGGTATGCAATTATTTATAGCCCTTTGGGCATAGTTCCAGATTGCCCTCCAGAATGGTTGTATCAGTTCACAACTCCACCAACAATGCATTAGAGTTCCAATTTTTCCACATCCTCTCCAGCACTTGTCATTTTCCTGTTTTGTCATCTTAGCCAAATTAACTGGTGAGATG
>CM053593.1:73988156-74021743 GCA_028646575.1 Pseudocheirus occidentalis | reverse complement strand
TGCTATACTTCTGCTTTTCCTCACCCTGATACTGCCACCCAGCACTGTAATTCAGATCTGAATATGGACAAAGCAATAGAGTCCTGCCTCAGTGCTAGCAGAGAGACCCCTGTAATCTCCTTCTGACCAGTTTTTTTTGGACCCTCTTGCTGTCTGTAGGCAGAGAGTTCTGGAAGCAGCAGCTACTGCTGCTAATTCTGCAGCCTCAAGGCCTGCCCTGAGTTTTCTGGGGCTAGTTCTGTGCTGGCATGGCCTGTGCTCCTCTCTTATCCTGGTGCAACTGACTTTTCCTGTTGACCTTCCATGTTGTCTTTGATTAGAAATTTGTTTCACTCTGTCTTTTTGTGGGTTCTACAGCTCTAAAATTTGTTTAGTCATTTTAAAAAGGTATTTGGAAGGAGAGGTCAGTTGAGTACCTGCCTTTACTCTGCCATTTTGGCTCTACCTCTTCCATGTGTATTCTTTCCCCCATTCAAATACAAGCTCCCTGAGATAAGGTCCTGTTTTACTTTTCTATTGTCCTATTTTCTATTTTTGCTTGAATTCAGAGCTCATCATAGAGTTTCACACATAGTGAGCATGTAATATATGCTTCATCCATTCACTCACTCATATATTCATTCACTGATGCTGTACTACAATATAATTTACATGAAGGAAAGTATTATATGGTTTTCGTTTTTATCTTTGCATCCCTACCCCCTGCCTTGAACATAGTAGGCAGTACTTTTTGAAAAAGCCTAAATTTAATAGAATAATTGTAGAAATCATTAATAGATCCTTCCTCCAAGTTAAAGATAATAGTGTCAATAGGTACTTCCAAAGTACTTCCTCTAAAGGGGATTTATTTTCATTAATTTCAATTTTATTATTTACAGTCTTTCTACCACAGTATACTACTCTTATCT
This sequence comes from Pseudocheirus occidentalis, assembly GCA_028646575.1. Classification (NCBI taxonomy): domain Eukaryota; kingdom Metazoa; phylum Chordata; class Mammalia; order Diprotodontia; family Pseudocheiridae; genus Pseudocheirus; species Pseudocheirus occidentalis. The sequence continues at coordinate 74,020,835 of CM053593.1, read as the reverse complement.
GAGTCAATTTGACTATGTTTTGTAAATAAAATTGAGCAAGGAGGCACTTTTTATTTTGAAACCCCAATGATATCAATGATGTCATCCCAGAGATGTGCTGTGTTATTTGCTCAGTCGTAGATGGGGTACTCTGGAACAAAATACTTCTTATGCAGCAAGGCAGTGATCAGTGAATGGACAGGACAGGTAGTTACAATTCTCAGAAAAGAATCCAGTTCCAAAAATCAGGCAAACATAGAGTGACTGTATGTATGAGTTTGAGTCACTGATTGGAATGTACCAGCATTTTGCTTTGATTTCTTCTTAAACGCTCAAGTGCTTAATGACTTGGATTTTGTTATCAGTCACCCATTTTACTTCCCTTTTTCCCATTAACTTTGTAATTCTCTTGGAAAAAATCTATCAAGGCTGTGTGGTATACTATGTTCTTTCCAAGTCCATGACACTTATTGCCAAGGACTCCATTAGTTTCTCTTTCTTAATGTTCTTTCTAGTGTTTTGTTTTCATTTAAATAAATTTTAGGGGCCAAGTACTGAGGTCAAACTTGCTGGATATTGACTTCTAGGAATACTTTTTCCACTGAAGAAAGTGGCTTTAAGTCATTAGATTGCAGCATCTGACATTTTGTTGGTGGTATAATTTATCACATATAGACATTTTTGATGGCATTCTACTGATTTGAAGTTGGGGTAGTGGAATTTTAGAAGGCATTGAAATGAGGTTAACATTGAAACCTTTTGAAGATTGTTAGCTACATTAGTGTTTGTTCTCTGATGATGTGAGATTTTAAGCTTAGACTCTTCTGTACAAATGTTCAAAGTGATGATTAAACATCTTCATGTTGAGGTTAGACTAGATGACCTCTAAGGTCTTTTCCAACTATTAGAGTCTATTAATTTATAGCTATGAAAATACTATATCCCTTAGATTATTTCAAGTAATTGTTGATGTAGGATTGTGTTCAGAACTGACAGACACTAAGCAGAACAGTCATGAAAATATAAAACTGACTACCCTGGCCCCCCATTGCCTGAAGGCCAGTTATGTTGTATCTCATCCTTCTCCAGGATCTCGGGTACCCTTAAAGGCTGGGGTTCTCTAGGCTCTCTGTCAATGGCTGTAGCCTGGACAAATAATATTTAATAAAATGTACAGAGTAAGTCCCTTACACTCCAGTTCCATTTAACTACTAACAGTTGAATTTGTTTTAGCAAAGAAATAGTTACATCAAAGGTCTAAACACAAACATATAAACAGCTTGGCTCAGTTCCTAAAGAACAGAGGTCTCTAACTCCTTGCATGCACTGCCAAAGGCTACATGAACCAGATTAGCATATAAGGAAATATTTCACAAAATAAATATAAAATCATAAAACATAATACTACATTTAAAACTGCCAATATATGGCCCAAGAATCCTTATGTACAGACCAAGGGTCCCATTTCTATTTGAGTTTGAGTCTACTACTGTTGAATACAGTCCTAGTTCCAAGTCAAAAATCTCCCTCAAGCTAAATGTAGTACCAGACACCTTGGCTTCTCTGGGTTTGCTTGCCAGATTGGCAATATCATCATATCTGGGATCATGGTTCTGAAGTTGCCATGGCTTGGAATCCTCTTCAAGTTAGATAAACCCTCGAGGTCCTAGGGGTTTCTTAAGTTTATTAAAACTGGGATAAAAGATGGGAGGGTTGGGAGGGTAGGGAAGAGAGGTCTCCTCCCTTCAGGTTGAGTTCATGATGAATTGTGGATGAACTGTCATCTTCACCCTCCGGGAACAAAAGGAGTGTGTAAGAAAGAAATGAACTGTCCTTGTCTGGTAGTTGTTAAAGATGTAGTCTGTTATTTCTATGAAGTTAATTAAAAGAGGCTACTCTTACCCATTCTGTAGGAATGTAGGGAATAAGGGTGCCTCCATGTTAAGTGTATTTGGACGTGCTACAAAGGCCCCTTTGATTTGTTCTAAGAATCCCCTTTACTCCTAATGATATCACATAAGAAGTGAACTAAGGACATACTCTGGAGTCTCCAAAGGCTGTTGAAGCTAATGAAGACCCAGAAATCAAATTTCTTGCCACTAAAGTTCTTGGCATTGTCAAAATCTTCAGGCTTAGAGATGGATATGACTTTGTCAGTGGACATAATGTAATATATGCTTTGCCACTATATCCTGAACACCATAGGATTTTAATTTGACTTGCAGCTGAAACCTCCTAGATATATTGTTCTCCAATTAGATTGTGAGCTCCTTGAAAGGAGAGAAGAATTCAAATTGCTTTTCTCTTTGTATTCCAAGTGCATACATTGTGCTTTATAAACTAAGTGCTTAATAAATGATTTTTCATTCATTCTTTCATATATTCAGTCAATAAGCATTTATTAAGTGACATTATGTACTCAAGCACTGTGGATACAAAGAAAGGCCAAAGACAGTCCCTACTCTCAAGGAGCTAACAGCTTATCTTATGAGAGAACAGATAACTGTGTGCAAACAAGTTATATACAGGATGACAAAGCACAACCTGTGAGTAGTCCAAGCTGCTGAATGGGGACCCAGCTGGCCAAATACAGCTGGGTAATTGTTCTCCCTTAGCCTCCCAGTTTGATGGTTTTATTTATTTATTTTTATTGAAGGAGCCCTTCACTCACTTTTTAAAGGGGCCTATTCACTGAAGAGACCTCACTCAAAAAGAGAACCTGGAAGCACCCTAGTTTAAAAGGGCCAAGGTCTTCCACTGCATCCTGGGCCATATCTAGTCTTCCAGAGCTATATCTGGTCGCTGGTCCCAGATGGCTCTGGAAGAGAAAGTGAGGCTGGTGACCTTGCACAGCCCTCCCTCACTTAAATCCAATTCACTGGCAAGTCATGTCATCATCTCCCTGATGTTATGGTCCTCTTCAGGAATGAAGAACAAACCACAACATGGGTTAAATTGGAGATAATCAACAGAGGGAAGGCATTAGCATTGTGGGGAAAAGGGGAAAAAAGAAACTTCTTACACATGACAAGATTTTAGCTGAAACTTGAAAGAAGACAGGAGGCAGATGTGAGGAGGGAGAGAATTGCAGGCATGGAAGACAGTCAGTCAAAACACCTGGAGCCTGGAGACGGAGTATGCAAGAAACAACAAAGAGGTCAGTGTCAGTAGATGTGAGAAGACTGGAAAGGTAAGGGAAGAGAGAGGGTATGTTTTGAAGGGTTTTTCATATTTTTTCATTCATTTGTTAGTTGGCTTTCATTCTTGATAGGTTTCAAACCATTGGTTCACTTGTTAGCTGTGCCCCTCCCTACCCTGTCCTCCTACCTCTCTTCTGTTGCTGGAAACAGAAGAGCCTTCAGCTCTTTATGCAGAGCAATGCTCTCATTTGGCAAGCATGCTCCTCTGTACTCTCCCAGACTTTACAAGACCATGTTATTTTCTAAAAATAAAAAAATACTGATACTAATAGCCTGTTTATTTTGAACTTAATAGAGGAACTAAAATGTTTAAAATGACTTGTAAGTAAACTAAGAGAAAAGTCAGTTTTCCATTTTAAAAGCATTGCAATATATTCCCAAGTTCTTCAGTATGCCATAGGTTTTTTTAAATGTAATAAGTTATGAGAAAACATCTCCAAAATTCTATGCCTAGATCAGGGACTATTAGTCTTTGTGTTAGAGAACACTTCGACCATCTACTGAAGCCATTCTCAGTATAAGAGAATATTCTCAGAATAATGTTGTTTTTTTAAAATCACAATTTAAGGAAATACTAAATTTTGTTAGAGGTAAGTGAAAATAAATATGCAACTTTTTTCCTATCCAAATTCAAGGACCCTCTAAAATCTATTAACAGACCTTCATGGAGTATCTCTGGAACCTAGGTTAAGAACTTTTGGCCCCGAGTAAGTCCAGAGGATCTTAATCACTGTTCTATTTATTACTGAGGCAGATATGCTCCTAAATATAGGGTTCAAGTTTTCTAGAGATTTTCTATGTTTTTGCCTTCTAGGGCACGAGTCCTTTGGCATTTTCTTGGATTACTGTATTGATCAGATCAAAAAGCCAAGTCTTTTTACAGTTGATCATCGTTACATCATTAATGTTACTGTGCACAATGATTTCCCAATTCTTTTCACCTTACTTTGCATCAGTTCATAGAGAACTTGCCATGTTTTTCTGAAACCATCCCATTTGTTATTTCCTACAGCACAATAGTACTCCACCACAATTGTATGCCATAACTTTATGTTCAGCCATTCCCCAGTTGACGAACACCCCTTTGATGTTCAATTCTTTGCCAAGACAAAAAAAACTACTATAAATATTTTTGAACATATGTCATTTTCCTTTTTCTATGGTCTCTTTGTGACATAGACCTAGTAGTCGTATTTCTAGGTCAAAAGGTGCACAGTTTTATAGCCTTTTGGACTTAGATCCAAATTGTTCTCCAGAAAGGTTGAACCAGTTCATTACTCTACCAACAATTTTTTAATATACCTGTTTTTCCCTTGTCCTGTTCAGTATTTGTCATTTCTGATGTATGTGAGGCAGTATCTCAGAGTTGTTTTAATTTGCTTTTCTCTAATCAATAGTTATTTAGATACTTTTTCCATATAATTACAGATAACTTCGATTTCTTCTACTGAAAACTGCCTGTTTATATCCTTTGACCATTTATCTGTTAGAGTATAATTCTTATTTTTATAAATTTGACTCAGTTCTGTTCTTTGTAAGTATTTGAGAAATAAGATCACTTGTTATAAATTTGTTTGATATTACTTTATTGCCTATGGTACCTTTAAGCAGTAAGCTGGTAGTAGCTATTAATTATGAAGTTGATAAGGATTTTTTTTAACACAGAACATGATAACAGTCCCTTTCTGACTTGATGGATCAGTAATACCCATGATCATCTGCACTATCACTAATATTCTAACATGCCAGCAGGCTCAAAGTCTACCAGCTTAATGTGAATTCTCACTCACTTAAGCATCCAAAGTTCTTGTGTTATTTATCCCCCAAAGTTCATATTTTGCAGGCCTCTGTCCTTGGTTTCAGATCTATTCCTTATGTAGCCTTAATTATATGGTGTTCCGTTCTCACTAAAGTCAGCTACCACATAAGAAATATAACCTGATAAAGTAATTTCAGCTATGAAGACTTTTGAGAAGGTATTTCTGTCATCATCTAATAGAGTCATAAAGACCAGCAAAAAATTGGGCTTCATAAAAATACAGCTTTAAAAATTCCATTATTCCTGCTCACCCATCTCCTATCCTATCCTAATGCTATATATAGTAGGTCCCAACCTTGAATTTCACAATAGGTCTGAATGCAATATTCCTGGATATATTTTTATTAGAACTGGAGATGGTCAGCTAATCAATTTAAAGATTTTTAATTATAATGATTGTGTCTTATTTATCTGCAACCTGGGCTTCTTTAGGTGTTTCCAGTTTTAACATGAAGATACCACTGAGGGGTCTTTTGAGCATGCCCAGTTTGGCTAACATGGAGCTCAGTCTTTCCTCCTACTGCATCCATGGGGCTAGTCTTTATTGGTTGCCTGTGTCTTTAACGCTGCTGAGACATAGCTATTTACTCTCTGTTCAATCTCTTTCTGCTGTGCTCTTTTCAGTAACTCTTATCTGAGATAGTGAGAAGGGAAGGACTTTTTCTGGTTCCCTCTCTTTTACCCTGACTCTGAGAAATAAGCCTGCTTGGGGTGACAAGGGGTGGGGAAGTGGAGATGGGGGGTGGCTTTGGTTCTGTGATGTTTATCTTCAACTTCACTTGCCAGAAGTGATCCTCATGGGATTAGTAGTTCAAGCTATAGTGACCTTGGACTCAGGATTGCAGGCAGGGGACAGCAATCTAACCCACCATAGAAGCCCTCAGAAATTAAGGAGCCTTGGTCATGAGCTGGCAGGGGTGTGGGGGGAGAAAAAGGGGTGTGTGCTTGGGATTTGGAAGTGAGACTTTGCTTTACAGGAACTGTGAACCTAATCCCTTCCTCTTCCTAGAGACTGAGATGGTACAGGGGAGGGGGATTATGCCTCCCATGCATGAGGAGAATGTTTGTATATTTATAATTATAGCTTCTGAAGCACATATTCCTTTGTTAAAGGTCCTGTGTTATATGCCTTTGCATTCCCCATAATACTTAGCAGAGTACCCTGCATATAATAACACTCAATCATGAAGATACTCTAAATATTTTAATGAATGAATAAATAAAAAATTAAAAGGTAAAAAGTAGATACTAATTATAGATCTAGCAAAAACAAAAACTTTGTTCAACAGTTCATGATCACCAGTAGCAAGTAAGAAGTAAACAGATGTATGTTTGTCAAAGATATTCACCAATGCCATTCTGAGCAGAATTCAGATGGAAGCATGAGTTATACATGTTGAGTTCTCAAATCTTCCCATTGTGGATAACACTGTGCTGATAGCATAGAACAGGAAATACTATGGGACCTCCTCAGTGAGAGCTACAACCACTCAGTTGAGATTGGTCTAACATACTCAGAGGGAAAATCTGATGGACAAAGAATGTCCATTATCTAGATTATGTATGATAGCCATTTGATAATAGCTGTCTGTTGTTTTAGTCCATTAGTACATGTTCCTTTTACAGTAATAGCTGATGCACAGTGAACTGAGCCTATGATGGAATGAGAGGCATAAGATAGACTAGTTTGTGTTTGAGAAATTGCTTATCACTTTTCATGATCATGAGCTATTCCCTGACATATAAAAACCATCTCTTTATTTAACACCATTATTCTTCCATTGATGGTATATGGTCGTGAATCATAGACCACTGAAATCTCTGAAGAATCAAAATTGAGAGTAGTTGAAATGACAATGGACGAAAGACAGTGTGAGTATGTGTGTGGGGAGGATGGAAATGGGGGAAATATGTATGTTACAGTATATTAGTAACCATAACTTGTGTGTGGCAAGAAGTGGAATAAAAGACATCATTCAGGATGGTTTTGATCAGGAAACAACAGCACCAAAAACTGAAACAGTGGGCTGGGCAGGAGAATGAGCAATAACAGTGAATGAAAGGCAAGGATAATGGATGGCCAGCATGGATACAGTATTTGCATTCGAGAATTCAAAGAAATCTAAACAGCTTCTCCAGCACACTAGCAAGGTCCTCTATGTAGCATTTATAGTGTGTGTGTCTGTGTGTGTGTGTGTGTGTTTAACAGAACTATCATTTCATTGGTATAGGAAACTTTCAATGGAGAAACCCCTTCTACCGTTGTACAGCTGTACTTAACAAGAAACATATAATCTTTGAACTGTGCCTGAGGCACTGAAGTGATTTGTCCAGGATCGTACAGTTAGTATATGTCAGAGAAGGACTTGAAACCAAGTCTTTCTGACAACTCTCTATCTTTTACACTTTGGTGTCTCTATTTATTTGAAGACACAGACAACATTTGCGCATTTTTGTCTGCACTATTGGAGGGAGTGTATCCATTGAGATAGTAGACTCACTGAAACATTAATGAGAGTTGCTGGATGGAAATATATGAAGAAGGTTAACAGTTGCCAGCCTGTAAAGACAAAGTGTGTAAACTATGTAAACAGCATCTTTAAAATCATGACTGAGACAGAGAAACTGAATATATACTTGTACACCAAGTCCTGGAATACTTGGAAAAAGGAAAAAAAAAAACCAAACCCTTAAAGCATAAAGTGCTAATAAATGTTTAGCAATTGGCTCTCCAAAAAAAAATGCACAGGACACACTTTTAAATGTAATCTGCATTATTAACTTTTTTCATGACTTTCTTAAATCTAGATAATCAATAAAACAATAAATCAAATCCTGATGTGAAAATTTAACAACTGACTTTCCTGAGTCAATATGCCCTTATCTATAACATACAATCTGACTGTAAATTATGCACACACTTTATTCTATTTTTTTTCCCCTCCATGCCCAGCAGTGTCCCATAGTAGGTCCAGGACTCACCTTTGGATTAGGAAGTCCTTTGTGTCAGATCTCACATATTATTTGTGTGATCTTGGTTGACTTACTTAACTTCTCAGTGCCTCAATCAACTCTAGAATGATTGATTACATAGGAGGCAGACTGGAAGAGAGGATAAAGTCTTGGATGTGGAGTCAATAAGGCCTGATGTTGAATATCACCTGAGCCACTTAATGGCTCTGTGACCCTCACCAAGTTACTTACCTCAGTTTCTTTACCTACACAAGATTAGGATAACAAGAGTCCCTATTTCACAGGGTCATTGCTAGGATCAAATGAGGTAATTTATCCATGATCCTATCTAAAATGTTTGGCAAACTATAAAACACCAAATAAATATTAGATATTAGCCATTATTAGGAGTTTATCACTGACGTACATCCACAAAGGAAGTTAACACACCAGGAGTTCTATACACTACTTAAATCCCAGGTTTGGACCAAAAACATGAGATAATTTTCACATATGTCAATGTTCTCTCCCTAAAATGATTGTAAAACCTTATGGGACGGGAAAAAATGACTTATGCCTCTTTTGTCGCTCACAGTATTTAGCACAATGTTTAGACAGCTACTAGGGCTCAATCATGGGTTATATTTGACTGCTTGATCAAAGGTATGAAAGGTGAAAATGAATCAATGCATGAATTAATTAAATGCATCTGTTAAATGGTTGCTATTTGCCAAGCATTGTGCTAACTACTTGGGAGTCAAATACTAAAGCAGTACAATCTTTACCCCCAATAAGCTTATACTCTAATAGGGTGGGAAAATACATATGGGAAAAAGTGGTCAGGGAGGGTGCTTTTGTCTGGAAAGTAACAGGATGGTGAGTGATGCCATAGGGCAGTTAATTAAGGTCTTCCATAAGCAACAGCAGTTTTGGTTTAATTTCTGTTCCTAGAGCAAGAGACTGAAAGAAGAAAAAAGAAGTACCGCAGCAGAAAGGAAGAGCAGCAAGATAAGTACATGGCTGAATAGAATGTGAGGGATCATCTGATCCAGGGCTGGGTAAAGTGTGGGCTTTGTGTGTTTGCATTTATTCACCACCCCCTACATCCCTTAAAAATAAAAGAATGAGTAGGCCAGGCTCTGAGTTCCAAAAACTTAATCTATTAAGTTCCTTAGGGTGTGATTTCTGATGGTTCAAAGGCTTCACTGACAAGGTGGAAGTCAAGGTGTATGGATGAATATGAATATTTAAATGGGATAGAGAAGGCAATTAGAGGAGATCAAATCCTATGTCTTGAGGTTTGGCTTGCAAAAAATTCAGCTAGCTGAACATCAATACTTTCTAATTAAATCGATATCCTGATTTAGTTCTGTTTTTCTTTAAGGTTACATTGGGAGTGAAAAACAAAACTCCTTTTGTTACTAGTGACTTGCCATCAGTAGTTTCTCTTGGACTGCTTGGAAAAAATTGATTATAGGGTGGCTTGGTGGTGCAGTGAATAGAGCACTGGGCCTCGAGTCAGGAGGACCTGAGTTCAAATATGGCCTCAGACACTTAACACTTACTAGTTGTATGACCTTGGGCAAGTCACTTAACCCCAGATGCCCTGCCTTCCCCCCTCCAAAAAAGGAAAAAAAATGACTATAAAAGTGTTTCCCAAAGACCTTCCTTTTCTTATAAGGCAAGATGTTTAGTTACTATATGTGCTAAATTTTGAGATTTGTACAGTGTTAGAGGAATGGAGAATAATTAGTCCTTAAAATAGCTATTAGAATCTTAGAGTCAATTTTGCTCACCTGAGATGTTTAGCTTTTTTTTTTCTTTTCTACTTCCTTTTATTGTTCCTTTGTCACTTTAGATAGTTCATACTCCATCCAGAGCTTGTGAAGATACAAAATGTATACCATATTCTATTTACATTTTAATTCTAAACCTGCATATGTGTGGAATACGGTCTCCCTTCTATTCTCACTTTGATCCCTTTCTTATCTCTGTTCTCCTTTCCAGCAGGTCGTAGTATGTAATTGATAGAGCAGCATACAAGAGCTTATGGGGCATGGTCATGTCATGGGAATAAGAGACAGCAGAAAGACAATTTAAGTTATTCATTCCTGCCCCAAAGATGGTAAATGAAAGGAGTCAGTGTGGTATATGCTTAGAAACAGCACTGGTTCAGAGGCCAAAGGACTAGTCACCTCTATTACTACTTGTATGACCTTGGGCAAATCATTTGACCTTCTTTGGCCTCAGTTTCTTCATTTGTAAAATGAAGGGATTAGACTAGATGGACTCTTCATTCCCTTATGGCTCTGGAAGTATAAAGATCCAGAGGAAGACACAGGAAAAGTCGAGAAAATCCCCTATGGAGGATTTATAGGAAAACAAGAAAAATCATACTTTATGAAAAGGTGTAGAAGGGGTGCTATATTAAATAGGTGAAGAGGGTTCCCAAACTAATGAATTCACAAATTTTTCACACCTTCAGGGAAAGTGCAAGCAGGACTGTTATGAGGTTGTTCCATCACCATTAGCTAATATCAAAAGGTCAATTCTCATTTCTTTATTTATCTCTTTGAAGATTGTGGTCATAGAACTGTCAACTTTTTGGTCTTGAGTAGATGCCTTGCTCTGTGTGATTTTTGTTTTTGAGTTACCTCTACTTAGTGCTTTACCATTTTGATGTTGCCTCCCTCACCTCACCCACTTTCTATGCTTTTCATTTATGAGCCTTTTCCTATTTTTTTCTTTTATGACCTAGAAGTGTCCTTCAATTGAAACAGTAAGACTTTATCTCACAACTTCTCATACTGCAAATGAGAAAAAGAAACTAGGTTGTGTGGGAGTTCTTCCTTTCCTTTAGAGTGGAGTTTCAGTTCTTATATATTGTTTGTGTAAGAGTGAGCTATTTGGGCATTTATAATCAGTACAATGTAAGGGGAAGGTGAGGAAATTATGGAGGGGGTATCAGTAAATGTCAGTGAAGCTAGGATCATGTGGCCAGGACCTTGAGGTAAAAAAGTAGGACTGGGGAAACACGAGGGAATCTCTGATACTGTTCTGTCACTATCCATTTCTGATGCTATGAAACTGAAACTCCTTACAGAGAAAACCAAAAGCACTCCAGAGTCTCATGGTTGTATCAAAATTTCCATGAACCCCTTCACTACCCAAAGTCATATTTATCAAAGGCAAGTTCTCTGTATATAGCCACCTTACAGGAAAACTTGGTCTTGGTCTATTTAGAATGAACCTTACATGGTTAGAAAAAGAAGATAAGCAGTATAGGACTACTTTAAATGGGCAGTATCTTTCTCTCCTTCCCATAGGAAAATTCCCCTTCCTCTGGGGGTAGTTTTAAAGACCTTGGTAAGAAAGGAGGGAGAATAAAATACTTTCATTTCCCCTTTGTAAATGAGAAAAGCACAATTTTATTCTGAATCATTATTTCAGAAATAAGTATGTTGTGGGATAAAGGTATCTGGGCTATCCTTTGTCTCTAGCAGAAAGTACCTTAGGCTCTTAAGTCATTCAGATAAATGGAAAATGTTAGATATTCCAGACCCAGCTGGTGAGGTGAGGGTTAGCTGCCATCAAGGTAGATTTCAAAATTTGAGTCAATTTCTTATAGATGAGTATTAGAGATTTTAAGATCTCAGAGTAATTTTTAAAAAGTAGCAGTATGCTTCACAGTAGAGCTTGTAATCTTAACCCAATTTCACCATTATTCATTAAAGTGGCAGTATGGTGCTGTGGTAGATGGGGCATTGGACTTGGAGTCAAAAGAACCTAGGTTCTTTCCATATATAACTCTAGACAAGTCACTTAACTTCTCTATCCTTTAATTTTCTCATCTGGAAAATGAGGCAATTGGACTCAATGGCCTGTAAAGTTCCTACTGCTAATCAAAGCATGATATGCCATATACATAGAATAGACTAAAAAAGTAATAAGTCCCATTCTCATACTTTTCTTAGAAATATCATTAAGTAAGCTAGTTTTCAATCTGTATTCTGTCTTTATCCATTGCACTCATCTACCCTTTGAAACATTTTTAACATTTAAAGTTTTGAGTTCCAAATTCTAGCCCCCTATGCCTTGTGCTCCATTATGTGGTAACCAATCAGATATAGGTTATACACATGCAGTTATAGCTGTAAAGCATCTCCATATAAATCATTTCATATAAGAATACTCAAATAAAATGAAAAACAAAATCTAAAATAAAGTAAAAAATAACATGCTTCAGTCTGTATTCAGTCAATATCAGTTCTTTCTCTGAAGAAGGATGGTTTGCTTTATCATTAGTTTTTTGTGATTGCTTGGATCATTGTATTACTGAGCAGTAACTACCTCATCCACTATTTTAAATTTAATATTATTGCTGTTACTGGGTACAATGTTCTGGTTCGGTTCACTTCACTATGCATCAGTTGGTGCTTAAGTCTTTACAGTTTTTTCTGAAATCATCCTGCTTGTCATTTCTTACAGCACAATAATATTCCATTACAATCATATACCAGTGCTTGTGTAGCCATTCCCCATTTGATGGGCATCACTTCTATTTCTACTTCTTAACCAACACTAAAAGAACTGCTATAAATATTTTTAAACAAATAGGTCCCTGTATTTTGATTAAACTCAATTCACAGATATTAATTAAAAACCTACAATAATACTCAAGGCAATGTCCTAGACACTGGGGATTCAAAGACAAAAAAACAAGACTGATGTTGTCTTGATTTACTATTAACCTTTCTTAAACCTATCTGGCTTCTAAGTATATATGTGTACATACATACACACACACAGATATAGTCTTTTTTCTTTTAGATTCATTGTAAAGCATTCACTCATTCTTGCCTGTCCTTCCTTGGGGCCCAAGTTACTCAAGAGATAAAAATCAGAGGGAGGAGCATGTCTTATGGGTCAGAATGAGATTTATAGCATGTTTTTAACTGTCTTGTAATAGCAAATCATGTGTTTTTTTTAAATACAAACTTGCTATGTGATTTTAAGAGATAAGTGTTAGACAAGTTTCAGGGAAATCAAAACTGATTTCTAGATCAGAGGAAATAGATTTACAAGAACAAAAGAAAAGTTTTATTTTCAAAGAATTTTTACCTATATTTTAAGCTTTAAGAAAATTCCTAAAATTTCAATAAAGTTTGGACTCTAAATCAGTTGGATATCTCCAACCTGGTTACAATTGTTAATGCATTAAGAATTTTATATAATGTGTTGTGAAGCAGTGTGAGGTAATAGACAACAAGCCACTTTTGCAGTGAGGAAGATGTGTTTAAGTTCTACCCCTGACATATAACAACAGTAGCTAGGTGACTTTGGGCAAGTCACTTAACTTTTTGTTGCCTGAAGTAACTCTCTAAAACTGTAAGTCAAAGAGTAGTTTCATTTCTGTATTAGTTGGAGGGAGTTTCTTTACTGGCATATCTCTACATTGAAGAAATAAATCCCCTACCACCAAAAAAATATATATAGCCTATGGGAATAGAAATAATGGCAAAGGTAAATTGCCCATTGAATCCTCTTTTGAGAGTAGGCACTACTACTATTAAAAACTTAATAATGTATCTCCCAGTTACAATTCAATTAAAAAACTATTTAGTTTACTACATTCAGTTCCACAATCCCTTTTTTTTACATTTTTCCCCTCCTTCTTCTCCCTCCCCCCCCCCAAGGTGGTATGTAATCAAATACAGGTACTACAGATAACTTCACATTAAACATTGGTCAAGCTATAAAGGAGGAGTATAACCAATGGAGTGAACAATGAGAAAGAAGGGACAAAACAAAACACAAAAGAGAGAGAACAAGTAGTTTGCTTCAATCTGCAGTTAGACTCTGTAGTTCTTTCTCTGGATGTGACTGTCCCTTTCCATCATGAGTCTTTTGGAGTTGTCATCTAACCTTGTATTGCTCAGAGAAGTCCAGTCTATATGATTAAATTCTTTATGGAGTCATCAACCATAAGATGCATTTTCCCAAGAAAACACTGTGTGCATAGACTGGTATTCATTTGAGGAATGTACAAAGGAGAAGTCAAAAAGATAGCTCCTAATGTCCCAAATGCTCAGTTTAGCTGGGAAGACAAGATCTATGCAGTGCAAAGGAATGATGCATGGTACTATTAGAACCATGTGATGAAATGACTTTTATATATATATATATATCTATATCTATATATATATATCTATATCTATATATCTATATCTATATCTATATCTATATATATATATATAGACACACACACTCACACATACACCATATAATAAGTAATAAGTGCTATCAGAGTTCCAAGGACAAGGGGATCAATACACTTTGTGTTGTGAAAAATCGTGCAGGAGAGGTGAAATTTCAGCTGAGCCCTCACTAGGTTATAAGTCTCTTACTAGACTGTGAGCTTCTTGAGGTTAGGAATCACATCTCATTTATCTTTATATTCCCACAGCACCTTCATATTGTTAGTTCTTGACAAATGTTGAATGAATGAATGATGAGAAGCATTTGAATAAGTGGAGGGGAGACAGAAGAGCATTGCAGGTAAAGAGAACAATAGTGAAGTTTTCTAGTTAGGATGGTTATAACATATTACAGAGACAGTATGTATGTAAAGCACATAGAAAATATGCATATATATATTCTATTATCATTTCATTTTCATTATTGTCATCATTACAGTAATTTTTAGGTTTAAAAATAAATTTTTCTCTCCTTCTGTATGGCAACCTGCAAAATATCAGACACCCATGATCACTGCTTATTTATTATTTCATTAAATAAATATATCACATCAGTTTATGATGTATTAAAACATAAGGTTTTATATAGAGATGTTGATGAGGAATAGGGTAATAAAAGCATGATAGCTAAAGGATAGATTGTGCCATTAAGTGAAGGGACAGTGAGAATGATGCAAGTGCATGTTGACTATCTGCAGTGACTAATATCTGAGTAGAGTAGCAGCAATTTAATATAAGGATAGGGACAGAACCTGTGATTTCATTGACATAGGGAAATCCCAGATGAGCAAACTCTACATACCGATACGAGTTGACAATTTCTCTACGATTTATAGTCTTAGAGAGTTGACTAAAGTATTGAGAGGATGAGTGATTTGCTCAGGTTCATTAAGTTCGTATGTGTCAGAGGCAAGATTAGAATCCAAATCTTCCTGGCTTTGCCATGCTTACACTAATAATCTGGTATTCTTTTCAAATTCTCATTCTTTCTCTGCCCTTCTATAGACCATGTACTTAAATGCCAAATGTACGTAATGTAGTCCGTGACTAATTTGCCCTGATATGTCATTTCAGGTTGACAGTAATCCATTAAAGAATTATTTATTGATCCTGACGATGGTGGTTATGTCATATTCATTCATTTGGTCATCTCATGATCTCAGGTAGCCTTGTTTTTTCAGGGTTAATGTGTTATTAAATCCAGTTCAAAGAATGTAGCATCTATTATGTGCCAAAAACTATAAGTACTACTAGACTCACAAGGAAGGAAGGGAGCAAACATTTATTAAGCACCTGCTGTGTTTCTCACAATAGCCCTGGGAGTCAAGTGTTATTATTTCTCCCATTTTATAGTTGAGGAAACCCAAACAGACAGAGGTTAAGTGAGGTTAAATGGCTTACTCTACTAAGTGTCTGAGATTGGACTTGAACCCAGGGCTTCCTGATTAAGAGCCCAGTGTTCTATGCACTGTACCACCTAGCTGCCTCAAATACAAAAATGAAACAGTCCCTGTCCTCAAGAGATAGGATTCCAATAGGATTTACATAGAAACAAAAATATAAATCAAGTACAGGGGAACATTGGAGAGGAAAGTATCAGTGAGGGTAGGGGTACAAGGTAGGAAAATCTTTATTGTTACTTAAGAAGGTGATCCTTGAGCTAGTCTTGAAGGAAGCCAAGATTTCTAAGAGTTTGGAAATGTGATGGGGAAGCATCAGGAATAACCAGTGGGAAGACACAGAATAGAGTATCCTGTCTAAGGAATAACATGTAGATCAGTCTGTCTGGACCACAGAGAGTGTTGAGGTGAGTAATAGGTAAACTAAATAGAAAACAAAACAAAAACTGGAAAAGTAGGAGTGCACCAGACTGTGAGATACAAAGATAGAAACAACTTAGTCTCTGTTGTCAATGGGGCTTATCTTCTTGACTCAATACATGTGTAAATAAAGACATATAAATTACATATAATAATAAATGGTAATTTAAAGAGGGAGAGAGCATTAATAACTGAGGCCATAAAAAGTTTGCATAAAGGAAAGAAAGAAACCTGGGAATTTAAGAGGTGGATGTGAGGAGAGAGACTGTGGGAGGGGGGACAGTACTGGTGGGAAATTTAATGTTATGTATGCCTAGCAGGTCAATTTGGCTTGATGATGAAGGGGTAGGAAATCATGTTAGTTGAGGATATTTTCAAGGGAGTAGGGATGATTAATCCAAGAGAGAAAAAAAAGTTTAGAGTATAGTATCTTGGGAAGGTAATGGAAGAGAAAAGATGTAGAAAGTAGGGAATTATTAATACTATCTGATAATAGAAGGAAGGCAAGGATGAAGTCTTTCCATTTTGTGATGAGGATTTCATTTAAAGAGTTGTCTTTGGAAACATTTGCGGCAACACGGCAGGTTTGGAAGTCATTATTGTAAGCTATAGAGGAGAGAGTAGTAGATAGCTAGTAAATTGAAGAATTGAGTAGAGTTTTTTTTCTTCCCAGAAGCTAGGCAATGAGAAGAAAAAGAGAATTATAGCAAGAAAATTATAAAGAAGACAGACTTTTTTTTGTAACTGGGAAGGCCCATTTATACTTTCAGGAGGATGGAAAAATGTCAGTGTAGACAACATGGGCTCTTAACCTGATGTCTATGAACTTTTAAAAAAAGTGTTGAAAATTATGCTTTAGTATCCTTAGTTTCCTTCAAAAATCTATGTATTTTATTTCATGAATCTAAAAATGTCATCCTGGGAAAGGATCTACCATATTGCCAAAGGGATCCATGAGGATCCCTTAACTTCAGTTTTTAACCTTTCACCTGTGTCTTGTTATAAAGGGAGCCCTGGTATAAAAAGAAAGATACATGAGTGATGGAAGTGATTATTAGAGCAATTTACTGTAAGAGGAAGCATGTCATGTAATGAAGAGCAATGATAGAAAGCTTAGCTTAGCAAGAAAGGACATTGTAGCTTCTAAGATGAGAAAAGAGGGAAGAAAGTAAGTGAATAGTTTTGAGTACGTCTTGCTACTTTTCAAGGAGTTGGGGAAACTGATTCCTTTTACATCTATGAAACAACTAAAGAATAAATTTATTCTTATTCAGATTCTTGCTATACCCAGCAGTTGGCATAATGGATGCTTTATGTACCATTTGTGATTAGAAATGAGTAATTATACATAGCAACTTGACACCCTGAATGTTGAATATCTAGTGAAAAACAATAGAATATGTCACTTTCAGAGTCAAGGATAGATTTTAGAAATGTTAGTCCCAACCTCTTGTTTAAACACCAGACCACATTTTTTTCCTTGTATAAAATATTGAAAATAGGCAAGGATGAAGTCAGTGGTTGCTTAGGTTAGGGAATGGAAGTCATAATTCACAGAGATGGAATCATAGGTGAATCTAGCAATTCTATAACCCTTTCACATTCCAGTTTATCTAATTTATAAATCCACAAAATGAGCTAATATTATTTACCATGACCCCAAAGTCCCACCAGTAATCAATAACTGAAAATGAAAACCATTTTTATAGGTACAGACTTTATGAAAATAACCAGACACACAGAAACAAAATGCAAAACATAGGCTGCTTTGAGAAGCTGCATGAACTAGTTGTCAAGAAGCTTTGACCTTGTCCTAGCTCTGTTACTTGCCTGGGTGACCTCAGATAAATCATCTATCTGTATCTCAATTTCCTCATTTAAAAATGAAGAGAGAAAGATCAATATTTTCCAACCTGTGGATGAGTCTAATAACTAAATTTTCTATTGTGAACTGTGTCACCAATTCCACAGCCTAGGATAAGAATTCCTAGCAACTTAAAGATCTGGGACAAGAAGTTAATCTTACCTTAAATGATGGTCAATATCTTTTTGTGGTACAAACAGATTTTCAATCGGATGCTTGCCTAATGTAGAAAAATTTAGTTGGATGAAATCCATGCTCCTCTTTGACCCTTTTTTGGTCTTGGCCTTGGCCTCTAGGGACTGAATTTGATCCTGAGGATGGTTCTCAAAAGGTCATAGCCACTGTATGGCTAGGGAAAATATCCATTTATAGTTTAGATGCAAATCAGAGGTGACATAGTCCACGAGGATACAACACTCCTGAACTGTGGTCAGAATCAGAATAAAATGTATTTGAGAAAACTTTAACAAAAGAAATAAAAATGTAATAGAGCATAAATAACTTGACCTTTTTTAAACCAACAACATGC
Source organism: Pseudocheirus occidentalis (assembly GCA_028646575.1). NCBI lineage: Eukaryota > Metazoa > Chordata > Mammalia > Diprotodontia > Pseudocheiridae > Pseudocheirus > Pseudocheirus occidentalis. The sequence goes on along the minus strand of CM053593.1, from coordinate 74,002,415 downwards.
AGTTCTCAGGGATTGTTAGGTATGGTTTAGCTGATCTGGTTTCTGTTTAATGTGACACCATTGTATAGATCATGACTAGGCTTCACCAAATGTGGGTAACAGGGTCTGTATCTCTCATACAAGCACCCAAGGTAGCAAATGTATATGAAAGCCTTCAGAAGATGCAAAGGGCATAAATAACAGGTAAGCCAGTTCAGAAACACATAAAACTCTCACTGTAGGTACCTTCAGAAAGAAGTAAACGTGGAGTTACCATCAGGACAAACTGTTGATATCCTCATGGAAGCCTATGTCTCCCACAAGATCATATACCATCCCCTTACCGCAAGACTTATAGTGCCTCTCTGTGTTTTGGATCTCTCAACCCAAGAAGATAAATACACTTTGGGGCTGTTGAATAAATAACACCAAAATGTTCTGATCAGACCCTATTTTTACTTCTAAAGACCTGTTTAGGTTTTTGGTAGGTACTACTCTGAAGGCTTGTGCTTCCCCAGAAAGGAAGCACTTTTAAAATTTCACTTAATAGTATTTTTTTCTAATTATGTGAAAAGATATTGTTCTTTTTTTCTTTTCTTTTTTAAAAATTTATTGACTTGTTTATTTACTTCTAGTTTACAAGATTCAGTTCCAGAATCACTTGAGTTTCAGATTTTCTCCCCTCCTTTCTCTCCAATTCCCCCCTCCACCCCACCACGGTGGCGTGCAATCATGTATGGGATTTGCACACACTTTCACATTGTACAATAGTCTGGTTGTATAGAAGCATTGTAACCAATGGAGCGAACGATAGAAAAAAAAAGAAACAAAGCCAAACATGGAGAAGAACAATAGCATGTGTTGCTCCAGTCTCCATTTAAACTCTGGTCTTTCTAGATCTTTCTCTGAATGTAGGTATCTCCTTCATTATGAGACTTGCAGAGTTGTCTTTTAACTGTGCATTGCTGAGAAGAGTCCAGTTTATCAAGGCTGGTTATCACACATATGCTGTATCTGTGACTGTGTACAAACTTTTCCTGGTTCTGCTCTTCTCACTTAGCATCAATTCATATAAGCCTCTCCAGGTAATTATGAAGTCCCTCTCCATGAAAAGGTATTTTTCAACATTCATTTTTGTAAGATTTTGAATTCTAAATTTTTTCCCTTGCTCCCTTCCTTTCCCTTCCCTCTCCCCAAGACAGTAAGCACTCTGATATAGGTTATACATTTACAGTCACATTAAGCATATTTCCACATTAGTCATGTTGTGAAAGAAGAATCAGAACAAAATGGAAAAATAAACAAAACCCCAACAAATGAAGGTGAAAATAGTGCTTTGATCTGTATTCAGATTCCATAGTTTTTTCTCTGCATGTGGATAGCATTTTCCATCATGAGGCTTTTCGTATTGTCTTGGATCATTGTATTACTGAGAAGAGCTAAGTCAATGATAGTTGATCATCGTCCAATGTTTCTGTTACTGCATAATGTTCTTCTGGTTCTGCTCACTTCATTCAGCTTCAGTTCATGTAAGTCTTTCCAGGTTTTTCTGAACTCTGCCGGCTCATCATTTTTATAGAACAATAGTATTCCATTACATTCATATTCTACAACTTGTTTAGCCATTCCCCAATTGATGGGTATCCCTTACATTAAGGGAACACTTTTTGAAGATGCTAGATGGCAGCCACCTGTATTACTGGACCTGCCCTGTCTGAAAAACTTGCTGCATTAATAGGAAGTGGCTAAGTCTGGTTTGTTTTAATTCTCTTCCAGTCCTGTATACTGTGGTTTTGCACTGCAGCTGCAACAAACTTGTCAATGATTCTCATCTCTAGAGCCCCAAGAGCCCTGCATGCTGCTATGTCTTGGAATCAGAAAGTCCATTCTTAGCCTTCTCTCAGGGTGTGGAGATAAGTTCATCTTTTCTGCTGCCAAATTTTTCTGTCTCGTGTCATTAGCTGCTATGGGTGAAAAAGGAGGAAGTTCTTTCAATACCTTATGATTCCCCAGATAAAAAGATCTAAAGGAAAAGGCAAACACAATTAATATGTTACTTTCTTCATAGATCTCTGAAATAAAACCCCTTCTCCTGAGTTGCAGTCATCATCCTGGGGTATCCTTAGTCACTGGAAACCAGTCAGGACATGTCCGTCATGCTTTCAATAAGACGCCATTGGACACGTCTACTTTCTTCGTAGCTTATTTTTCTGATCTCACACATACCTTATCAAATTTATTTTGGACTCTTCTGATCAATACTGCTCTATAAATATGGCACTCAGGCATGGTATAAGCATATTCTTAATTTTTGATGTTTAGCTACAGTTATAAGCTGCCTGTATTTTCAAACAATATTTCCCAACATGATACAATGAAATGCTGCAAAATTTTTTTTGTCAAGTCTAAGTTTGGATGGGGTGGGGAGGTGGGGTGAGGGATAGGGACTTTTCCAATAGATTGTGCCTCAGTTCTTCCCCTAAGATCACACCTTCTCATTCTCTACATCATTCTTCTCTCAAATTGCATTCTGAATTGGATTTTTCCTCAAGACAAAGCAATTTGCTCTTACTAATCTGAAGCTGTCCATAGTAACTGATCTCAATAACTTCAATGTTCCTTCAATTTTCTCTCTTTATTTATTGTAGCCAGGTAGTTTCATTTAGAAAAATCACTCACCTTCTGCATACCTGCACAGACTTAGCTTTGCTTTAAGGAATTTTCATCAGTGTATGTGATGACAGCTGCTCTGATTTTTGAAATATTTCAAATATTTTCCCCCATTGTTTTCACTGATTGTTTACACATGCTAATTGAGGGTGAAAGGTGGAATTCATCATAATGCCAGATTTGGGTAATTGATTTGTGAGCTGGTGACTAATGTGAAAACCTTGCTATAAAACTACTGTCCCTTTTGACTTTAAAGTTTATTTCCCTCAAAGGGGTGACCTGAAAAATGCCCTGGGGCTAGCAATTGGTAACTTTGGGTTCTAATCCTAGCTCAACTGTTCATTTCTATGGGCCTCAGTTTCCTCATCTGTAAAATAATGGAGTTAGTATTTTCTGATTTAATACTATACTGAGTGTCTCTTGATGTTGCAATAGGTTGGGAGTCAAAGCCAGAGAGAATGAGGCAGGTATTTTCAGACTTAGCTTTATGAAGCAGCAAAGGTTTTGCAACTCAGTAAAGTTTTGAGCCTGCACACGTCTGCAAACCAGTTACCCAGAAGCACAATTACAGATTGACCTATGACAGTTCCTCAACTGGAAGTTACATTTTAAATCAAATTGTTAATTAGCATAACATCTAGCTCTAAAATCCATGTTGTTTTATGAATGTACCTTGGAAACTTTTCCTTAAAATTTGTGGGATTGTTTGCTATTTTTGTAAGATGATGGGTCATAATTATTTAATATGGATGTTTTTCTTCTTCCTTTGTGTCTCTAGAACCTAGCCCCTAAAAGGCAATTAACAAATGCTTACTGGTGGGTGGATGGAGGCACCACCATGAGTCTTGGGGTAAAGAGTATATAATAAGGGGTATATCATCTTGTAGGAGATGTAGGCTTCCATGAAGATATCAGCAGTTTGTCCTGACAGTAATTCCATGTTCAATTCTTTCTGAAGATACCTACTGTGAGTGTTTCATGTGTTTCTGAACTTGTTACTGGTGCCCTTTGCATCTTCTGGATTTTCTGTGAAGTGAAATAAAGGCTTCCATATACATTTGCTACTTTGGGTGCTTGTATGGGAGATGCAAAGAGGAATTTAAGGTGGATTCTGATGGAAGCAAGCTGGATACAGACAATGGGGCTTTCTTTAATAATAGGATATATGCCTACATGATTTATGAGAGCCTAAATACTTTGAAATATGGGGGTTTCCATCTGAAAAAAATCATCAATTGAGTTCTATGAAATTTAGGGACTTTCTGAGGCTCAGCTGTAAAACATCTGTATTGAACAATTAATGCTTATTTCAAGCACGGTAGAGCATCCTGTGTCAGTTGCCTCTCGATACAGGAAATAGTTTCTTATAAAAGATGAGAAAGATATAGAATGGCTGTGTACTGTGAACTACATGCATTAATTCACACCAAAGTGGCCATTTCCCGGAATCAGTAGTTTACAATTTTTCACGTGATTTATATAAAGATTCAAGTACCGGGAGAAGTTTCACATATAAGGGATTTTGGGGAAATAGCTTTGTTTATAAAATGTTCTCGTACCTGTTCATCTCTGAGAGTTTGCTAAATTCATATGCACATGAATTTTTAGACTTAAGACTTGAGGGGTCCTCAGAGAGGCCATCTGATCCAGCACTCTCATGGTATAGATAAAGAAACTGAGGCTGAGAGAAATTAAAATGATTTGCCCCAGGCATGTAAGCAGTGTCAGAGGTGACATTTGAAATCCATTCTTCTTCCTCAAGAATCAATGATCTTTCTCTGAGTATGTCCAAAATGTCCCTCTACACTCATCGTTCCTTCAAACTTTCCTATTTTTGTCCAGAATGTTATTATCCTTCTAGTTGTCCAAGGTTAAGGTCTCAGTCATTTTTTGACTTTCCAAGTGTCCTCACCCTTATAAGAAAGCAGTCACTAAATGTTGTTGATTCTACCTGCCTTACATCTCTTGCATCTGTCTATTTCTCTGTACTCACATGGCTCTTGTCCTGAAGGTCTCTTTTTACCTTACTTGGACTATAAGATTGTAAGAAGGACACCATTATAGTAATTCCCTAGTCAGTCTTCTTGTCTCAAGCCTCTCCTCTCTCTAATCCATTCTCTCACAGCTGCTAATATGATGTTCCTAAAGTGCATTCTGACCTTGGAACTTCAATGCTGAAGTAGCTTCACTGACTCCCAGTTGTCTCCAGGATGAACTACAAAATCTTCCCTCCCTTTGGCATCTACAGTGCTTTCAATCTAGTTTTTTCCTACCTTTCCAGATTGATTTCACTTTCTTTGGTTTATTCATTCTAAGTTCTAGATAGATTGGTCTGCTAACTCTTCCCTGGCGTTCAAACTCTATCATCTGTACTTTTGCACAGGCTGTTTCCCATGCTTAGACTGGTTCTTGTTTTTCTCCACTTATTGGAATTCCTAGAATTTCTGGTCTTGGTTCAAATTTTGTTTCTGACAAGAAGACTTTCATGGTTTACTCCATTGTTAGTGCTACCCCATGAAATTACTTTGTTTTTATTTTCCATATACTTTTTATTAATTTATGTAGATGTTATCACTTCCTCTCTAAAGTAGAATGTAAGCTTCCTGAGGGAAGGAATCATTTCATTTTTTGTTATATGCCTTTACCTTCCATTAAGTTTTGGGTAGATATAATCTGTGGTCACCTAAAGCTCCTCAGGGCTACTACCTTGCCCTTGTTTGAGTCTCCTCTATGAATTCCCCCACCCCTCTTTCTAGCCAAACACATCTGTTGATGTTCTGGGATAATTCAACCCAAGGATGAACCTTGTGGACAATGATAATTTACCCAAACTTGTTACTCAATGATTAATATGCTTTTATCCCTTCATACACTCTCCATCCCAAATGATTCTGAATGCCAGGCTGTCATCGTTTAAAATCTATTATCCATCCTCTGACTAATCTCTTATATTCTTCCCCCTTAACTCAAGCTTTCCCTTATCCCCAACCCATTTTAAAGTTACCCAATATTTCCACTGTGTTCTCTGGAATGCCTGTTCCATGGGTAACAAACTAGATTTAAACCTTACCCATTCTTTTTTTTTTTTTTTTTTTTTTGCTTTTTGGAGGGCAGTTGGGGTTAAGTGACTTGCCCAAGGTCACACGGCTAGTTTTCTAGTTTTTTTGTGTTAAGTGTCTGAGGCCGGATTTGAACTCGGGTACTCCTGACTCCAGGGCCGGTGCTCTATTCACTGCGCCACCTAGCCGCCCCAACCTTACCCATTCTTGATTCCTCTATCTTTTGGTACTCACTGAGGCCTAGCATCCCTCTTGATGACATGGCTACCTTATGTACTACCCTTTCCAGAAATGGTTGAACTTTCACTTATTTCCTGATTCACTGGTTGTTGTAGTAGGAGCTGGATTACTCCTTGATCCTTATTGCCACTTTTATTTCTTTCCTAATTTTCCTATATAGTGTGACCAATGTTACATCAAAAATTAGCATTAGTAAATTCATTCTGTTTTTAGCTACCATTTTGTGAAGTGTCAACTTGAGTTGTTATGTTATGTATCTTGCAAACGTGATGTCTCTATTTTGTGGGGATTGTGTTGTACTTAAGAGACGTTAATGCTAATTCAGATGCAAATTGCTTATGTAACAGACACTAAAGATCTTGGGATCAAATGTAATGGAATCTGAAGATTTTCCCTTCCCCTTGGCCCCTTGATAGGCTTAAGTGAATCTGAGAACTTTCCCTGATTTGAAAATCTACTCTGTCCCCTAACATGCTGAATGTGGTCCCATGGAGCCTTAGAGGGCGGGGGAGTGCACTTATTTTTCAGGAATGCCCACACTTTGTTACTTTGTGATTGGACAGTGGGTCAAGAGTGTTGTGACATTTTCTGACCCAGGAGAAGGCTATATATATCCTGATGTGAGGTTTTGCTGTGGGGTTCACTTTGGGAAGAGTTGTCTGATTTGGCCAGGTGAGACTCTGGACAGCCATTGAGCCCCCTGGTCTTGAAAACCCAGATGCTGGTGCTTCCCTCTCTGGTTACTAGGTATGGTTGCAATAGACAGCTGAAAGCCCTGTCTCCTGAATTGTGTTATTTTCTGTTTAACTTCTGTTTGTATTCTCTGAAGTTCAGGGTGCTGACTTTTTTGCCTGAACTAGGTAAATGATAAATGTTTGATTGATTAAAGTAAGATTGTTAACCCATTTTGAGTTGCTTTCCTTTAGAAAAGCAGATCTAAGAACCTGTGCTAGCAGCCACCCTGGGTATGCTAGGGTGCTTGCTGATACACAACTCTAAGTTACCTGATTTAGGAGGTTTCACAAGAGTGCTGCACTTCCCTACTGTCACCTTACAATGAATATCATAAGAATAACCCTCTCCCTTTCACCTCGATGTCTCCTGACACCCCTCTACCAATGAGAAATTGGATGTCTTAGTCCCTATAATCCTGTTTCCAGCTTTCTCTCCCTTCAAATTGCGTATTGACTGTGAGAAACCAAGCTACTAGGTTCTTCGCTATTGAGAGCCTTGGTCCAGGTTTGGAGCATATGCATTGCTAAGTAAATAATTTGTCTGGATGAAAGTCAGTTTCTTTATTTCTTCATACCACCTCTACCTCTTTTATTGGTAACCCCTTTAAGAAACATTTAATTAGATTTCACTGTTTTTAGATTTTGTGTAGTATCTACTGTACTTTTTTCAAGAAACACAAGGGATCTTTGCAGAAATAATAATACTTTTGAGATGTAGTGAAATGTAATAAACAATATAGTATTAATTATTATTATTAATGTTTTTCCAGTAAATTCTTATTAATGTTATTATTGTTATACAAGGGCATTTGTCCCATACCTGAAGGTATTATTTTTCCTTATTTTATTATTTTCATTCAGACACAATTCTAGTCAAATATTTTTTTCTTCCTAAGATACATCATAGCATCTTAGATTTAAAGGTGGAAGTGACCTTTGAAGGACATCCAGGGTCAACCATCCTCATTTTCCCAAATGAGAAACTGTGACATCAAGTGACTAACCCAAGGCAGTGAATGGAAGAACCAGGAATTGAAACCAAATTCAGTGACTCCAAACCCAGCATCCTTTCTGCTGTTCCAGTTGATCCCACAGTCTCCTCTCTCTCTCTCTCTCTCTCTCTCTCTCTCTCTCTCTCGCTCTCTCTCTTTATATATATATATATACACACACACACACACACACACACACACACACACATATATATATGTAATATCTTGGAGATATTGATCTCTCATCAATTAATACTCTGGGAAACCTGTAACTTTAACCTAAGAATGAGCTCCAGCACACTAGGTGCTATTTTTATTTATAGTTGAATAAAAATTAATTGAAACAAAACACTTTTGGAGGAAGTTTGAATTTTTTTATTCGTTTTATTTTTAATCATTTAATAAAACCCTGATATAAACATTAGTTGAACAGTTGATTTTTAGTCAATCTGTAAAATCCTGAAGAAGCAATAGCAGAGACTTCTCTAAAACCTAACCTTCCCACACTGAAAATAAAGGACCAAGTTTCCCTGCGTCACCTTTATATGTTTACGTATGAAATGATGCATATAATTGAATTAAATAGCTTTCCCTTGGAGGTCACTTCTCTTTCTCAGTCTCATTCTCAAACTTCTCCAACTCCAGCTGCAATCAGCAGTTTTTGGGTTCTATTCTAGGGCAATGTCCTACCTCTTTGGTCAGTTGGTTATAAGCCTCTGGAAACTGTGGGTTAGATACCTCAGTAGGAAGACAAGAAATACCACAAGTGCTTGGTAGAATCCCCAGTTAAGGCTATTTAAGGCAAGGTGGAGAGTCCTGAATCAGAAGGCAGATTCTGATTGTCTCCTGACAATTTCCTTGTTTACCTAGCACTTAGCCCAGTGCCTGGCATATAGTAAATGATTATTAAGTGCTAACTCTCTGACTTCCTTTGAATTCCATGCACCAGTTAGATAACAAGCTAACTATGGACGGATCACTTAATTGATCCTGGTCTCAGTTATGGAGATACTCATACCTTTAGCTAGCCTCTCATTGTGTATGTATATAAAACATTTTATAAACTTTGGCAACATTTCAGATGATTATATTTTTTCATTCCTGTTATCAATCATTTCAAAGCCTTTGGACATGAGATCATACACACTGAATTATTTGTGATCTGGCAGATAGTAAATGCTATTTCAGGGACTTGAGAGTTTTCTAATAGGGCATAAAAGAATAAAGAACCTGGGTTCAAATCTCAGCTTTGCTGCTTACTATTTGTGTCCTTGGGACAAGCCACTCAACCTCTCTGGACCTCAATTTCCTCATCTGTAAAACTAAGGGGTCAGATTATATTGACCTAAGACCTCTTTAATATTTGAATCTATGATTCTTCTCTAATTCAGGACAAAAGAGCCAGAGCTATTTGGTCAAACTTGTAAAGAAGGCCAGGCTTTCTTCAGAGTTTTCTTCATGTCCCTTTGTCAGTATCCTCACCCCTGTTTTGGGTCCCCCCTATGGCCATTCCTCCTATTGTTCCTATAGTGGGGTGGATTCTGATTTAAGGGCTTTTATTAGTTAACTGTACGTCCTTATTTTTGGTTTACTAATGGCCCTGGAGCATCCAGAAGATAATTTAAATCCCAAAGAGCAATATCCATTTCATTAATATACTTTTGCCACAATCAGACTAGTGGGGTGGATTCTGATTTAAGGGCTTTTATTAGTTAACTGTATGTCCTTATTTTTGGTTTACTAATGGCCCTGGAGCATCCAGAAGATAATTTAAATCCCAAAGAGCAATATCCATTTCATTAATATACTTTTGCCACAATCAGACTGTGGGATGTCACATTTTAGAAGAATCAATGATGAACTGTAGACTATCCAGAGAAAGGCATACATCCACAATGGTACAATCCTGTATGAGGGGGTCTAGAGTTGGATGCAGAGCCTGAAACACAGCATATGCTTAATAAATTCTAGTTGAGTGTCAGTTGAAGGAAATGATGCTTGTTAGCCTGGAGAGGAGAATCATAGAACTAGAGCTTCAAGGAATTTTAGATACCATCTAGTCCAATCCTCTTTTGTGAATGAGAAAACTGAGGCTCAAAAAGGCTAAATGACTTGACCAAGGACACATAGATAATAAATAAGAGAGATGAGAATTTTCCTCATGTCCTGTGAATATTCTATATTCTTTCCACTGTACCCTACCTAAGGCCTCTACCTACTGGAGACATGAAGGTGGTCTTTAGGCATTTGAAAAAAGGCTCCTATGTTGAAGAAGAAGTAGATTTGTTCCACTTGATCCTGAGGGTAGAAGCAGGAATAAGAGGTAGAATTTGTAAATGAGAATTTCTCCCTCTCCCTCCCCCTCTTGCCCCTCACCATCACCTCCCCTTCCATCTCCCTCTCTCTGGACAACTTATGTTATTATGGGATGTCCCATTACTGATCTACATAGGATCTGTCACCTTCTCTATTTCTGACTTGGGCCAATTCTCCGTACTTAGGCAACTTGGTAGTTCCTAGCATCTGATGGTGCAACATACTGATGCCAAACAGGACAAATAACCTATCTACATAGCCCACTGCTGCGCCTAAGCTCTCAAGAGATCTGACAGACTCAGTCTCCCCATTAGTAGGTCTTACAAGGGTGTGCCTCCAAATATAAATTTCCTTTATATTGCTCTCCTGGTACTATTCCTTGCTTCCAGATTTCAAAGCCATGCCTTTGCAACTGGCTTGTCCTGGAACTTCCCTTAGTGCCAGAGGCTTCCTATCTCCTCATGCTTTCTCAATCTGGAATATCCCTCTGTAAGGCCTACCGCAATCTCCCATTGGTGAATTCCCACTGAAGTCTCCATTTTGTGAAGAGGCCTAGGCTATATACTTTCACAGTCAACTCCTTCTCCTATAACTCCTGCTACTTTTCTTCTACCTTTTGTGTGTTTTCTTCTGCTAGCATTTAAGTTACTCAAAGGAAAGGACTGTCTTTTTTTTTTTTTTTGTATTTTTCATTCTTGGTACTTACCACAGTTCCTGACATAGAGTCAACATATAATAAATCTAATAAATGCTTGTTTCCTTCCTTCCTTTTTTTCTTCCTCCTTCCCTTCCTAACATAAAAAATCCAACTTTGTTAACTCTAAAGTAATTTAAAATTAGAATAGGGGTTCTTCAGGAAACAAGGTGCTACTTCTCACTGTAGGCCTTCAGGCAAATAATGAATGATCCCTTGTTGGGTATGATCTAAAGGAAATTCCTTTCATGTATGGATTGCACTCCAGTAGCTAACTAGGTACCTTCTAACTCTGAAATTTTGTGAATCTATGAAGAAAGAACCAGGCCCTTTGAGGCCTACTCTCATAAGTTAAAGAGAAACAATATACTTAAAGCTGAAAGAATTCTGATCTTGAAGGTAGAAAACTTGTGTTTAAATGCTGATTCCAACAATTATTAATTGCAAGATCCTGGACAAATCATTTTAACTTTTCTGATTTGCAGTGTCATGGTAAATATCATCACCTTAGCTCTTAGGATTATTGTGAGACAAGCATTTTATAAGTAAGTAATTTTTTTTTTTTTGCTTTTTTGGAGGGCAGTTGGGGTTAAGTGACTTGCCCGAGGTCACATGGCTAGCTTTTGTGTTAAGTGTCTGAGGCCGAATTTGAACTCAGGTACTCCTGACTCCAGGGCCGGTGCTCTATTCACTGCGCCACCTAGCCGCCCCTAGACAAGCATTTTATAAACCTTAAATAGATATGGTAATGTGAATTATTGCTATTATTGTAAAAGTCTCTAGGTCGCTTTTACAATAAATAAAGGACACAAGGAAGGGTGAATTGCATATCTGACAGTCGCATGTCATTGGAATATTAGAGGGCTGGAAAGTGGGGATAGCAATGTTCCCCTGTAACGATGATAGCACAACATGACAGAACTATTTTGGGTGCCTTTCAGGTCCCTTTGCAGGAGGGGTTAATATTTAGTTGCCAGTAACTGTGACCTGCATGAGAAGACAGCACTGGGGTGCGTCAAAGTTGAAAATTGGAGGTCAAGTGAAGAGAGTTGGTAAGTGCCTGAGGATTCAGTTATGGGGCAGGAAGCTGGAAATGTCAGTGCAAAGGAATGAATAAAATATAGATAGAAATATCTATGTGGATAGAAATCATTGTATAATCTGTGTCAAAATGAAGTCATCCAAATATAGAGAAAAGCAGGTAACAGAAGATCTGGGATGGAAGCCAACAGTCAAGAAAGGAGAAGGTAGGAGGGAACATGTGAAGGTCAGGTAGTTATGAGGAAGATGTGTATTCGGAGAACTCAGGTCCTTTGTTCATTCTATTTTCAAAAATCCCCTGTTTGTGGTTCCTGTTCCATGATGAGCTGAGGCATGCTCCCAATGACCTTTTACATCTTAAAGAGCCATTTTACTGGTACCTGATATTTGGGCACAACTATTTGCTAGAATGACATCACTACAGTCTGAAGCTTAGGTTTCTGGAATCAATGGTGAAGATGCATGAACATTTCCAAAGGGTTCCCAGTTTAGTCTTCCAGATCATGACATTCCCAGCTAACCGTGTATGAGAGATGCCCCCACCTCCATTTGGGATCTAAAATGTCACTGACTACAATATCCTCTTTCCTTTCATTCAGTAACTATGGAAGGGGAGTGAAAAACTAGGAGATGAAAATAATAATAGTAGTTTATATTTATGTTACATTTTAAGATTTGCCAAGAGTTTTACGTATACCATCTCATTTGAGATGTAGATATTAGAGAATAGTGACCCACTGCTCAGGTAGGTGCTATTAAAATAGCCTTTTTTGTAGATGAAGATGCTGAGGTTAAGTGACTTGCCTAGGGTAATACAACTAGCAAGTCTCTGGGACATGATTAAATCCAGATATATTACTGACCTCAAATTCAGTACTTTGCTTTTTATTATTTTATTATTTATTTTGTTATATCTTAATGTATTTATATTTTAAGATTTATAATTATGATATATTGTCTACATCTCTGAGATAGAACTTATGACCTAGAAAAGATCCAGTTGAATCTTGAATAGTAAAAGACAGAATGCAAGTACAGTGAGGGTAAAATACTTCATTTAGAATATCACTGGGCTAGCTACCACCTGGATTATTTCCAAGCACCTGAAAGAGCATTCTTCCAGTTTTTTTAGGGGATTATCAGAGCGTTATTTTATTTAGAGTGGTGCCATTTACCTATGATTCCCAAAAGATCCACTGATGGATCAGAGATTTAGAGCTTGGGAGGGACCGTAGAAGCCATCGAATCAAACTCCATCATTTTAAAGAGAAGGAACTAAGGCCCAGAGAAGTAGCATATAGCAGAGTCAGTCTTTGAATCTAGGTCCTCTGATTCTAAATCCACTGTTCTTTACAATATGCCATGTTATGACTTGTCAACTAGTCTTTTGTATGTGGCTTTTGTTCTCTTATTATATTTGGCTTAAAGTAGAAGATGGCTGAAAATGGGTCCTACAGATGTGGCATTGAGTCAGTTTCCAGAGGTGTTCCAGGTTTTACCAGACATATCTTGCTCTAAGGGAGCATTGGATCCTTTCCAGAGGATGCTACTGATTCTCCAACATATTTATATTTGTAAAATTTTTATATATTATAAATTTTTAGTGGCCAGGTACTCTTTCCCCAAGATCATGTACCTCTGAAAAGTGGGTATTGACTTCTGGGGTTAAGGGAGAGGACACCCCCCCATCCCATCAACATTTTAGTGGTTTTCACTTGTATCCAACTATTTGTTACTTTCTTGGCAGAGATATTGGAGTGGTTTGCCATTTCCTTCTCCAGTTTGAAGTGTGGATGAATGAATTAAAAAATATTTATTAAATGCTTCCTATGTATAAAACTGTGGGCTAAACCTAGAAATACAAATACAAGTAAGCCAAAGGATCCTTGCCCTCAGTGGTCTTATACTCTAATAGGACAAGTCTATACATATACAGGGGCACATGGCCCCACTATATGGATGGGGAAGACAGAGGAAATATTAATTCTAGTCATACAGAATTTCACTGATACATGTATACAAAAGAAATAACTATTAGAATGTGACTCCTATCACCATACTGAAGGTGCCTACTTCTGGAGCAAATAACTGGTGTTGGTCAAAGAGAGCAGAATGGGAGCAATGATGTTTGAATTTGATAGTGTCTTACTTCCCTGTAGAGCATTTCTGGCAGATGCATAGTTTTCTTAGGGAGTCTTTTAGGGAAGATGTCAAGGAAAAAAACATATGGAAGAGTCACCCACTGGAAAAATGTTGATCTTTGTCTTTTGCAAAGACGTCCTAATCCAGCACAAAAACTGGTCATTTGTGGATTTAATCTGATCTATAATATGGCTTAGGAAGTCCTAATTTCTCCTTGTCAAATTGGCACTCCTCCAGATTCACAAAGAGGAGGGGATGGCAGAGATGGGTGCCACAGTGACAGGGTGGGAGAGAGAACTTTCGTGTGCTTGCTTGAGCATTAGCAATACACAAGATCGATCACACAGTTGGGAGACACTTTAGAGACACATTTAGTCCAACCCAGTCATTTT
>CM053593.1:73961587-73987656 GCA_028646575.1 Pseudocheirus occidentalis | reverse complement strand
CAGGGTGGGAGAGAGAACTTTCGTGTGCTTGCTTGAGCATTAGCAATACACAAGATCGATCACACAGTTGGGAGACACTTTAGAGACACATTTAGTCCAACCCAGTCATTTTACAGATAAGGTAACTGAGACCCAGTGGGGTTAGACTTGACCAAGGTTGTATTAGGGGAAGCAGTAGGAATGGAACTCCAGTCATCTGGGTGCTCTGGTGCCCTTAGGGTTTTTTTTAAATCTTTGCCAATGGCTCCCTCCCCCCCCCAATGATTATATTCCTCCAATTTAAAAGGACCAGGCACCCCAGTTCCATTTAAGCATTTAACAGTCAGATTAACTTTTCAGGAATATTTACTTCAAATGCAAAACAGGAGCAAACATATAAACACCCCCCCCCATCCCATCAACATTTTAGTGGTTTTCACTTGTATCCAACTATTTGTTACTTTCTTGGCAGAGATATTGGAGTGGTTTGCCATTTCCTTCTCCAGTTTATTTTACATGTGAGGAAACTGAGGCAAACAGGATAAGGTGACTTGGCAGTGTCACCCAACCCTCTATTCATGATGCCACCTAGCTTTCCTCCTCCTGGAGCATAATCTCCCCCAAACTATCTCAGTCTTTGGGCTGGGGAAGAGAATTAAGTTCACAACTTTACTCATTTCCTACATGGCATTTGTTCTACTAAGTTCCAAGTCCAAATCATTCCCTGTTCTTGCATCCATTGCATTGGGGACCCTGGTTTCTCAAGGCTTCCCTGCTGAGCTAATGGAAACACCCAGCTTAGAATCCTGGACTCAAAAGCTGGTATGACTTGAGCTCCTGATATTGGCAATCCACTTCTTTCAAGTTGAACTGAAAAGGGAAAAAAAGTCCCAACCCTTTTCAGGGAAAGGGGAAGAGACTTTTGGGCTCTCTTCCCTAGCTGTGAGGGAATAAGTCTGTGTCCCTGAATTCCATCACAAAAAAAGAGTGATTGTGCCTCAGTTAAGTAGATTCAAAGATTCAGGCAGTTCAAGCCATGTAGCCGATTGAAAGGAGTTGCTCCCAACAATGCAATTAGATCATGAAGAATGTCTTCTCCCAGAGACAGAGCCCTGGCATCTCTCACAGGAGTACTTCAATCTTAGGGTGATCTTGACATGTGCTAAAGTCCTGTTACACTCATAAAGGGGATCTGCCCTGAATAAATATATAATGTTATAGATTATTATTCATATATTTGATATAATTATATATGTATGTGTGTATAAATGTGTATATTATATGGTTTAATGTAATAGACTCAGGAATTATTGAGAGGGAGAGGTCTGAAAGAGAGAGAACATTCAGTTTGGAGAGATGCAGGCAAAATACCCTGGGAACATTTTAAGAAGAAGAGAGAACTTTCAGTTTTGACCAGGGTAGTCAAAATGCAAATGGAGGAAATGATAGAGAAATTGGACTAGAAGCCAGCAGTCAGGAAACCAGGAGACAGTCAGGAATCACCAGGATGACAGGTACTCACATGACAAAGATCTCCTTTCCATGGTTTCCTTTTGATAGTGATCTAAAGGATGCAACTCAAACCTTCCTAAGAAACCAGATGGATGTTTTAGGTTTCTAGTAATAGGGTTGTGCTTGATGCTAAATCTATACTACCTCTAAACATATAGTTATTCCCTAGAAACCCAAGATTTGATCAGCTCTAAAGTTTAGAAGCCAGAACAACCCTGCTCTCTGTTATATCTAAGAGAGGGAAATTAATTTACACTATCGTGTCAATGACTAATAACCTAATGTGTTTCTCTTCCTTTAATTAAAGGACAGGATCTTTAGCTGTGGAATTTTTGTCAATGTAGCAGATGCAAGGGATATAGAAAGAGGTAATTTGGGGGCAGCCTGGCTCATTACCTATAATGGTTGACTTGGAGTCAAGAAGAACTAGATTTGCATTTTTCCCTTGACACAGTAGTTGTATGAGCAGGAACAAGTCATTTAATCACTCTGAACTTTGGTTTCCTTATCTGTAAAAGGAGAATAATAATACCTATAGTGGATATCTCACAAAATTGTTGAGAGGTTCATATAAAATTATGTATATAAAATGTTTTGCAAATCTTAAAGCATTATACATGGTGTCCCAGTAATCTTAGTGTAGTTTTAACCTTTTTAAAGCTTTCAATTGCACTAAGACTTTTGGGACACCATGTAAAATCATCTGTTACTGTAGCATAACAATCGTCTCTCGAATAATCCATTATGAATTTTGCAGTTTTTCAAAAACAATCTTCTTCCTTTGAAATGTCTGCCCACAATATGGCTGGCCATTCATCTGTTTAACATTGTGTGGACAAAAGATGTTCTTCATCCACTTTTTTCAAGATTAATCTTATTTAATATGCTCAGCAGTAGCACAGGGCTAGATGCAACTAGCATAGTATCATCAAGAAAGGGGAACATTGGCAAGACCTCACCCTCTGTGGGCCTATTTAACCTGTTCTCTGATGCCCCATTATGGTGTAGGGATAATCCTTAATTTCTGACAGTTTTGTCAGCAGAGGTAGAGTAGGCTTTGCCACAAAGGAACGGATTTCAAGTACAAGCCTTGAAATACTGCTTTCTGTTTTTTTTTTTTGGAGGGCAGTTGGGGTTAAGTGACTTGCCCAAGGTCACACAGCTAGTTTTTTTGTGTGTGTGTTAAGTGTCTGAGACCGGATTTGAACTCAGGTACTCCTGACTCCACTGTGCCACCTAGCTGCCCTGAAATACTGCTCTCTGAAGACCAATTTAGCTCAACAAGTTGGCTACTTGATCATGAATTCTTTTGGTCAGTCCGTCAATCAATCAGAATGTGCCACTCTGGGCTAAGAATATCAAGGCAAAAGGGAAATTGTCCCTGCTCTCAAAGAACTTACAATACAGCTTGAGGAGACAACATGCTTATGCAAAAGAGGTATTAAATCTTTTTTGGAAAGGCATTAACAGATGGGGGAAACAGAAATAAAACATAAAGAAGAGGGCACCTTAGCTGAGTCTAGAAGGAAATTAGAGTCTCTAAGAAGGATGAGGCTGGTGACTGCAGCTTTGCCTCACTTAAATCCAATTCACATGGAAAACATCACTGTTGTGATGTGATAGGAGGAGGAGGAAGGACATTCCCAGAAGGGATAGGATAGGAGGGATAGGAGGAGGATATTCTAGGCTTGGGGTCAGTAAATGGGGAAACAAGGATATGGGCAAAAGAATAACTTTAATGAAAAATAGTGTAGATGTCAGTGGTAATCATCAATCAATCAACAACCACTTATAAAGTACCTACTATGTTCCAGGCCCTGTGCTAAGTGCTAGATAAAAAAATAAAGAAAAAGAAAGTTTCTCATCTCAACAAGATTACAATTTAATATGGTTAGACAAAACAAAAAGGAACAGGGGAGAAGGACAGAAATCAAGTTCAAAGGAGGGCAGCCTGGTAGGAACTGAAGAGATTGGGGGTCCTGGGCCCCCTCTATCCATAAATGGAGTTTCAGGAGTGACTCCCTTCAGTCCTCTGGGTACTGGAGGTGTGAGTCCCAGAGATGATGAGGTTCCTGGAGAATGTTGGAAAATTCTGAAGGAACACAGCAGGGTGGGAAGCTATGTGATACTGTGCTATATGTGAAGGAGGGTAATATCCAATAAAACTAGAAAGGTAGATTGAGAGCAGATTGTGAAAAGGCAGAAAAGGAAACTGAAGGGTTAAAGCTTATGCTTCTTTTTTTCTTTTTGAGAAAGAATACTGGTTGTAGAGTCAGAGAACTAGGGTTCAAATCACATCTCTTAGGAATTACCTATATCACCTTGGGCAAGTCACTTAATATGTCTTATCCTCAAGTTCCTCATCTGTAGAAAGTTGGACTAGATGTCCCCTGAAGTCTCTTCTAGCTCTATAATTGAATTGTTGACCTTCTAAATATGAGATTCTAAACATATGATCACATAGTTAATAAGTCTCTGAATCTGCATTTGAACTCAGATCAAGACTGATTAGCAGGCATATACCTAGAGACCTGAATCATCTTGACATTGTTGCTGTGTACAAAACCTGAAGATAGAAAGCAATAGCATGCAAATGGAAGGATTCTCCCTAACAGGTTCTTTTTAAAGAGGTACATGGAGAAGTATATGGGGGGAGTGTTTAGTGCTGACACCTCTTTAAGCCACACTTGCATGTAGGCACTTTAATAACACATTATTTATATTTATCAATGGAATGGGGACAGCTCAATGGCACAGTGCATAGGTTGCTGGGCCTACAATTAGAAAGACCTTCCTTCAAATCCAGCCTCAGACATTTATTAGCTCTGTGACCCTGGACAAGTCAGTAAACCGTTCTGTGACTCATGATAATAATACGGGAGGGGTAAGGGAATAAACATTTATACGCTACCAACAATGTACCAGGACACTGTGCTTAGTGTTTTTTAAAATAAATATTTTCTCATTTAATCCTCACAATAACCCTGAAAAATAGGTATTATTATTATTATCCCCATTTTACAGTTGAAGAAGTTGAGACACAGGGAGGCTAGGTGACTTACCCAGGGTCACACAACTAGTAAGTATCTGAGGCTAGATTTAAACTCAGGTTGTCCTGACTAAAGACCGAGTTCTCCTTATACACTGGGTTAATATCAGTGCCTCTCAGTAGCATCTACCTCCCAGGGTTGTTGTGATGATAAAAATGATTTAATATATGTAAAGTAATTTGCAAAGCTTGACATATTAGATAAAAGTTGTTATTATTACTCTTATTATTATACTTAATTTATATGTAATATTTGAGTGCCATGCTGAGCAAGTTAATGCTACTTTTCATGGACAAAGATGAGATAAGAATCAGATACTATACTAATAATGCAGATAATGTACTAAGAGATCAGATAGTAAAGATAAGAATTGCTGGAAAGGAGAGTGAAGTGGACCGGTTGAAATTTCTGTACCAGTACTGTGGAAGTGCTGTGCTCTTTGTGGCTTCCAAAGGTGTAGTTAAAGAAGAAAACCGTGGCTTCCTTTGTAACAGGCGGCCTTCCTGCTCTTTAATCTGCTTCCAGTTGCATTAAAGGAGCCAGTAGAATTCTGAGTAACTCTAAGTAGGACAGCATTGGGAGCAGGTTAGATATTTGTTGGCAGATTTTGTAAAACAAACATTCAGTGGCTAGATGAGCCTGGTGCAAAGCCTCTGTGGAGCAGGAAAGGAAGGCAATTGCATTTAATAGAAAAAATATAATGCTAAGTGAAAGAAGAGGCTGACTATGTAGTCTGTACATCTCCCATAATATGTCAGTATTCATGTTTTCCCGGTAATCAAGTGCATTCAGTGAATGAATTCCTTTTATAGTCAACACATTCTACTAGTCACTAAGAGAGATACAGAGATAAAAGAGACGTGATCTAATGGAGCTTAAAATCTGATAAGGAGGAGTTAAGATGAAGGGTGGCTAAGAGTTCTTGCCTTAAGTTTATTAAATTTTGGAGATTTAAATGTATATTTCTTTCCAGGGACTAGCCTGTACTTAGAGTATGTGAATGATGGTGCCTCAGTTATGGTCATGTGGGCTAAACAGCTGCAAAATTTCAGAAGGAGAGAACAATCCCTTTGCCTTAGGGTTTTGGAGGTGATTTCATGGAATGAATGACATTTGAGCTAGGACTTGGAGATGGGTTGGATTTTGACAGGGAGACAAGAGGAAGGACAGTAGGAATAAAGTCATGGAGATGATAACACAGGGGTAGACTTGGGAAATGGTGAACAGTAGAGTTTGGCTGGAGCATTGGGTATGTGTATGTGTAAGGGAATAGTGGTAGTTATGACTGGAAAGAAACTTTGATTGGACTGTGATGGACCTTAAATGGGAAGCTAAGGAATTAAGTAAGACTTTATTCCTTAAGCAATACATAGGATATAGTCAATAGGCAGCAGGCCTTTAAGACAGGAAGGCCTGGGGTTTGGTCCTGCTTTTATGCATTCTGATTATTATGACTCTGGGTAAATATTCTTAAACTTTCAGGTCTCTAAGCAATTCTGTGAGACTATAAGGCACAGTGAAAATGTCAGTCCATTTTAATAGAGAGTTTCCTCATCCCTAAATTATAGGCCCTGGGCCTATGCCTAGCTTTGGGAAATAGGGAGACACTTGAGGACTTTAATCAGGAGGGGGTAATCGTGTAATTTAGGAAGATTTATATAGTGGATTAAGTAACTTTAGAAAGATTAGTCTGACAGTTACATAGGATGGAACTAGGGAAGAGACTGAAGACTGAACTGAAAAAATATTGCAATAAGCCCAGGTAAAATATAATAGATACCTTAATAAAGATGGAGGTAAAGGAAACTGACAGGAAAGATGTTGTACAGGTAGAATTAGTGTAACTCAGTGAATGATTATATAGGGAAGGTGGAGGGAGGAAGACATAAACAATAACTCCAATTTCAGCTCTGGAGGACTTGGAAAATGGTGACTCCATTAACAGAAATAGAAAAGTGGAAGCTGTGATAGTAGATGAGCTCTCCAAGGTAAAGGAAGATCTAGCACATTCCTGTGGCCGTTCTGGAAAAGAACTGGAAGTGAGGGGTTTCCAGTCCTGCAGCTCCTCCTCTTTCAGCTCCTCTAAAAATGTAATCATAATAGCCAGCATTTACATAGTGCCTACTATGCACCAGACACCGTGTTGAGCACTTTGCAAATATTATCTCATGTGATCCTCCCAGGAATCCTGTGAAATGGGCACTATTATGATTCCCATTTTGCAGCAGAAGAAACTGAGGCAAACAGGGGTTGCATACTTTTTCAGGGTCACACAGCTAGTAAGTGTATGAGACTAGATTTGAACTCAAGTCTTCCTGATTAAGGGCCCAGTCCTCTATCCACCACACCACAAAACTTCCTCTAGGAGCGCTGATGTTTTATTATGTGTGCCAGTTGAAGGGAAAACCAAACTAATGGGAACATTGTTCTGTCAAAGGCCTTAAATACTGCTAGGCACAATAGAAAAGTATAATTATTTATCAGAGTTTTGGAAATGAAGGAGACGTCCATCAATTGGGGAATAGCTGAACAAGCTATGGTATATAAATGTGATGAAATACTATTGTGCTTATTAAAAAAAAATGTTTAAAGGATGGTTTCAGAAAAACCTGGGAAGAATGATGCAAGAAATAGTGAACAGAACCAGAAGAACAATTTTCACAGTAACAGCAATATTGTAAATATAATAAAATGTTAAAAGACTTAGTGACTCTTATCAACATAATGATCAACCACAATTCTAAAGGACTCTTGATGAAAACTGCTATCTACCTCCAGACTGAGAAGTGATGAGCTCAAAGTGCCAATTGAAGCTTTTTTTTCTTTTTCTTGTTGTTTTTCTTAAATATGGCTAATGAGGAAATTTGTTTTAAGTGACTTTGTATGAGTAATAAATATAATCTCAATGGGGAGGGGAGGGAGAGAATTTGAAGCTGAAAATAAAATAAAATTGAATAAAAATTTTAAAAATATATTTATCAATGTTTAAGTAGTTAATTTTAATACTATGCATAAACACAGAAGGAAAAGGGCCCTTATTTTTTTTAAAAATTGTTTCCTACCTGATTATAGCTTCCATACCTCTCCCCCCACTCCTTTTGTCTTTTCTTCTCCTGGGCTTACAGTGCACAACTTAAAGGAGCCTAATTCTTATCCTGTGGCTTCCTGGATGAAAAAGATACTTGAATGAGCTGGTCCTGTAGTAAGGGATATATTTATTCTAATTAGTCTGTGAAAGTTTCCCTTTAAGAAAGAAAGGAGGGGTGGTTAAGTGACACAATGGATAGAGCACCAGCTTTGGAGTCAAGAGGACCTGAGTTCAAATCTGGCCTCAGACACTTACCACTGCGTGACCTTGGGCAAGTCACTTAACTCCAATTGCCCTGCCTTCCCCCCTCCATAAAGCAAAAAAAGAGAAAGAAAGAAAAAGAAAGAGAAAGAAAGAAAAAGAAAGAGAAAGAAAGAAAGAAAGGAGGTTTCTGAAAATTCAGAAGACTGGGTGTATAAACACAAACAATTATAGAAGAATTGGAATTATTTAGATTTAGCTGAATTTCTATTGGCCTATAAGAGGTCTTTGTGATCCAGAATGAATACTGAGGAAGGAAGCAGTCTCTGTTAATCCTCATAGTCACTTGAGTGGTCTAAGTTAATATCCTCCAAGAATACATCTCCAAAAATTTTTCTGTTGATCTCCAGGTAACAAAAGGTCACCTTTTGGAGACCTCAGTGGCTCTGCCTCCTACACTCATAGGCTTCTACATCTAGCTCTAGATATCCATCTAATGTAATCTAACCCAACCCCCTCATCTTACAGATGAAGAGACAGACTGAAGAACGTGACATGACTTACCTGAGGTTCCACACATGACTTAACCCTTCTTTGTTTTGGCTGGTTTGCTTGAAGCAAATTAATTAGCCAAATAAAGCATCATGACTGGCTTTTCCCTTAAGTGCAATTTTGGCTTCACTTTGTCCTGGTCTGACACATGGGCCTCATCCTCTCAGGAGGCTGTAGGCTCCTGATCAGGTGACCTATGCTGCTATGACTTCCTTCCGTGAGTCATTTGAGTCCTCATGCTGTTTTTCCACAATGTTTGTTGTTCAGTCATTCAGTCATGTCTGGATCTTTGTGACTCCCTTGACTAAAACATGCCAGGTCTCTCCATCTTCCACTGTTTCCCAATTTCTCTCCAAGCTCATGAGTTCTTTGCTTCCATGACACTATGGCTCTCATCCTCTTCCATTCACTTATCCTTTTGCCTTTAATCTTTCCCAACATCGGGATCTTTTCTAACGAGCCCTGTCTTGTCATTACATGGCCAAAGTATTTAAGCTTCAGTGTTTGACCTTTTAGTAAATGGTCTGAATTGATTTCTTTAAGCATTGACTGACTTGATCTCCTTCTTGTCCATGGGACTCTCAAAAGTCTTCTTTGGCATCACAATTCAAAAGTGTTTCTGTACAGTCCAGCTCTCATAGCCAAATACTATTACTGGAAAAACCATAGCTTCAACTACATGGACTTTGTTGGTAAGGTGATGTCTCTGCTATTTAGTATGCCATACAGATTTGCCATAGCTTTCTTTCTTTCCAAGGAGCAAGCATCTTTTAATTTCATGGCTGCAATTGGTTTCTGTAGTGATTTTTGAGCCCAAGAGTATAAAATCTTATACTGCTTTCATTTCTTCTCCCTGTATTTGCCAGGGGATCTGGTTGCCATACCCTTATTTTTTAAATGTTGCTTCCAGAATGACTCTTTTCAACTATATGCATTTTTCTTACCATATTAATACCTTTGCCGTGTGGATACCCTCTGGTTCCAAAGATAGAGACACCTTTCTCTGATTTCTTTGTTCCATCTATTTCCCAATATTGATATCATCTTACAATGCCATGTCCACACTATTGACAAATGCTTTCTAATAACTTTTCTATCTATAATAGTCCTATGTACACAACAATAGTAATAGTATCCTCTGATACAATAACCACAGTTCTCCTCAAGTAAGGAGAGGATCATGTACCACATGGTTCTTATATGTATAATTTGGAAGGTGATCAAATGTAATTCACCTTGCTTTTTATTTTCTATAAGTTTCTTAGTGTTTTGAACCTCTTGACATCCCGTAGTTGAACACTGCAATGATTTCAGGAATAGAGAAGGATTTAGTAGTAAGGGGAAAATCACAGATTCTAGTTTCCATAAAGTTGTAAGCAGATATGTTGAGGTTAGATTATAATATACATAAAATATTTGTGGAATCATGAGCAGACCAGTTAGATAAACACTTTAATAGTCAACCCAGATTGCAGTATTTTCAATACTTAATAAAGGTACAATTGTTTTATTTAAAAATTCCTTTGATGTGATTATTTTTCAGCTAAAAATGACTTATAGAAAAAGACCTAAAATTGCATTTTGTCTCTTCTAGTTTGGGATCAGCAAAAAAAAAAATTCAGTGTGTGACATTTTGTGACTCATTCAGAAACTTATAAATAATGAAGTGGCAAATGAATTGGGGAGAAGTTTGAGTAGACCAGTCAGGTTCAATATCTGGAGATGCAGAAAGGAGTTAGTCATCTAAGCAGGGAGGATTCAAAGACAGAAATTTTCTGCCTTGTAATTTTAGTGAAAACAATTCTCCCATGTTGTCTTTAACAAATGTGACATATAACCTCTATTGAGAATGAACTCACTTTCTGGAAAAATAGTTTATTACATTTTTAGACAGCTTCAATTATTAGGATTTTTTTTTAATGTTGAGCTTAAATCTGACTTCCCATCACTTCCATCCATGGTTTCTAGTTTTGTGCTCTGGGGCAAAAGAGAATGCTTGCAACTCATCTCCCATGTGAAAATGAGTTAGTAACTTGAAGATATCCATACTAATGTCTTTGAGCTTTCTCTTCTCTAATCTGAGCATCCACATGTTCTTCAACTGATCCTCATATTACATTTTTTTAGTCCCCTTGCTATCCTGGTCACCCTCCTCTGAACATACCTCAGTTTGTCACTTTACACTCTAAATTTAGGTGTCTAGATTTGGACACAGTCCTCCAGATCCTTGTCCCAGGATCCTTCTTCTATAAGCAGACAGATTTCAAAATAAGTAGTGTGGCAGAATAGATAGGAAGCCAGTCAGAAACACTTGGGTTCAAGATTTGCCTCTAATACAATAATTTGATTATGTGAGCCTAGGAAAGTCACTTAACCCTTCAGTATTCTACTCAGTTCTCTGAGATGATAAGATGATAAGCCTGTGCTAGCTCAGTCTTTCCTCACCTTAGAGTTTTCTGCGTCAATGAAATAACAGATCTAGTCCTTTCTTATCCTTCAGCTCATATTAAATAGCTTTGGTCACCAGATTAGAAATCTGACACATATTGTTTTACATGTATAGGAGAGAGTCAGTGACAGAGCCCTGTGGAACTCCTCTAGAGATCTTTCCTCAAGCAAGTATCAATCTATTTGTTAGTCAACTCTCTTTGGGTCTGGTCAATAATTTGGTCCATAATGCTGTCTGTGAGTGCTCCCTCCCCTGATGCAAATCAAAACTTCCCTGTACCTTTATGAGATCCAGTATTTCATTACTTTGTAGGCAATCTCTTGGTTAACAATGAGGCTGGTCTGAAGACTGCTTAATGCAAATAGGCCTGTACCTGAAAACTCTTGCTTGGTAGCCCCTTGGATAGCTTTTTTGTGGAACTGCTGCCACAGATCTAAGTCACTTCATGTCTTGACAATATATTAAGAGGCATTTTAGTGGAAGGATACATTAAAATACATTATAGTAGCATTTTTAGTGGGAGAGGGAGATGAAAGGTACTTTCTCTAAGTTATCCAGTATATAATTTCACTGGCTAAAATAGAAAATGATAAAATTGAATGATTTTGGTTTGGGAAAAAGCCCTCAAATATAATAATAATCTTGTGGGAAACAAGTTTTTTAATGTTTCTTTTATTTTATTGACGATTCTGCTTGAACGAAAAATCTCTGGTATTAGAATTATGTTTCTTACTTGATTGGCTTATAGGAAATGTGCTGGATGGGGCTTTGGGCTTTATGTGTATATCCAAACTGAGCCTGAAGTAGCAAGGGATTCTTCATCCAACCTTCTTACCTTTTCATCATTCCTATTCTTGATTTTCATTCAGAACATTTGAATGAAAATATATTAGAAGGCATTTCTTCAATCATATTTATGATAAATATCAAAGTTGTCCATTAGAACCAAGGAAAATGATACATATTTGTTGTTCTTCAGTCATTTCTGCCATGTCTGACTCTCCATGACCCCACTGAGGATTTTCTTGTCCAAGAAACTAAACTAGTTTGACATTTCTTTCTCCTGTTCGTTTTACAGAGGAGGAGACTGAGACAAATAGGGTTAAGGGAGTTGCCCAGGGCTACCCAGTATCTGAGGACAGATTTGAACTCAGGAAGATGAGTCTTCCTGACTCCAGGTCTGGCACTCTGTGCACTGTGACACCCTTTGACTGAATACAAATGTTTGTTCTGTGAAGTTTGGATTCAGTCAAAAGGCTGCACTTGAAGACCTAGGCTGCCATAAGTGGCCTCTAGGCTACAGATTCCTGACCCCTTCAAAGGATTTTAGGTGGCTCTCCACTCTGACCTCCCATAAGCCTTCTGGAAAAGTATCTCCTTGCTTTACTTTGCTCACTTTTGTTGACATGACCACTGATCCTTTTAGTTTTACTGGATATCACAGAACATGGTGTTGGATTGGGATGGTACCAATAGGAGCATCAAGGTCAGGTTCTTCTAACCTACTTATTTACTGTACAACCACTGTAGAGCCCTTTACCTCATTTTGTATTTTAAAGTGCGCTGCTATTAAAAAAAAACAAACAAAAAACCTACTCCCACATATTGGTTTTCTTCAAATTGGCCATTAACTTAAAAAGAGGAAGTATGAGAATTTCCCTTCTCAGTTAAGAGAGATTTCTACCATTCAACCAATGATGAGAGGAATTTTATAAGTGTTTCACTTGGAATGAAGAAATTCTTGAGTATTTGGGCATTTTCATCTGAAACTCACCAGAAGTGAAAGGGGAAATTTCCCTATAAAAATGGTTTTGAAATTGCTTATAAATGATACATGAGTATTACCATTCTGAGTATTCCTTCCCTAATGCCTTGCACTAATGGTATCCTTATGATGACTATTTTCCTAAAAAGAATCATGATAAACATACCTATCATAATAATACATACTCAACCATAAATATTTATTAAGCACATACAGTGTACCAAGCAGTTTTCTAGCCACCAGAGACACAGATAAAAATTAAATAGTCCTTCCCCTCTCTCTCCCTCCCCCCCCCAATATTTTGTCAAGGCAATTGAGGTTAAGTGACTTGCCCAGGGTCATACAGCTACTAAGTGTAAAGTGTCTGAGACTGGATTTGAACTCAGGTTCTCCTGACTCCAGGTCAGTACTCTATGTACTATACCATCTTCCTGCCCCATAGCTTATTTTTTAATTGCTGCTCAGTCTTGGTTTCCCCTCCCCCCCCCCAAATCCTATGGGGCTCTTTGTGATCCCATTTGGGAATTTCTTGGCAAAGATACTGGAATGGTTTGCCATTTCCTTTTCCACCTCCTTTTCCAGATGAGAGACTGAGGCAAACAGAGTTAAATGACTTACCCAAAGTCACACAGCTAATACAAGTCTCTGAGACAGGATTTGAACTCAGGAAGATGAACCTTCCTGACTCCAGGCTCAGCTCTACCCACTGGACAACCTGTCTGCTTTACATTTTAATGGTGGGGGTGGGGCACAATAGATAAAAGGAAGATAAAAAGTGAGAAGAAAAAAAGTATCCTTATGATGTAGAAATCTGGGAATATATCCTGGTGAAAAATGGTAAAAGGAAGTGTAAGAATATGCTAGAAGAAAGGGAAAAACAGAATTCAAAAATGTTACAAGTTTTTCCAAGTATATAGAGAATGACAGAAGAGGGGCTAGAACTCAGATCTTTTGAATCTTAGACTAAGAAACAATGGCATTGGATGATGGTATCTCTGAAACAGTTGAATGATACCTGTGCTATTGATTTATCTGAGTTCGCAACTTGTGGTCTGTAAACTTAAAAAAAAATTCTAATTGTATGTCCATAAAATTGGTTTCCTTTGTAGCCCTATGTATTTTATTTTATGCTTTTATAAACATTACTCTGAGGAGTCCACAAAGCTAAAGTGTCCATGATATTAAAAAAACCTTAAACTGAGCATGATCATAATAATTTGGGGGCAGGGTTATTAGGGCCAAATTATTTGGAGTGTATAAAGTGCTGAGAACTTTCCCCCTTGCAAAAGGTCACGATTGGAAAGGATGAAAAAAAGAGGTTACCTAGTAAGTGTTTTTGGAAAGCTTTAAGTATTCCATACAGTTAATTTCTTTTTAGTAAAAAGATTACCATGAATCACAGTTTCTTTTAAGACTCCTTTGAAGAAAAAAGTGTTCAAAGGGGATGCCCAGTATGGATGGTTTTCTGATGCACTGAACTTAAAAACTTAGTCAAAAGGGGAATTTCTCAAACATTCTGAAAGTTTAACCCAGAAACTCTTGTCAGCGGTTCTTGCCTTCCAGGTCAGAAATATTTACATGTAACATTATAATTTTTTTTAATCCAGAAAGTTTAAGTATCTACAGCTACTTTCAAGATATTGTCCCCAAACCCTAACTGCACAAAACCAGTGTCACACACACAAAAACAGAAACCTATTTATAGATACTGTCGTCCCATAGTTTTTCATTTCGTATAAATCCAGGTCTATACATTTTCATATAGAACAAGAATTGCAGGGAATTGTAAATTAGTTCACACCTTAGTTTCAGAGAGAAATTTTTTTTGTCAGGGGAATTGCTCCTCAAGTAGGAAATAGCCATTATTTTCATTTCCTCAATGGATCAATTGCCAGGGCAGGGGTGGGTTGTTACAATACAACTCTGCTCCCAGGACTTTTTTTTTCCTTCCTCTAAACAGGTTCAATCTTTGCATGAGTTAGAAAGTAACAGAAAGCTGCCTGTATGACACATAATAATCACTCATTCAAACCATAGGTGGTCATGAAGATGAAATAGAGTAATCTTTTTCCAGAAAGATTATATTCTCATGCAATCACATTTGACTAACAGCCATCTAGTTAATTAACACAGCTAGCTCAACGTGAATCATATTATAAGCAAACTAGAAAAGCTGAACAGTCTCATATCAATGAATCACAGGACCAAAGAAGACTTATAAAAAAGTTCCATTTTCCATGTTTAGGCAGAAATATGAGTAAAAACATCATTACTGATGAAAATATATAACATCTCAAAACAATTCCCCCAAAGGAAACTAGGCTATTTCCCTTCACAAAGTCATGCTGACGACTACTTATTATAGATATATTATTATAGCCAACACAGGAAGGGGTAGAAAGCAGCTGGATTCAAGGTCCAACTCCAGGACCATCAATGAACAAATCAGTCAATCTCTCCAAAGCTCAGCTTTCTTTACTGAACAATGTATTTAATATTGCTTGTAATAGCTGCCATACAGGCTTGTTTTGAAGATCTCTTTAGTGCCTTCCTGCTGAGATTACCCCCCCCCCCCATTAATTGTATATGAGCACACGTGTACGTGTGTTGTACATAGTCATTTGTATGTTGTCTCCCCTATTTGAAATGTGTGTAAGTGGATTGTTTTTAGTTGTTTGTGTGTTTCCTCTATTAGAATGTATGTGTGTGTGTGTGTGTGTGTGTTGCACAAAATGTGCATGTTGTCTTTCTCATGAGCGACGTGAGAAAAGAAATTGTTTGTTCTTTCTTTGTGTCCCTAGAACTTAATACAGTGCCTGGCACTAGTGATCATTTAACAAAGGCTAGTTTATAGAAATGTTTTGAAAGTATAAGGGACTAGTCAAATGTGGTATTATAATTTAAATATCATTTTTATGTGACTTAGCCTAATATTTTTTGTTGAAATTTCATTATTTTCAACGAAGTGACTTTCTACTCTCCAAAGAGGCTTAGGACATATAAGTGTATATTTCGGTGGACAGAATGGATAACAGTGAATGTAGTGACAGTAAGTGGGGAAAGGAAAATCTGACTTAAGATGTGCTGAAAAAAATGCCTTGCATAAAAGCTGATTCAGATGGCATACTACTACTATCTCTAATCATCAGCTTGTAAATCTTTTAGCAAATGGTTTCCTTGAAACCACCAAGTAAACTAGGTAAAAGGCATCTCTTCTGCTTTATAGATTAGAAAATGGCCTCAAAAAAGGAATACACAGCAAGTTAGCAGATGTGACTTGGTATAAGAATCTATATCTCTGAACTTGCTAAGCTGCTTGGCCTGCTTGGCCATTTTGTTGAAGCTAGAAAGGAGATAATCACCCATAACTGGAGGCCAAGGCCCTCGCTTGAGCTTCCATATGGAAACACTGCCCTAAGTAGGGGCTAATTAGTACTCTTAGTTCCTGCTGGTGTGATGCCTAGTGGTCATGAATCTTTTCCTAGCTGAGTCGGATACAGGGCTAAAGCCAAA
Organism: Pseudocheirus occidentalis; assembly: GCA_028646575.1. Classification (NCBI taxonomy): domain Eukaryota; kingdom Metazoa; phylum Chordata; class Mammalia; order Diprotodontia; family Pseudocheiridae; genus Pseudocheirus; species Pseudocheirus occidentalis. The sequence goes on along the minus strand of CM053593.1, from coordinate 73,971,547 downwards.
AAATCTACAGTGTCCAGGACAAAGATAAATGGGAGCATGGTAGGATTATGGCCAAGGTACTTGTACTCAAAATGTGTTTGACTTTGCTCTATTAAGTAATCTCAGTCTCAAGAGGGAGAGATTAGGAAAGGCCTCCTAGCATCTGAGCTAGACTTTAAAGATTGTGAGGGATTCTTTTTGTTTTTTGGATGGAGGCCATCCAGGTTAAATGACTTGTCCAGGGTCACACAGTTAGTAAGGGTCTGACTCTGAATTTGAACTCATATCCTCTGATTCTAGGGCCAGTGTGCTATCCACTGAGCCACCTAGCTACCCCTTTGCTCTATTAATATGTCCAGAAATAGCCAACTATGTTTCAGGAGAGGAGAGAAGGAAACTTTCTTGCTTGGTGTGGAAATCTATTTGTATTGCCTTTTGGCACAGATGAGGCAGTGGGGAACATGGTATGCGTATACTCAATGCCAGTCATCTGGCACTGTACTTTGCCCTGGCAAAAACATCAGCAGTGAATGGTTAATAGTAGAGCACTTTGGGCACTCTTTCCCATAGAGGAACTATTTTTAACAGTCATCTCCAAGAAATAGTAAACAAGGCCCACAGACTTATTAGATATTGGGGACATAGGAGAGAAATCAGTTAAAAATGACTTCAGAGTTTCAATTTAGATACTATGTAGATAATACATATGTAGTATTTCAAAGTAGATACTATGCTGTGTCTCTACATCTGCTTTTGCTATTGCTGCTTTTCTACCTTCCAAACCAGACTATTAGAGACCATGAATGGGAGGAATGAACTAGTCATCTGTCCTCTCTATAAGACAATTCAGTCCCATTTTCACTTCTATGATTTTTTGCCCCTCTGGACCCTTCTGGTCATTTTTCACCTCTTGCTCTGAGCTCTGTAACCAAATCAATACTTCCATGGCTTTGGAAAGAACATGTCAATTGTTTGCTCAATTTTGGACTCACTATCTTTGTGACTTCCCACACCATAATTTCCTTCCCTGGCCACTATTCCCCTATCTACGTTGACTACCCCATTAGACTGTAAGTTCCTTTAAGGTCAAGAACTATCTTATTGTATTTTTTATCTTTGGCATGTAGAATAATATTTGACTCTTAATAAGTGCTCAATAAGTTTTCATTGATTCATGAGAATGACACTATCATTGAGAGACAATAGAATAATCAACATTTATCACAATCTGCTTTTAAATGATTTACTTTCTGGTTATTTGGTCAAGTCCATTTTAGGGTAATGTTTTAAGAGGGAGAATGTGTGTGTATACATACACATATACATACACAGTGTACATATATACACACATATGCATATATCACACACATTATCTCTCGCTCTCTCTATCTATCTATATCATCTATCTATCTATCTGTCTATCGAGAGGCGAGGAGGGAGGTTTGGGGAGTTACCAGATCAGCTGAAAAACCTCGGGAATTGTACTACAAACTCATATACACACATACATCTCTATTTCTATCTCTGTCTATCTCTTAGTTCAGTTTCTGATACAGTGACCCTTTTCACCAAAGCCAACCTATCTTGAATACTCTAGAACCCATCCCCTTCTAGCTTCTTAAGTGGATTGACTCCACTATTATTCATTTCCTCTAATCTTCATTCTCTCCTTTCCTACTGAGTTGTTCTTTACTGCCTAAAAGCATGCCTGCATCTCTATGATCTTTACAAAAGTCTCAATAAATCCCCTCTTTTCCCTGAAATTGTCCTACAATCCCTCTTCCCTTTCTTAAACAAACTTCTCTTTAAAAATATCTATATCACTTTCCTCAAATTTCTCTCCTCTCACTCTCTTCTTAATCCCATAAAATCTTACATCTAACCTCATCATTCAGCTGAAACCAATATTATAACCAATATTTCTCCAATATTACCCCAAATCTCCCAAACACTAAGTTGAAGAACCTTTTCTCAATCTATGTTCTTTTTGACCATTCTGAAGCATTTGACATGTTTGAACACACTCTCTTCCTAGAAATTCTTCAGTCAATGCCTTTGGGACAATTCATTGTCTTGGTTTCCTCTAAATTATAATATTCCTCCGTTTCAGTCTCTTTTGATGATTCATCGACTCTCTTACACCCAGAGTGGGTGTAACCCAAGTCTCTGTCCTGGACCTTCTCTTTTGTCTGTGTTTTCTCTTGGTAACTTCATCAGCTCCCAGGAGTTTAATTATCATTGAAATGCAGATATGTCCCTGATCCACTCTCTTGATCTCCAGTACCACCTTACAAACTACCTACTAGACATTTCAAATTGGATCCTTCCAGAGGAACTTCAAATTCAGCGTGTCTCAAACAGAATTCATTATGCTTCCTTTTAGAACTCCCTTACTTCTAAAATTCCCTATTATTATCAAAGGGACCCCTCTCCTCCCAGTTGTCCAGGTTAACTACCTTGCTATCAGACCTAACTCCTTACCTAACAGTCACCTCATATATCCAAAACAGTTGCCAAATATTATTCTTTCTGCAACCACAATATTTTCCATCTATGCCTCCTCTCTGTTCACAATCTTTGTTTGGGTTCTTTTTGCTTCTTACCTGGACTACTACAATAACTTCCTTTTTGATCTCCTCCCCATAAGTCTCTCCATTCTAATCTATTCTCCACCCAGCTGCCAAAGCGGTTTTGCTAAAGCACAGGTCTGACCATATCATCACTCTGTTTAACAAACTTAAGTGACTATCAATTGACTCAGGGATCGAATACAAATTTCTCTCTTTTGCACTTAAAAATCTTCATGACTTGACTCCTTTCAGCTTTTCTAGCCTTATGACACCATATTCCCCTCCTTCCATTCTTTGATCCAGTTATATGAGAATAGTTGCTGTTCTTCACACATGGCACTGGATCTCCAGTCTCCATGCATTTGCATTGGTTGTGTACATGCCTGGAATGCTTTCCTCCTACAGTCTCTGGCTTCCTTCAAAATTCAGCTCAAATGCCACTGTTACAGTTCTTTCAGAGTTAGCTTCTCCTTCCAGCTGCTAGAACTTTCTTCTTATAGATTAACTTCCATCTGCTCTGTATATAACTTGTATGTACCTAATTATTTTCACATCTCCCTCATTAGAATATGAACCTCTTGAGGGCAGGGACTCTTTTTTTTTTAACCCTTACTTGTGTTCTTAGTGCTTAGCACAGGGCCTGGCATATAGTAAGAATTTAATAAATGTTTGTTGAGCAATTTCCTATCTTTGTAATCTTCTTTTTCTTTATTTCTTTCCTTATATTCTGAGTTCTAGTGAAATTGGTTTATTTGCTGTTAAACCTTCACATCAATTCATTTCCTGTCCCTGTGCCTAGATCCCCATGCCTCAAATGCAATACCCTACAACTCTTGTAGTCTTTGGTTCCCTTAAAAACTCAGTTCAACTGCAGTGTATTTTGGGGAACTATTTTAGATGCCCCAGCTGCTAGGATAATCCTTTCCAAAACTTTCTTGTGTTCATTGTCTATATATTCTGTAGACATCTCATATGTCTTTGTTATATCCAGATTTAGAATGTGAACTCTGAGGAAAGATGATTTTATTTTTGCCTTTGAATACCCAGCCCTTAGCATTATATCTGGTACAAAGGATTTATTGTATGCTTGTTGGTGATCACCCATGCCTATTATCCTTGTTGCTGGTAAGGCTGAGACTGGTAGACTGAGACTGGAAATTTTGAGCTAAAGTAGGGCTAAAGACTATTGGGTGTCCTCACAGTTAGGCACCAATATGGTGAGCCCTCAGGAGTGATGAGCCCTCAGGCTGCCTAAAGGGTGCGGAGAAGGATATTTGGGTCTTACCAGCCCATATTGGAAAAACAGGTTGATCAGTATTGGGATTCTGCCAACCAGTGGCTGCTGTGCTCCCAGCCTGGTTAAGATAGAGAGGTTCATTATGAAAAAAAAAAAATCCTTGTTGATTGAATGATTGATTGACATGAGATCATCAATGGTAACTAGGTTTTTTCTTATTATCTCCTTACCTGTCATGTGTATTAAATCATTATTATGCATTTTTGTTAGATCTTCTTTAGTCCAAAGATCATTCTCTTTAGTCGTTCATTCTTCATTCTCAAAGAGAACCAATGACATCATGAAGGTGATATCTTGTCTTGCAAGTGAATTGCATTTATGTGAGGCAGAGCTGCACAAAGTCATTAGCCTCACTTTTTCCTCCATTCACTGGAGTCCAATTGCAAGACAGAAGTCGAGACAATTGGCAGTGGCCCAGCTCTCTTTAGTCACTAGAAATAAAATAAATATGCAGCAGCTCTGTCTTTTGATCCTTCTCCCTCCTGATCATTTCAATAATTCCCAATTTTGATCTTCTTTATGCTGAGTTCCTTATTTCTTTCAAAATAGTCAATCCTCTTCCCTCTGTAACCCTTTTTTGTCCTTAGTCTTCCTCACCACAATGGCATTTGTCTTTAATTCCCTGCTCTTGTTTCCATTTTCCAACTATCTTTTTAAAAGTTTTTAATTAAGATCTTTGGTTTTTTATATCACCTTTATGTTCCAGTATATGCCTCCCCTTTGCCTCTCCAGTGAGCCATTCTCTGTGATAAAAACAAAAAATAGAAAAAAAAATCAACATTTCCTTATAACAAAACAATGGATCAATCAAAACTGACAGTATATGAAATACTAAACATGTCTTTAAAAAATAACTTCATTGCTGAGCATTTGTCAGGGAGAGATCCAGCAGATGTCCAGATAATTGAGCCCCACATCAAAATGATATCATATTAAATTGGTACCATGTTTCCTTATCTCTTCATCTTTTTCTTCCTTCTGTCTAAGTGGTTTACAGTATATTCAGATGACAATATCTCTTTCCATCTCTGCTGACTTTTACTGAAATCCTCTCTACTGTGCTTCCTCAACTCTGGTTCCTGGACTTTCTCATATGATTATATTTTTATAATATACAATGTAATTATCTCCCCTTTTACCTATTCATTCCTTTTAAGAATAATAATGAAGTGCTTACCTTGTGCCAGATATTGTGCTACACATTTTATAATTATTATCTCCTCTGTTCCTCACAACAATTTTTGGGGAGTCTTATTATTTTCCTCATTTAACAAATAAGGAAAGTAGTCAAAGAGAGGTTAAGTGACTTGCCCAGGGTAATACAACTATTGAGTACCTGAGATTGGATTTAAACTCAGGCCTTTCAGATTCTGACCAGCTAAGTGGCACAATGGATAGAGTGCTGGACCTGGAGACAGGAAGACATGAATTCAAATTTGACCTCAGACTCTCACTAGCTGTAAGCCCTTGAGCAAGTCACCCAGCCCTGTTTATCTCAGTTTTTTTTTTCCACCTATAAAATTAGCTAGACAAGAGAATAGCAAACCATTCCAGTATCTTTGCCAAGAGAACACCAAAATGGGGTCATAAACAATCAGGCGCGACGGAAACAACTAAATACACCAAAAAACCTTCCTGTCTCTAGGCCCAACACTATCCATCGTGGTGCTTAGCTGCCTAAATCATGTATACATTTCTATAATCACATTCTAGCCATCACTTATTCCTACAAGGACAAGTGGGACTTCTTGAAGGAGGAACCCTGATTTACCTTGTTGGTTACCTACTGTGTATATTTGCATATAAAAATCCAAGCTTATGAGTTCTATGACTGGTTCTGTTTTTTGGATGTTATATGCTGTTAATTTTATTTTTGGAGGTGGGAAGGCAAGGCAATTGGGGTTAAGTGACTTGCCCAAGGTCACGTGGCTAGTAAGTTTTAAGTGTCTTAGGCTGAATTTGAACCCAGGTTCTCTTGACTCCAGGGCTGGTGCTCTATTCACTACATCACCTAGCTGCCACCCGTATACTGTTAATTTCTCAGCCTCTCCATTGCTATTCTTCCTGTACTGTGACTGTTTTCTATGGTCTCCAGATTGAGGGATACAAATTGGTAGTTTTCTCTGTGCCCTTATCTTTTTGGTTTAAATGCCTTTTCATTACATTTGTGCCCACTCCAAGAAAATGCATTTTACTAGCTTTTATTAGGTGCCATCCATCTCTGCCTGGAGGCCTGTCACTTTTAAAATTTTATAACATGAGCTGGAAATCCAAATCTTGTTCTCAGACCATCTTCATCAGCAGATGTTTCCTTCCTAAATTCACTCTTCTTTTCTGAAGGGTTTGCTTGTGATAAGCAGCAATGTTGAAGATGCCACCTGTGCCCGTGAAGTCATCAGTTTCTTGACTAGGACTTCATTAAATTTTGTAAGGTTTTCTAGTTTCTATCTGGAAGTTAATTTGTGCCTACACAAATAACCAGAAGTGAGTTGTAGTCATCTAGTTTTACAAGTCACCAAGTTCTAGATATCTGATCAGTGAAGATTCAAAACTTAAAAAAAATTTTTTTCTGCAATTATTATGAGGTGGACAAATAACTATTTCAGCAGGAAATCACTACCTCTCACTGCTGATGTCTCTATCCTAGTCCTAGTAGTAACCTTAAATTCACAGATTATTCTTTAAAAACATTCCTCAGAGGCCACAATACCTTTCCCTTCAGGAATCATGTCATCTTTGTCACTTAATGTTTAGCAGTCCTTCCTTTCTCCTCTGGGTAACACTCCTATGCTAATCTCTGGAGAGAGATCAGATCCTTCCATCCCTTTATATTTACACTGAAGCCCTACTTCTGTATTTTAAATGAAAATTTCACTCTGGAATAAGATAATTTATATTATAAATTTCAGTCTGAAAAAAAGAAAAGTTATATGGTATTAATAGCTTTGTTTACCTCACTTTGAAATACATGAAGAGGCATGCTTTGGTGGATAACAAATGGTCTGGAAGCATGAAAATAGGGAGAGCCAAGTTTTTGGGAAATACAGGGAGAATTTATTTTAGGGAGAATTATAGGGCATTCCCAGTTTTGTTTTTTTTTTTCCTTTTAGGTACTTATCTTTCCTATTCTGAATGGTAGACATTAAATCCAGATTATTTTTTGTGAGTTGTGGCTTAGTTTGAAGAATTGAAATGTCATTGAATGTGTTGCTTTGTTACATTTTAAATGCTGGGAACAATAATATGGCGTAATTCAAAGGATTATAGATTCAGAGCAAAAAACCAAACTACAAGAGATCAAATGGCTTATCTAAGACATTGACCCAAGGTCACAGTATAGTAAGTGAGAGAATTGGAAATTAAACTAGTTCTCAGATTTCAAATCCAGTGTTTCCTCTATGGAATCAAGCTTCCTTTCTACTCATGTCATATCATGATATATTTTAAAGTCAGAATGCTAAGCAACTAAAATACTATTGTCTTTTTTTTTTACCTTTGCGATAATAAGAATGTGTTAATTGAGGGGATACTTAAAAGTAAGAGGTATTTCTTTTCTCTGCCTAGCATAATGCATAATTGTTTTTTAGTTCTCCCAAGGTAAGGTTCATTTGACTAAAAAGTGTGCCTGCTCTTTTTGAATAACATTTCTGTGAATGGTGTTTTCTTCTTCAGCCTATGTATAAGCGCATTTCCTTTCTGAATGAGCGTTTCTAATACGTCTGTTCAAAACACAGCAAGCCTACGTCAAATGCTGGGCTCTAAAGTGAACAGGAACTCAGAGCAGCTGGGGTTCTGTGGCTTTTCTTTCTGCATTTGACTGCCAATTTTTGTTATTTTTAATAAAAGGTGGAGAGGGTTCTTGTGAATCCTCTTGCTTAAAATTCAGATTCAAAGTCTGAAAGGAAGTGCATTTTTATTAAGAAAACAAAGAAAACCATTAGCTAAAGATGAGATTTCCTTAATCAGAATAATTTAGTTTATTTCATAGTATCATCAGATTTTGTGCTGGAAAAGAACTTACAGATAACTGAATCCAAGGCCTTCATTTCAAAGGTCTAGAACTGTAGCCTCAGAGAAGTGAAGTGACTTGTCCAAAGTCATCGAGAAAGTTAGTAGCAAACAAATCTCCCGACTCCAAATTCAGTGCTTTTTCTGTTATACTAGAAAATATGACTCAGTTCTCTCTGCCTTACATAGAAATAATAACTCTTAAAGTTCTTTAAGGTTAGTAAAGGGTTTCATTATAAATGCTTATATAAGGTTAATAATGGGTTTTATTATATTATTATAAAATCTTGTAGGATAAATAATGTATTATGTCCATTTTATAGAACCAAAACCAAGACTCAAAGAGAATAAATGATTTGTCCAACCTTACATACCATGAAATTGGATTTTGAACCTAGACCTTTCCAAATTCTACCTTTAATGAATATCAATGAATGTACATATCTGGTTTAGTGCTGTAATGTCCTCCACAAGAGAAGTTTGATAAAGCCCTGACTAAGCCTTAAAGTTCAACTTAAATGCCTGTTCTAGGCCTTTGCATTTTTGTGCAATTTTCATATACGATGGTATATTTCAGTTATGTGTGTCAGTGTCATTGATAGCTTACTTCAATGAAAATGGATGGAGTTTGGAGTAAGAGCACACATTCCAATCCTGCCTCTGCTAATTTGTGCTCATGTGACCTGGATAAATAATTAAATATCTCTGTGCCTCAGTTTCCTCATCTATAAAATGAGGGGACTGGATTAGATGACCTCTAAGAATCCTTCTTGCCTGTACTTCAGGGAGACTGGATCTTATCTAAAATTTATATCTTTCCATAATAACTAAGCAAAGTACTTTGTAAATAGTAGATGCTTAATGCATCTTTATTGCATGAATGAATTATTCTCACTTTTAACATGGTGGAAAAAAAGCTTTTTTTCCGCCTGTTTACATAATGTATCTAGAGGCATGCCACCCCCAGATTTCCCTTTTTCAAACATATTACTAGTGCTGGGAAGTCTAGAAAAAGTAAAAATAAGTAAGAATTAGAGAAGTCTAAAAATACATATTTAATGCATCATTGTCTCAAAACTCTTGCTAAAACATTGAACTACATGATTTTCTATTCTTTTAAAATTGGAATCATAACTGTATGACAACAGAAAAATGATCTGTGAAGGTTATTAAAAATTCAAGTTCCCAAATAGCTAATCCAAGTCCAACTAGGATACAACTCTCACAAAGAACTTCAAGAAATTATAGTAATTCACATCTTTATTTAACTAAAAATTTACGGAGTAGCTTCCTTATAATAGCCCTATGAAACAGTGAGTTCAAGTATTATTATCCAGAATTTAACGATGAGAAATTTGAGACTCAGAGAAGTTGTAACTTTTCTTAGGTCAAATAGTTGCTAGTTGTCAGAACTAGGAATGAAATCCAGGTTGAGAGCTATTAACTGGGATGAGAGCTTTTTCTAAGATATTTGCATTGGGAATGATCTTTTTTTCCTGAGGAGTAGGGTGTACTACCTCTTTGTGACACTCTTTTGGATTCTGCACTATTTCCTTGAGGAAAACATTTCCTTGCCTGCCCCCACTCACAAGGTTATCCTACCCATCCTCTATCAGGGCCAACTTTTCCTCTGATGTTACTCAGAAGCACAGGTCGGGTACCTTTAAGGGGCAGACTAAGCATACACTAGTGGTCAGTCTCTCTTCCATGAAGTCTCAGTATTCCCCCAATTCCACCCAGCCGTGTCTGTTTCCTGATTTTATATTTAGCATTGTTTTTCTTAATTTTTTAAATTTATTTTCTTATTTACATAATTCATTTCCATGAGCTTTTGAGTTAAAAATTTTCTCCCCGTCCTTCCCCTACTCCCAACCCCCAAACAGAGATCCCAATGTAAAGCCCCTACCCCGATCTGCTCTCTTTTGTACCCTCCTCCAACGCCCCTCTAACTTTCTGGTAGGACAGGGAGGGTCTCCCTACCCCAGGCCCTGTATATCTTAATTCCCAGTTGCATGTATTGTAGAGCTTTAAATTCTAGATTCTTTCGGTTCCTCCCTTGTCACCCACCCCCACTGGAAGGACAAGCAATTCAATATAGGCTGTGCA
>CM053593.1:73932890-73961487 GCA_028646575.1 Pseudocheirus occidentalis | reverse complement strand
TGTCCCCTACTCTCCTGTGTGGCATGATACCCATTTTAGAATTTGTGTCATTCCTTCCCTAAGTCAAATTCAATGAGAGTAAATGAAAGTAAAGTTGTAACAGTTATCCCTTGCCTCTTCTATATGGGATGATTAACCCCATTTTGTCTCTCCCTGTTTCCTCTCATTCTAGTCTCTTCCACCTCAGAATTTCATTTTTTAAAGTATCATCCCTTCGTATTCAATTGCTCCTGTACCCTCTATGTACACATATACACACATGCTCAGATATGTATTCATATGCATATATAGCCTCCTATATAGACGTTTGTGTAGATATACATCTATATACATTTCTGTTCCCTTCACCTATCCTCATACTAAGAAAAGTTTCATAAGTTACTATTATCGTTTTTCCATATTGGCATGTAAATAGTTCAACTTTGATGAGTTCCTTATGATTTCTTTCCCTATATTTAGCATTGTTTATACCTCCACCCACAAATGAGCATCATTTAAACTACTTTGTGATAATAGAATACAATTATATAATAATTGACTATTGGTTTGACTAAAGTTTCAACATATGCTCAAAACAGGGATTTTAAGTGTAATGGTCCTTAGAATGAGATCTGACCTGTCTTTCTGAAGGGCACACTCAGTTACACCTCAGAGTATCTGCAAAGAGGCAGGTATCATGGACAAATCAGACAATAAAGTACATCTGGCTTTATGACTCTGCCACTGGCAAAAGATAACTGAGTTTTTGTTTTTGTATGAAATGGAAATTCTAGAACCGAAAAAGTATTATTCCCAGACTTACCATTTTAAAGGCAAGATATAATGAAAATGAGCAAAACCTGGCAGATAGGTTCTATGAATACCTCTGTGTTTTTTCATGCCTCTTTCAGCAAGACATAGATATTCCCTAGTGTAGAAGAAACCTAAAAATACAGTGACTTTCACATTTTTAAAGGAAGTGATTAATTGCAGGATGAGTAGTGTATGGTACATACAAAGAAAGGGCTGATAACTAGATTCTTTACCAAGTCATCAATTTTCCTTCTGGCAACTGAACTTTTATGTTCATCTGAAAAAAAAAACTCTGATATCAGCTTATTCACTATACTTAGTGATAAAGTCATGCAACTTTTTTTTTTACCATTGCTTTTTTTTTTTTTACCTCCTAGGTCTTATGACTTTCAAAATGGTAGGAAAGATGAAAAAACAACTTACATGACAGAAAAACAATCAATCAGGTATCTTTTTTGTCAGAGAGATCCTATGATATACTGGAGAGATCAATGGACTTGGGACTTGGGAGACTGCTCTGATATTTTCATAGCTCTGTGACCTTTCTGAGGATAAGATAATAGTATTGCTACCTACTTTCTAAGGTTGTTATGAGTAAAGCACTTTGTAAACATTAAAACATTAATATTAATGTCAGTTATCATCATAGATTGAAACAGAAAAGAGGAATATTTTGACCCAGAGGACATTGATTCATTGTCTTGACTTTTGTCTTGCCACTAGACTTTGATGACTCTGGAAGAGAGACTGAGGACAATGACTGTACAAGTCTGCCTCATTTAAATCTAATTAGCAGGCTAGTTAAGACATCACTCATGCACTATTTTGCCCCAACATCATAATGTCATTGGTCCTCTTCAAAAAAAAGAATGAACAACAATTTCAGTTACAATAATAACTGTGCAACATAAGCTTCTTAAGGGTGAGAAATTAAAAAAAAAATTGTCTTTGTATCCCTACCACTTAGCATAGTCCTTGGTATGTAGTAAATGTTTAATGCTGGCTGAAGTAAGATGAATTGAATTCCAGCATATGCAGGAATGTAACATCTATAGGCAAGCATAATAAAAAGATTGACTTTTGTTTAAGGGAGAAACTTTAAGGTTTTAAAAGTCCTGTGCAGTTTCTCAAAGGCTCTCTTCTCTATTTTTCAGTCCCCTTTACTATTTATGACATCACCTGACCAATTAGACTGATCTGGTACCTAGGGGTTTAAAATGTTTGAGCATATGTATTTTAGAAATTTTCAAGCAAAGTGCATAATTAGTATGATATGGACCTTTTGGCTCTCCAGGGTAGAACCTACTTTCTAGAGTTATAGCAATAAGCTGTATTATGTCTAGAGCTAGATTTACATACAATACATCATGTTTTCCCACCAATCATTGAAATCACCAAGTTTGTTTTAAAAACAACATAGAGTGCAATGTTATGAAGTACGATTTTTGGTAACGAATCTAGATCACAATGACTTATGACTGTGTCATGCTCATCATGTTCCTTTAGCTATGTGACTAACCCACTTCCTTCTCCATAAATGCAAAGGAAGACCTGAAAATTGCAAGTTTCAAACTTTTTTTTCTGTCCACTCAGTTACCATCTCAGGCTTCCTTCTAATATCCCAATATGAAATACTTATAAAAAAAGGCCTTCTCCTTTGGGTTTATGATAGGCCAATTTTCAGCCTGAAAGATAGAAACTCAGACAGTGTGAAATAAGAGAAATAGGCATAATTATATTTGTAGGTGTTATATTGTAAAGAAAAAGAAATCATCTCTAATTACATAAAAGATCTTGTAGGTTAGGAAGAATTATACTGGTAGTAAAAATTTGTCAAAATTCAAGGCAGAATTAAAGAGTTAGGTCTGATTTCATTTTCACTTCCCACAAGTCACTTTAGTCATGTGCCTCTACAACTGGATTATAGAACTAGAAATTTGGCAGAAAGAATCATTCACTTTTAAATTTTATTTGTCTACTTCTGTTTTTTTATGTAATAAGCTGCCAATTCACACCATAGTTCTACTGCTCTGGAATGTGACAAGATGCTAAATGAATATGCTTTTTTTTTTCTCCTTTGAATCATGCTTCAAGACGTATCCTTTTGCCCTTTCTGTCACATTTTGCATATAATACACTCTGTGTACAAATGTAGTTGGAGTCTTCTCTGGAAAGTAAAGAGAAAATGTCCCAGAGTATGTCAGAGTAAAGTAGGTGGATTTAACAAACTCACAAGACTGCAAGGCCTGAAGTGGGAATGTAATGAGAGGGGATGCAGTGCTAGCCATTTTAGAGTGAGTTATTTCAAGCAGGTCTTCCAGGATGATTGATAGAGATGAGTACAAGCTGGCATTATAACTATAGGAAGGAATATGAGCAAAGACATGTAAGCATTAAATGACTGGGCAGGTCAAATAGTTAGTTTAGTTCAGTTAAAAAGGAGAATGTGTTAAAGACAGTAGCAGCATGAATTTAAACTAGGAGAGCAGATTTGAGTTAGATTGATGAAGACCCTGAATGCCTATGGGTCTTTGTTATCTGTGGCTTCAGCATTTGTGATGATTACTTTAAACACAGGCCAGAACTCTATCTTTGCCTATATCTGTGGGTACACCTTATTAAATAAATTGTTATAAACAGTATTTTCAAACATGTACAGCATTTTTTTCCCATGTACAGCATTTTAAAGAATCTCTTAATTTTGTCTGATAATGAGAACTAAACAAAATTGGGAGTGGTTAGCATTCAGGTGAAAATTTGCCCAGGAACTTATCTTGTACAGTCAACTTTTTGGAGATAGTGAAAGCTAATTGAAAAGTGTCTTTACTTTGGAATTAATGGATCTGGGTTGAAAGGCTGCCTCAGCCACTTACTAGGTGTGTGATTATTTTTAGATTACTGAGGGGCAGTTAGGTGGCGCAGTGAATAGAGCACCGGCCCTGGAGTTAGGAGTACCTGAGTTCAAATCTGGCCTCAGACACTTAACACAAAAACTAGCTGTGTGACCTTGGGCAAGTCACTTAACCCCAACTGCCCTCTAAAAAAAAGGCAAAAAAAAAAGATTACTGAAACTCTCTGAGTTTAGGTTTTATTATCTGCTAAATGGGGATAATAACTTATCTTACAGATTTGTTGGTGAAGAACAAATAAGATAATAAAACTTTATGGGAGTCAGCATCAGATACTGATTTGAATGTCAATTGTCTTCCTATTTTTATGTGCATTTTAATTACCAATTTTGGTTTGTAGCCCTTGGAAATCAATAGGAAGGGTGAAATATAAAGAATATATGAAGAAAAATGCTTTCTGCATCCAGAGAAAGAGCTGATAAATAGAAATATTTATAGAATAATTTTATACACACACACATATACACATACTGTGTGTATATCCATTTATGTCTAATAGTAGCCATCTCTAGGGAGGGAAATATACGTAATAATGTTGTTGTATATTTGAAAGGAATAGCAAGTAGTACATAGTACATTTCCAGTTTTATGTACAATCATCTTTTTTATTGTACTAATGTTTATGGAAATGCTTGTTTTATTCCATAATTAAAAAAGAAAATGTGAGAAATGTCTTTTTATTAATTAGAAAGAACAAATGGTTAGAAAGATTTGTATTGGGGAAAATATATTTGTTATTTAGTACTTTCTTATCAGCTCCTTGGAATCTAGAAAGAGGAAGGAATTAAAAAAAAAAACCAACTTGACTTCTAGTCAACTCTTTCCTAGAACACTGAAGGTAAGGTTTGGAATCTGTGTCACATTGTGATTCTCAATGGGTAGTTTCTAAGATCATAGGTTTATAAATTTAGAACTGAAGGGACTTTAGAGGTTATCGTGGCTAACCCCCTAATTGTATAGGTCAGCAATTTAGACCCAGAAAAGTTTAAGTGACTTGCCCATGGTTATATGGGTAAAATATGACAGAGTTGGGATTTGAACTTAGGTCCTTGAATTTCCTCATCTATAAAATGAGTTGGAGAAGGAAATAGCAAACCACTCTAGTATCTCTGCCAAAAAACCCCCAAAATGGGGTCTCAGAGTCTGACATAATTGAAACCTTATCTCTCATATTCAGTTCTCTTCTGTGGGCATCTCAAAGTAGCTACAGTCTTCTAGGAGGGTAATATAAAACACAATATACACGAGCACATACATACACACATGCCCCCTTATAAATACATAGACAGCCTTCCCACAATACACATACTCTAACACACACAGACACACACATACACCATTGCATACAACCTACCCTCTGCCTCTAATTTCTCAGTATCTTACTAAATCAGTTGCTGCTCAGAAATACCTATCATGTCACCATCATGATTTCCCAAAGATCTTCAAAAAGATAATGTCGGGATTCTTTATTCTCTATCCAGTTGCAATGATAAAATAGGGGTCAATAGGCACTCCAAATTGGTAAACCAAGTCTTCCTTTTTATCTATTGCCTTTCTGTCAGGATGTCATCAGTGTGAATGGTACCTTGGCAGTCTGTATCCATACTTAGGAAGCCTGGTTGAGCCCATTAGTGGAAGGGCGCTAGGGATACCCTAAGGGAGCACTATCCCAGCCACCTTTCTCCACTTCTCTGTTTCTCTTATTTCCTTTCTTAAAATTTGTCTTGGGAACTATAATCAATAGTGAGAAAGGTAATAACCTACCTAACTCCCAAGGGTGACTTTTCTCCCACTCCTCCCCTTCTCTGAACACTGACATTTTTTATCATTTGTATTAGTCATTTGGTATGTATTCAATTAATTCAATTAAAAATGAATGGATTGAGTTGAATCACCTACTGCTTCATTTTATTACTCATTTAATTATGTTTTTAATTCTTACTTTCCCAATTAATTGTAAACACCTTAAAGGCACAGACTACATATGACACTTTGGCTTTACACAAGTCTAAAACAATAGATAAATAAAAGTGGGAAATTTAAAAAGATGACAAATGGAATATCTAGAAATAGCTGTATACCTTGTGTACTCTATTTAATTGAATTTTTTTAAATTTCACTTTTATTTGCACTCTAATTTCATATTTACTCCCATGCCATAAGCTTTTGTTTCTTCAGTTTCTTCTGGGATATCTTTTTCTTTTGAGCAACCTCCTCTTCTGGCTTAGGAACAATTTGTTCCTTTTCAGTAAGAATCATCTCAATATGGCAAGGAGAACTCATGTATGGGTTGATTCAACCATGAGCCCTGTAAGTACGCCATCGCATTTTGGGAGCCTTGTTAACCTGGATATGCTCAATGACAAGAGAATCCACATCCAAACCCTTTAGTTCTGCGTTACTCTGTGCATTTTAAAGCATATGCAGCAAGAATTCAGCACTCTTTTTGGGCCACCGACCCTGTGTCCAACCCCATTGCTTAGCCTGGGCACATCTGCCAACTCCACCATTATATCGACGGAAGGGAACGCACTGTTTCTTCAATGTGACATCTTTCAAATACTTGGTAGCTTTTTGGATATGCATGCCCTTGATAGCCTGGGCTGTTTCATGGGTGTTCTTGAAGTGGACCCGGAGGTTTGAACCCCTTGACTTGCATGATTTTGTGGGGTTCTCTGGATCAAGAGAGTACTTCACCATTTTAAATGATTACCTAGGACAGCTCAAGGGAAAAGCTATTTAATTGAATTTTTAAAGATTATCTTTGGCCAGTCTCTTGAAATTTTCAGGCTGCTTACGACTGCTATCAGAGCAACAATGACCATCCTTATATAACCTGTGAACCAGCGCCACTATTTCTGAAGTTATATGAACCTGGTTCAAAGTTGGCAGAGACAACCCAAATTAATATCTCTTTGCTTTGTTTTGTTTTCACTCAAAGTTTCCTCTGGAAACCTCAGAATATAATTCATGTTAGTACTATATAAATAGGAATCAAGAGTCTACTTCTAGTGCCAGAACACATAGTACCAATGCATACTATAAATGGAATAGCCTTTATTTCAAATACAGGTAAAGAAAGGGAGAAGCATACCAAGTTCTTCATATGATTCTGTAACAAGTAGAGTATTCTTCTTCCTTCTTGTGAATCCCACTAATAACAACATGATAAAAGACTGATCTCTGTCCCTACCCTCTCTGTTGAAGGGAGAATGAACTTTCATTTGCTAGAAACACAGGCTCCTTTCTATCTGACCTAAAGCATCCAAATAACTCTAATAATGGAGACAAATTGCAGTCCTTTAGCACTAGGGTGACATACTTTTTTGTAGATTCATAGAATTTCAAAGTTGAGAAAGATCTACCTGGTCAGAACCATAGCTAGAATAAAATCCTCAACTTTAACCAATTTAACAAGTAAACATCCAGTACCTCCTGAATCATTTTTTTTCCATTTTTTCTGAAATGACTAGTGTTTCTTTTTGTAGTTAGGTATTTCTTCCTCCTCCTCCTCCTCCTCTTCCTCCTCCTCCTCCTCCTCCTCTTCCTCCTCCTCCTTCTTTTCTTCTTCTCCTTCTCCTTTTCCTTTTCCCTCTCCTTTTCCTTCTCCTTCTCCTCCTCCTCCTTCTTCTCCTTCTCCTCCTTCCCCTCCTTGTCCTCCTCCTCCTCCTTTTCTTCCCCCTCTTCTTCCTCCTCCTCTTCATCCTTCTCTCTCCCCTTCCCCCTTTCCCTCCCCTCTCCCTCTCTCTCCACCTCTCTCTCCCCTTCCCTTTTCCCTCTCCTCATCTCCTCCCCTTCCCTCCCATCCTTCCTCTTATATCAATTTCCTATTAGCCTTTTATTACTACTGTGGTTCTATTATTAGAATCCAAAGATTATCATTGACAGAAAAAGTAGAAGCAAAAGAAAATGTGAACCTTCTCTCAGTTGTTGGGGATCAACATTTTCTACAACCAGTAGCCATATCTTTTCTTTAATCTTCCTGTTTCCTTCAACAGAGCTAAAAATCCCTGCTTTTCACATGCCTTTTCTTGTTTAATGAATCTTAATTCATATGAATTTAAAACTTTCTAGATTCTTGGTCCAAGATCTTGTGACCATCATTGAAAAGACTGGGATCTTCAAACTCCTTCCATTCAACTCTGTGGATTCCTTTCTGCTGTAATCATTTCTGTGGTAAGTCTCTACAGATTGATCCTGGAACTTGTGTTCAAGAAACTCTTCCATTTTACACTGACCCAGGCTCACACCTGGGAGCTGCCATGTTTTTTTTTTTTGTTGTTGTTGAAAGGTTTTACATTACCTCTCTATGTGTAATATTTCTGGAAATGTGGGTGAGTTGAATCAGTATTAGTCTCTGGGAGACTGTGCCACCATGCAAGCTTTGCCAGCCCATGGATAAATAGACTGTTCTTAGGAAACTTGTCTCAGTTTTCTGCTGAATCTTATTGGTTCAGCAGGTCTTTTTACTCCCTTATACAAACCCAACTACAAAGGGATGGCTCCGGTTCACTATAGCAAATAAAACAATACCATCCTAAGACTTAAGCACTTAATCCTCTTTTATGAATTGTGAACAAACATAGCACAAATGGACCTAGGACATGGAGGACAACTACAAAGAGACCATTATTTTTATTGGATCATGAGGTATTTGGAAAGGAGTAAAGAATAAGAAGGCTAAAAAGGTAGGAAGGGAACAGGTTCTGATGAGGTTTAAATTAAAAGCAGTAACCTTCATATTTGATCTTGGAGGTAATAGAAAGTCATTGGAGCTCTTTAAGTAGGGATGAGAAGGAGGGGGAGGGAATGTGTATGAAACAAATAGATCCGGGGGGGCTAGGTGGCACAGTGAATAGAGCAAAGGTCCTGGAGACAGGAGGACCTGGGTTCAAATTCGGCCTCAGACACTGGACACACTTACTAGCTGTGTGACTTTGGGCAAGTCACTTAACCCCAATTGCCCTCCAAAAAGCAAAAAAAAAAAAAAAATAGTTCTGCATGTTAGAAAAAAAATCACTCTGGAAACTGAGGATGAATTAGAGTTGTCTGGAGAGAAGAGGACATATACAGAGATCTTATGAACAAAGTAATGTCAAAATTTGGCAGTAGATTGGATACTTATGGTAAGTGTGAGTGAACAGTTAAAGAATACTAAAGTGATTGGCAGGATGGTGGTACTCTCTATAAAATATTGTATATATATGCATATAAGATGGTAATATATAAAATACATCATTATATATATTTAATAATAATAATTATATAATTTAACAATTTAAATTATATATATGGTAAGTCTGAAATGGGGAAAGTTTTGGGAAAAGTATGAATGTCTTAGACATGTTGTGTTGGAGATACTAATGAGATATCTAATTTGAGATCTCTAGAGGAGTTTGGAGATATGTGATTCTAGCTCAACCGAAAAGAGAGGGGCCAAATCTATGGATCTGTGAATCATTTGCATAGAGGTAATCACTGAATCCATGTGAAAAAAAAAACTAATAAAATAACTTAACAAGATAGATAAATCAAAAAGTCATGAGCCCTTATGGCAAAGTCTTGGGAAATACCTTGTGTTAGTGTACATGACATAAATGAAAACCTAGCAAAGGATGCTGAGAGAGTAGTCATGTACATGGGAGAAGAGCCAGAGAAGAGCTCTGTCATGAAAGCCTAGAAAGAAGAGCTTATCCAGAATGAAAAGTTCACTGACAGTGTCAAATAATGCACATGGCTTAAGAAGGGTCAGAATTGGAAAAATGCCATGAGATATGTCAATTAAGAAAGCATTTGTAATACTGAAGAGGGAGTTTCAGTTGAGGTCAGAAGATAGACTAAAGAAGATTTAGAAGAGAAAAGAGAAGCATCAATTTGTAGACTATTCTTAAAAAACTTAGTTACAAAAGGGAAGGAGAGTTATACAACAATTGCTGATGGGCTTAATCAGATTAAATAAGGTTTTTGTTGTTGTTGTTGTTGTTGTTGTTGTAGGATGAAAGAGAAAGGGAAATGTGAATTGAGGACAAATTTCTGGAGAAATCAGGGAGAGATAGAATCAAATGTGCATAAAGGTGTTTATATTGGCAAGGAAAATGGTCCCCTCTACATCTGAGTCCAATTTTAAGGAGGAAAGGTAGGAGGGAGAGGTCTGATGGATGATGAGAGAAAAGGGCAATCTCAGCAAATTGTGTCATTTTGATTTTTTGGTAAAGTAGGAGAAGTCATACCATAAGAGTCTTATAGAGAGATAATAAGGTTTGGGATGGCCACTGTTGAGAGTTGGATAGACGATAAATTAGAGTATTGTGGTAAGGGCAAGGTGAAATTACGTGACACAGATTTGTTGTGGTTTCAATCAGCACAACTTAGTGGTTTTCTCCAGCTTTGAATAACAGCAGGTAAATATTGAAGGAGGCAGATGGTAGGAGTAATCCAGGGTTGGGAATTGGCAAAGTTATGATTGGCAATAGGACAAGGGGAGAAGGGAATCAAAGGTGGAAGACTGTGCAGAGTCAATTTGGTTCACCAAGGATTCAAGACAGAGGAAGGAATTGAATGTACCTGATGTGTAATAAGAAGTAGGGCACAGAAAAAGCCTTGACTCCTTCCAGAGAGACAACAGTAGCATTTTACCCTGCAGTGTGAGTAGAGTGCTTAGGACAAAGAAGGAATTTCTCTGGCAAAAGCTTTTGTGCCTAAGGTGTGACCACTTGGGAAGGGTGCAAAATGACAGTATAAACCATGGTAGCCAACAACCATTCTGGAAGCTTCTGAAAAGCAGAAGGGGCAAGGACAAGGAATGATAAAGAAATACTGAGAAACTGGAGGAGGTGTTGCCTTCAGGGATACACACCTCATTGTGATTATAAGTGACTGAGATGATAACAATCTCAAGAAGAAGTTTGCTTATGGGATTGTGCCTCTGTTTTCCAAGAGCTCTGTTATGAGATCTATTATATTTTCTTCAATCTGTCAGTACAATTTCCTTTCTTTTGTTTTTGCAAATATTTTGTTTGCAAAGGGAGTTGGTAACAACATCTTAGGTAGTATCAAATAATGTTTCCCAGATACTATTGAGAAAACCCTCAAAGTGTACATGACTGTTTTTGAATTCTGTAACAACTTCTGACACATACTTGCATAAGAAAATTGTCTTCCTTCCAATAATCAAATCAGGCTGGATTTTAGGTTCCTTTCTTCTCCTTTGTTCCATTACTCCCTATCCCCAATGGCCATATAAGAGACAGGGCTGTTAATGAGAAGCAGTACTCTCTTTAATGATTAAAAAAAAGAATACAAATCATCTTAGTTATTTAGAGTCCAGGTCCTATCTTTTCTACATAAAAACATGTTATTTGGAAATTTACTTTAAAGAAAGCATGTCAATATTTAGACACTTGTTTAATAATTAAAATAATTATGTCACATATATTGGAACAATTGTAATCAATGAAACATCATTTTCAAGAGTACATAGACATATATATATATACATGTGCACATACAATGTGAAATACATATATGTACATGTCCATTCAACACACATACATATGTAGTTATATAATATGTGCTGATTGATACATAAACACATGCATATATGCCTGTGTGTATACACATGAATATATTCGCATATATTTAGTTATAGCCAAAGTAGGAAAGCACACATATGTTTGCAAAATACATATTTTTACAAGGGCTTTATTTTTCTTTCTTTTTCAGTTGGAAGTAGGAGGGAGAAAATGTGGATTTTAGGTAATTAAAAAATTTTAAAAATCACCGTGAGTCAAGATATAGGAATGCTTTTATATTAATCAGGAAAGGATCCCTTATATTTCTTTCTGGTGAAAAAGGCAGTATAGTATAACAGTTAGCATATTGGCTTTGGAATCAGGAAGGAATGGAAAAGTCATTTAATTTGGAATCTGGAAAAGTCATTTAATCTCCCCAAGCCTTCATTTCTTCTTCTATAGAGTAGAAAAAAAACATAGCTATAATACCTACAAATATTATTCATTTATATATCTATCTATATCTATCTATCTATCTATCTATCTATCTATCTATCTATCTATCTATCTATCTATCTATCTATCTATCTAACTACGCCTTGGGGAGCTAGGTGGGCTAGTGGATAGAATGCCGAGTCTGGAGTCAGGAGTCAGGAAGATGGATCATCCTGAGTTCCAATCTGGCCTCAGATACTTATTAGCTGTGTGACCCTGAACAAATAACTAAATCCTATTTGCCTCAGTTTTTCCAACTGTAAAATGAGTTGGAGAAGGAAATGGCAAACCACTTCAGCATCTTCGCCAAAACAAAACAGAACAAAACCCAAATGGAGCCATGAAAAGTCAGACACAACTAAAATGACTGAACAATATTAACAAATGGTACTTACGAAGTTGTTGTGGAACTCTAATGAGGTCATGTATACAGAGCATCCTGCAAACCTTAAGGTAATGTAGACATATCAGATATTAATAAAATACCTCCCCCTTCCCCAAGCAGTACAGCACAAGATAAGTGCTCTATGCACACACACAGACATGTTTTCATTTCCTTTATGAGTCTATATTGGACATTGTGGGAAACAGACAGTAGATTCCCTAGGCTGATAGCATGCTTCTGTCACAGCATGTCTCAGTATGCTTGAGTTGTCAAAGGGTTCCCTTCTTATATTACCAATAAAGCTTTACATATTTTATCAAATGAGATAACAAATACAAAGTGCTTTGTAAATCTTAAAGTGATATCTAAATGCTAGCTTTTTAAAAATTGTTATAGGATTTATTTTAGTGAGAAACATTATCCTTCATCTGGAGCCCATGAATTCTTTGTAGAGAGGTATCACTATCAGACAGGGAAATGTGGTCATAGACCTGTTACATGGGGGAAGGGAGGTGGGGTGGAGTGGGGAAAATTACTTGTAGCTGGAGGGTAAATTGGAGATATAATCACTCTGTACTTGTTCCATCATAGGACAGCTAAGAGGTTGCCTTTTTGATGGTGCTGTAGGCTCCTCCTCTACCTTATCATGTTCATATACTATACCTATGACCAAAACCCCAATTCATTCTACACAGCTTACTGAACAGTCTCCAGATGTCTCTTTAAGGTACTAATGCACAGGACTGATTAGTATAGTCTTAATATAATGCTTCATGTCTCATAGTATTAAGGATTTTTGGGTGCAGATGCCCATTCTTCTGATGTTTAATTATAACTTTTTTTAAAAGTTGGGTTTATGACTTTATCTGTATGGGGAAATAATGATGGGAAAACTCCCTGTACCCCTGCTGATGAAACCTAGACCCAGAAGTGATTATCTTAAGGGGCTGCCTGGGGCACTGGGAGATTAAATGATTTGTCCAGTATCACATAGTATGTGTCAGAAGGACTTAAACTGAGGTCTTCCTTTTTCAAGGCTGGCGTTTGTTCACTTTGCTGCCTCCAAATGTTAATATTAATGATGATAATGATAATAATCAGTTATGAAAAGCTGGATTACACACTCTTTTGGGAGAACATGTTGGATTTTTGGGGGGATCAATGACAGGAAAGACTTGTTTGTTATGTTATATAATTTTCTTTGCCCCTCTGAAAGGGCCTAGATATTAAAAAAAAATTCTGGAACATTGCTTTAGAAAAGTCATTTCTTTTTAGGTGATAATATTTTGGACGGTTTGAGAAATGCATTAAGTACTATCAACTTGTACCACATACTCAACAAAGCCACCAACTTTGTTAAGACTCTTCTTCCTTCACTTTCAGAGCATTCAAGCTTGAACTAATCTGCTCTCCCTACCTTTTTGCCATATCATCAGAGCCAGCGCAATAATAGAGGTGACCCACCTATCGGAAACTGCCTATAGGCAGTTCAAATGTTATTATTTACTCCTATTGTGTGGGATGGGGCTCATATGTTTGCTGGCATGAGGCCTTCCTAGGTTTATGTTAAGCCACCTGAAGCTATGAATCTGCTACATGGACCAGAACAAGGGAAAGACTTATTAGTCAAAGGTTAAACCCATGTTACTGTTTATGGATATAGAGTTTAGTGTCTCCTAACCTTGCTAATTCCACCCTCTCTGCTTCTAATCTATCCTGCATGCTATTACCAGGTTGGGGGGGGGGGCGAGATTTGTGATTTCATTAGCGTAAGGAACTTCCAGTACGAAAATTTCTAGCAATGAATAAGAAACACTTTTGTGTAGCTTATGGTCTTAGAGTGTTGCCTGGCTAAATGACTTGCCTAGGGTCACATGACCAGTATGTGTCTGAACCTAGGTTTTCCTGACTCTGAGCCCACCTTCCTATCCATTTGTTGCTTCTTTATCAAGTTAAACTTCCTAAAACACAGAATTTCGAATTAGGAGGGATCATAGAGAACATCTAACTCAGCCCCCTCATCTCACTTCCATCTTGCCACTGGTTCCATCAGTTCCTAACTCTCCAGCCTCTAACCATTCAAGGACTTGCAAAGTCTGGTCCCATTACATCTGTCTTCCACTCATCTTCACAGAGTCCAGAAACCATTTACTTCAGATAGACTTGTCTATTCACTGAGCACACTTCTTGGCACTTTCCTACCTCTGTCTTTCTCATTTCATTCTCCTCATATTTCTTTCTCTCTCCTTTCTCCAGATAAAATATATCTATCGTCTAAAAGCCAGTTCAGATCTCATTTTTTAGCTTACTGTGATCTCTTCCTCTGTTAAATTTATCCCATTTGTTCTCTATGTCAATCATTTTTCAGTTCATAATGTACTATATTATATTGTTGATAGTTTTTTAGGGCTATGTGTTTTATGTTCCTAATTAGACTATAAGTGTCTTTGAAAGGGACCCTATTTATTTTTTACTTGTTTTCTTAGAAATACCTAGCACAGTCTTAATACATAAGATCATACATTTTAAAGTGTTAAATGGCCTTAATGTTCATTTATTTCATACTTCCTCTGTCCCCCTCCCTCAGCTACCATGATATAGATGAGGAACTGAAGCCCACATGAGGAACTGAGGACTAGTGAGGTTAAGAATTGTGTCCAGGATCATATGAGTTATAAATGGCAGAGCCAGGATTTGAACCATATTTCCTGGCTCCAAATCTGGGGCTCTTTCCACTTTCCAATACAATCTCCCAGCATGAAGGTCGGTTTTCAGAAAGTATTTGTGAATAATTTGATCTGAGCTAGCCACTGTTTAAAAAAAAAAAGAAAAGAGAAAGGCAGCTGATTGATGCTTCCTATCACAGTCACCTGGGGGTAAACTTTTCAGACACCGAAGTATCAGATTTGAGATGGTAGAGATTCTTTCTCTCTGAGGGTCTTTTAAACAGTAGTTTTTTAACAGAAGGTTCACAGCTGGAAAACCTCATTACAAATAAGGAACTGCCCTATATTAATGTGGGTCACCTAACCAGTGCTTGAACAGTATCCTGTAAAGGTTTTGCACCTTGCATCAGAAAAAGCTAATGATGCCTGAAATGAGTAATATAGGGTTTCAACAATTAGTCAATCTCTTTTTCCTGAATTGGAGACCGCCCAGCACAGAAGTCATTTTCATAGGTACTCTGTGAAAGGAAGTTTTGGACAATGTGTCTGCAGACTCTGCTCAACATGCATGTTCCACATAACCACATGGGCCTTATAAAACCACCAACATCCGTTCACATACACTATGTCTCGCCATTGTATTAATCATGACAGACAGCACTTTAAAAAAATTCTTAACTACATTTCAGCTTCCTAAAGTAGATCCACTCATCGTCCTTGAGTGACTGTGGTATAGTTTTTGGGATGTGTGTAATGCCTAAGTAGAAAGAAGAGTGATAGAGGAACTTGAGGAGAAATGCAAAGGGTTCAAGTCCTGGATGTAAACACAAAATCTCTGTAATTTTGGGCAGATCGTTTAACCTTTCTAGGGATCAGTTTTGTCATCTGTAAAGTGAGGCAGTTGAACTTGTCTATTAAAGTTCCTTTGAGCTACAAATCTATGATCTTTTTGATCTTTTTGATTAATTCACAAATGTTTAACCTAAAATACATATAGAACTATGGGAGATTACATGTTGGGTAGAAAGAAGTATGAGATGTGGTCCCTGCTATCAGTGGTTCCATTTCATTGAACTTGAAAAGAGAGAAAACAGGAGGAAAATGAGTTCTCTTGTGCACCCCACCTTCAGTTCCATTTAGTTAATTCACTATCACAGCACTTGTCTCCCAGGAACCTGGCCTGGCCTTCTGAAGTTCTTTCAGGGTAGTTTTCTGTTTTCTTACTTTACCTACCCCATGCATCAGGAGAGAGTCATAAAATTTCAAAGCAGGAGTGGACATTGGATATGACTTAGGTCAACCCTCACATTTTATAGAGGAAATTGAGGCTCAGAGAGATTGAGACTTTCCCAAGGTAACACAGTTAGAGACCTCAGGCTAGTCTCTAAAACCCTTTGCAGTTCCAGGGGAAAATAGGATTAAAAAAAAATTCTTATCCTGAAATTTGCATTAACTAGATCCTATGATTATTCTAATGTTATTAATTAAAAAAAACCACCAAGAAGCTTTCTCCTGTGATTAATTTCTCCACGAGCATACAAAGCAGTATGGAAGACCTGTCTTGAGGCTGTGTACTTCAAACATATTTGACTTAAGTACATGAGTGTGATTGGCCTGGAGCTTTCTACAAGTAATTAAAACTACATTACACTTCCTTTAATTAACAAATTAATTGCTGTGACCTTCCTGCTGCTTTGGAGATAATCTCCTTCCTCTGAATCTCAGTTGGCAGGAAAGACAGTATATTCCAAAGACAGATGTCACTTATCTTCATGGTTTGGCAAGTCCACAGAACTCTGTGTGGTCAAGGTCAAGTCAATTGTGTGTGTGTGCTGGCCTAAAGAACAATTAATTATCACTATTTTATCAGGTACATGCTGAACTCAGAGATGAAGAAACATGGCCTTTTGAACTCAAAGTATTGAGCTCAAAGTGTCTCTGACTCTGTGGGTAACTTTAAGAAAATGCTTTGTCATTTACAGACCTAATAGTAATGACAATTGTGAACACATAGGTGGTGTGAATGAGCTCTGGTGAGATTACAGACTTGATCCAGTTCACGACAGAAGCAAATTTCTTACTTTCTGGAGAGCCACAGTAGTACTGTCAGGTCATCTTTTAGACTGAGTTGAATGACATTTACATAGAGGACTGATTCATGGTTTTGACTGAATCAATCAACTGACCAGTTGATTCAGTCAGTTTGATTCCCACCTTCTTTTCCATTTCTTTGAATTGACCCAGTGATGGTGAATTTTGGCATCCTCTTCTATGCTGAATCATAGCATCTGAGAATTGCTAAGGACGTGTGTGGCAATCTAATCTACCCTCCCTATCTACATGTACACACGTGCTTATGCGGACACACACATACAACCACACGCCTATACTCAATAAACTCCAGAGACTCCTTATCATGTTCAGAATCAAATATACAATTCTCTAGCATTCATAACCTGATTCTCCCCTACTTTGATGCTTTCTTATACCCCATACCCTACCACATACCCTAAAATTCAGTGACATTAACCTCCTTTCTGTTCTTCTCACCAGACATTCTATCTCATGACTCTATGAATTTTCAGTCTGTCACCCGTGCTTGGAACTTTCTCATTTCAGCCTCCTGGCTTCCCTGGCTTGCTTCAAGTCTTTGGAATCTAAAGCTCTTCATAGCCAGGGTCCTTCTTATATTTCCAGTCTTTTTATAGCTTACTCTTCTCCACTCACTACCAGTCTTTGTGCTTTTCTAAAAGAAGACATTCCATCACCTGTATCTATAGCTCTGTATTACCCCTCTCCCACTTTATCTTTCATTCAAGTAGGGAATGTTTCCTTATTTGTAGTAATATTTCCTAGTCCATATTATTGATTGATTGGCTACGTCTGTTCAGTCAGCATGACTATATCCATATCATAGAGCTATTCCTTTGAATCCTCAAGGCTTTTCAGTTTTCAAGTCCCCTAATTAAACAGAAAATACTCCTGCAGGGATGACACCTTACTTATTAATCAGGTGAAACCTCATTAGCATTTTACTATGAAGGGGATTCTGGATTTGTTGTGAAGAGCCCTCACATCTAGCCTTCCTGGCAGTTACATGTTAAGACAATTATGTTAAAGGATTTTACTTTATCTTTCTGGGTCTGTTTACCACTACTTTGAAAAGAAAAAATTGCTCTCTAAGGTCCTTTTTCATAATACAAATTTCTGTAATTCTGTGATCTACTCTTCAGTAGCTCAGAAATAGTATATGGGACAAAAAACTTTAGGGGGAAGGACAGTGAGGAAGAAAAGAAATAAAAAAGGAGAGGGGAGGGCCCTGAAGACAAATCTTCGGTTACTTCACATGGTTGCCTAAAACTGGCTGTTATAATTCTATTAAATAGCAATGTTCCCTTTCTTAGGACATTGGACTAGACTTGAGTAAGAATTCTGAATCTCAGGGATTCGATTCTAAGATTTGTACTAGTTAATACTTTAATTGCAGATTTTAAGGAAACTAAGACCCCACCAATTCTTCTGTACCTTCAGTTGATGGACCCTTATATGTGAAAATATTTACCGAGTAGAGAGTTGCTTTCTTTTTCAAGATAGAACTGGGCTAGCACATTTTTAAAAGGCTTTGTATTTCAAATATTGAGTTATGAGCATGATTTATTATAAATTAAGTAATCTCTAATAAATTTCAACATCATTTATGGAAAACAGCACAGTGTTACTACATATGTATTTGTATTATTTGTGATCTCCATAGCAAAAAATAGCTGACCGTAATTTCTGACCTCATGAACCTAGTATACTGGCATAACACACCGTTGTGTCCTTGGTAACTTGGAGTGGTTAAGGAATCCTGTAGGTGGAAAAAAAAAAAAGACATCAAGTCTAGTTCATCGCCAATTTAAAAACAATTTAACTAAAAACTTGACCAGGATTATAAACGTTAACTGGAATCCTGACATTATTTTTGGTTTTTATTTTACTATCACAATAAGTTCTATGATATCAGGATCTATGTAGGTGTTTATAAGTGTTGAGTTGAAAAATCATTTTTTTTTGCTTATGTAGGTAGTTCATTTTGACCAGTAAGAGAAAATGCCTAAAGAACATTGCCTAATAATTTTAAATAAAATGGGATTTATTGTTTTTTTAATGATAAAAGGTCAATTTTCACTTGCTTCCAATTCTGATACCTTATTGTAGTACAGGGGCAATCCCAGATTCTGAAAAGCTAGGCCAGCAGAGTAGAAACTCTTACCAAACTTGTAAGGCTTTCAATATGGGCCCAGTAAGAAACTCCATGTCTGTTGTCTATGGACTGATCCAAGGAACTTCAGTTAGTCTATTCACCTTGGAAAGATAACCATACCTAGTGGATAAAATATATATTTGGATCTAAGACAATCTAGGCTCTATTCCTTCCTCTGACGATTATTCCTTGTGTTACTTTGGGTAAGCCATTTGACCCCTTCTCAGTTTCTTCATCAATAAAATGAAAGCATTGGACCAATTTTTCATTAAGGTCCCTTCCTGCTTACAATCTATAGTCCTACTGTAAATCTTTTCACACTATGAGCTTTTCTTTCTTCAGGCATGGCTGGGTGGCACAGAGGATAAAGTAAAGGACCTAGAGTCAGGAAGACCTGAGTTCAAATTTAACATCAGACATTTATTGGTTGTGTGAACTGGGTTAGTTGCTTAAACACTGTCTCAGTTTCCTCATCTTTCAAATGGGGATAATTATAGCACTTACCTCTCAAGATTGTTGTTAGATTCCAATTGTGAAGTACATGGCACAGTGTCAGGCATATAGTAAGGACTATTTAAACTTTAGTGATGATGATGGAAAATGGGAATAGTGATACCCGAAGTATACCTCATGAAGTTTTTGTATAACTCTGTTGTAGATAAGGCACGAGGTAAAGGCCAATTATTATCACCATATTGGCTACAGTATTGTAGCTTTCCTAGATACAATAATTCTCAAATCCATCTATTACGTACTATACTAGATCCTTAGGATAGGAAGACCAACTAAAAGAAGAAGAAATAATCTCTGTTCTCCAGGAGACTACATGTCCGAGGGAAAATCATGTTCTAAATCATGAATGAGTCATGACCACATCAGTGAAATCACATATCCTTGGAATATTGAAGTTAATAATGGTGGCTGGTCCAAGTACAGCATATACAGTATGGTGGGAACCTAATAGAGTCTCCCAGTGCTATTATATGGCAAAAACATAGGGGTATACAATACTTTCACAAGAAACAGAATTTCAAATGAGCCAAAGCACATTTGAATGATAGTATGTATAAAAGCAAGCTGTAACATGATTGCATAAAAGAAGGGGCATAAAAAAATCTATCTAGGAGATCGTATATATGTGTCTATATAATAGCTAGGACTTATATGACACTTTAAATTTTATGAAGTGCTTTACAAGACCCCAGAACACTGTGGAGGTCTTCCATGGGGGTAGAATGATATGGTGGGCCTGGAGTGTAGTCAAGAACCTGGGTCCAAATTCAGTTTGCTACTTAATACTTCCTATGTGACTTTGGGCAAATAACTTAAGTTTCTGCATTTGTAAAATGACTAGACTTTCTCTGTGGTCTCTTCCTTGTTACAATCTTAACACTCTATGAATATCTCTTGAAAAAACCAAATCAAACCATGAACAAGAATTATATAGGATGAAATGGTTTGAGAGGACTTTTATCTGTCCTGAAGGCAGTCTTCATTTCTATCAGATCACAGATCCAGTAAAGAAGTAAGAGTAAAGAATAGTTGTTTTAGTAAAAAAACAAGAGTAGTGAGTGGCAAGATGGTAGAGGAGTTAGAGACAGCAGAAGCAAATCTACTCATTTTGAGCTGAGAGCAAGCCCTGAAAGAGACCAGGAAACAATGGCATTAAACCAATTTCCAGAGCTCATTTTACCCTAGGCCTCCCCCTAGGGTCAGGAAAGGGAATGTGTATGCTGAGGAATACTTATCAGCTTATGTCAATGGAAACAACCTGGACAAAGAAAATGTAGTTTACTTTCAAAGAAGTCACTTATTTTCATCATCTAATTTCTGGCCTTTTTGTTCCTTAGCAGGAAGATGCTATCAGCATTAAACTACAAAGCGTCCTGGCTTTAATATCTTGGGGCTTGGCACCATTTGATTCTTCTTTATGTAAGCCCCTAAAACATAGAGGCATAGAAGGAGAAATGTATCTTTCTTTTATGTAATTTAACTCAGAAAGTGAAGTCAGATTGATTCTTTCTTTCTTTGTTTCTTTTTTCTTCCTTCCTTCCTTCCTTCCTTCCTTCCTTCCTTCCTTTCTTTTCTTTCTTTCTTTCTTTCTTTCTTTCTTTCTTTCTTTCTTTCTTTCTTTCTTTCTTTCTTTCTTTCTTTCTGTTCGTCCATCCGTCCATCCATCCTCCTTTCTGACTACTGACCTCCTTGGCTTCCTTTAAGTTCCAACTATATTTCCACCTTCTACAGGACATCTTCATCAATCCCTTTTAATTCCGGTGCCTTTCCTCTTCTAATTGTTTCCTATTTGTCCTGAACATAGGTTGCTTTGTATGTGTTTGTTCATATGTTGTCTCCCCCATTAGATTGTAAGCTCCATGGGGTCAGGGATTGTCTTGTGCTTCTTTTTGAATCTCCAGTGCTTAGCACTGTGACTGGTACATAGTAAATACTTAATAAATGTTTATTGATTGATTACTACTCACCAGACTAATCAAAAGGATTTTCAACTGTAGTTAGTGAAAAGGATTTGCTTTAGCCTTCATGTTGGCTTACTTTACTACGTCTCATTGGCTGGCATCTTTTTCAGTTAAAAAAAATTGCTCTGGTATTGTGTAAATAAGTGGAGAGTTTTTTTTATTACAGAGGCAATAAACAATGGTAACAATCTGAAGAATGCAATAAGGTTATTAAATTCCTTGATACAAGACGATTTAGGGTAGATGGAACTCATACTTCAAAGCAGCATCTGGTTCTGGAGAATTCAAATTAGAGTTATTAATCAATTCTCACCCATCAAAGCAGCTAACATCAATCAATTAAGCTATAAACATTTTTTTAGTACTTACTATGTGTTAGGTAGTTTGAATACAAAGACAAGGAGGAAATAGTTCTGGCTTGCAAAAAAGCTTCCATTTTTATGGGTGCAAACAGAATATCAGTGTGGTATAGTTCTGCTGGAGCTGGAAGCAAAGGATCTGGATTCAAATCCTATTCCCTGCTATTTGCTACCTGCGTGACCTTGGCAAGGCACTTCACTTCTATGATTTTGAACTTCTTCGTCTTTAAAACAAAGGGTTCAACTCAATAGCCTGTATGGTTCCTTCTAATTTTATTTCTGTAAAAGAGTAAATGATATGGGATTGATTGGTGTTACTGAGAAACCAAAGAGAAATCAGGACAATCTTCATGTAGATGACTGCACTTATCTGGTGCTACCCTCCTGTCATCATCCTCTCTACCTTAATAATTGGGCACATGCATTTTAGAGAGGAAGTTTGTGTTGGGGAAAAAAATCACTGGGGGACTGTATAATTCATAAGTGATCTCTTTTTTTTTTTTTCATTTTCTCCCTTGCACCAAGGAAGATTACCTACATAGGGTAGTAATAACAGTGGCAAAGGCAGGGGAGGACTTGTCCAAGTAGACTGACTGAGCCTCTTCGCGGAG
The DNA here is from genome assembly GCA_028646575.1 of Pseudocheirus occidentalis. Taxonomy (NCBI): domain Eukaryota; kingdom Metazoa; phylum Chordata; class Mammalia; order Diprotodontia; family Pseudocheiridae; genus Pseudocheirus; species Pseudocheirus occidentalis. Next base: position 73,939,039 of record CM053593.1, on the reverse strand, counting down.
ACAAAGGTCATGAAGAAAGGCTCTCTTGAACCTCAGTCAGGGAAAGCACAAATTAGTGGAATTAGGTTTCTTCTAGAGTTTAGCTTTGAAATCTTCCACAAGTTCTTTTCAAAAGCTGATGTACTTGAAAAGAACTAAACGTTAAGCTGTCATCAGTTTAGTTTTAGATAGACCTGTTAGCAGGGATTAGCAGAAATGGAAGATCTGGGGAGAAGGATGATCAAGGAAGGGATTCTGGGAAGGAAGAAGGAACACTTTGAGAGACTTTAACACTCTACTGTTGTAACCTTCACAGGCTCTTCTCTTCCTGTTCCCTAATTGTGAGAGTCATACCAGTTTTGTCTTTGGAGCTTTGCTTGCCCCTGCTCTGTCGTTTGGTGATCTCCAATGACTTTTGCTGTAGATTCGTTCTACACCTAGCCTCCTTTATTTGAAATCTTGAAGTTATATTTAAATCTTCCCTATCTCTTATTTCTTATATCTAATCAGTTACAAAATTTTTATTGTCAAACCTCAACAGCAACTTTTGCATTCATTCTTTCTTCTCTAATCCCATTACCCTACCTTGATATGGAGCCTCATTACCAGATATCTGAGTTATTGCTTTTGTACCTAGATAGATAACATTTCCATTAGGACATTTAACAATTAATCATTTAATTCCCCTACCAGACTGTAAAGTCATGATCCATACCATATCCAAACTTGGTATCTCTCTTTCTGATTCCAATGCATACACTAAGGCACTTAATGATTACCAAGTTTTCCATGTCCACACCATCACGTACCTTTTTATTCATTTAATCCAGCAGGTGACACTACTGACTACTACCCCGATCTTACTCAACTATAAAAAGCAGGCACAGGACAGTTTCATGCTTACCATGGCAATTGTGTGTCCCAGACAGTAACAGAGGGCAGTTAGGGAAATGCTCTGCTTTCGGTGGTTTTCAGAGAACTGCTAGTTCTTATTCCTACCTCTTCTAGTTCTGCAGATGATTCTGTTTCTCAGTTAGTCTAGGAGTGTGGCTAATGTAGATTCATTCACTTAATATCAGCTCAGCTCAGAAATCTCTATGCTTCCTTGCATATTTCAAAGAATTTTCACATGAACTATGATGTATAGAAATGACCACAAATTATGGCTTGATGTATGCCCCCCACCCCCCTTTTTTTACTCATGGCCAAATGGGAGAGGACATAAAGAAACGAAAAAGAGGATTATCATGGGTGTCCCAAAAGAAGTCTTAGTGTAGTTTTCAGCTTTAATAGTTTAAAACCATTGTGTGTGTCTCTCTCATCATATATCCATATATATTTATAAACATATATGTATATAGGGATATATGAGTATGTATGTATTTGTGTATGTGTATGTATTTTCTGGATAGCTAGGTGGCACAGTGGATAGAATGCCAGACCTAAAGTTAGGAAGACTCATCTTATTAGATATTTACTGGCTGTGTGACTCTGGGCAAGTCACTTAATCCTGTTTGCCTCAGTTTCTCAGCTGTAAAATGAGCTCAAGAAGGAAATGGGAAACCATTTTAGTATCTTTACCAAAAAACCCTCTCAAATGAGGTCACAGAGAGTTGGATATGACTGAAATTACTGAACAACAACTATGTGTGTGTGTGTGTGTGTGTGTGTATATACAACACAATATACATATATGTATGTAAGTGCATATGCATCTATATTCATACTATACACATACACACAATACTATGCATATACACATATACACCATGATATATGTATATAAATACATGTGTGTTTATATATATATATATATTTGTGTAAATAATATGTGCATATACATTTGTAGTAAAAGAGTACAGCTAGGTAACTCAGCGAATAGAGCACTGGAGTCAGGAAAACTCAAGTTCAAATCCAGACTCAGACGCTTACTAGATGTGTGACTCTGCACGAGTCACTTAACCTCTGTTTGTGTCAGTCTCCTCATCAACACAATAGAAATCTTAATATCATCTACCTTAGGATTAAATAAGGTAACATATATAACTCACTTTGCAAACTTATAGCACTAAGTAAATGCTATCATGCACTACTTTTAAGTATTGTTCTGTTACCTTGGACATAGCCCCAAGAACTATGTTCTTGGCCATTCTTCTATGCCTTAAACCCAACCATTTCCAAACTTCATTTCAGGTATCCAACATTCAGTCTCCGAATCTTTCATTCTCACACATAAGAATCAAGCATTATTGAAGCTTGCATTATCTGACACCCCAGATATGGAAGCTACACATGGTTCTTCATCTGATTTCTTACAGCAACTTAGAGGACCAACATCAAGTCATTTTGGGAGTTTCAAAACCACCAGAAGCTCCCAATGTTGCTGCTTTTCTGTTTCTAGTTCTGTCTTTTACTACAACCTCTGATCCTGCCCTCCTGTTTCTTCTTGTCATGAATGAATCATGGGCTGAACTGTATGAAACTCTACTTCATCCTTGCAGCCAACTGATAGTTAATGAAGTGGAATATAAGGAAACACCGAACCTATGTAGCTAAGCCAGGCCTCCTGTCCCTTCTTGTCTGCTACAGGAATCCTTGTAGGGCTATTCACTGACACCATTCTTTCTGCATTTTTGAGAAGTACCGAACTAATACTTATTGAATTGTATCAGAGAAACAGCATCTTAAACAGGGAATTTCTCATTTGGCAAGTTTTCTTTAAAGTGTTTAATACTTGCATCTTAGAGAGAGTGAGAAAGACCTGTATTGTTTCCTCACCATCTGAAGCCTGGTATCAATTCCTTGGAAGTGTGTTTAAAGATCATTTCACTGCAGGGTTAGGAGGCAAGTAAACATACACAGTCTGGCTTTAGGAATATTCTGAGGGACAAAACTGAGGTGGTGAGTACAATTTACATATTGTCCTTTCTTTGTTCAAAACCAACTCAAAACAAAAGCAACTATCCAGGTTTGAGCTTAAGTGTTTTGTGGTCTCTGGACCCAATGAAAGAGGAAGAGAAAACATTCTATTTTGGGGGCTTCCCACAAACCTGCGCGTGAAAAGTAAAAGAGGTTGCTTGGGAATTTGTGGCCTAATATAGAAACATTCTCATCACATGGTTTACTGGAGTCAGTAGACCTTGGTCAAAATTTTTAGTTTATTAGTTACTAACAGTCTGATCTCAGGAAAATCACTTAATCTTTTTGGCCCTACATTTCCTTAAAATGAGGGAATTTGGATCATCACCTCTAAAATTTTCCCCAGCTCTATTGCCTGTTTCTGTCCTCTACCCTGAAGTCCAATAATTATTCCATACTTCTCTCCATACACACAAAAAACCCCCAACCCTCAACATAGAATTAAGTTATTGAGTTGTAATTGTGTGTTTAGAGATAATGGAGGCTATTAGAAGGAAAGAAAACCATCCATTTGATTGGGTTAGAGAAATGAAACAAGATGACAGGGGTGGGGTGGGGAGAGGAACACCTATTGATTAGTTGACCCACATGCTCATCACTCTGCTAGGTACTCCATAGTCTGGAGGTAAGGGGTTGAGGGAAAGAAGGAAGAAGCAGCACTGGCACAAAAGCCATAAAAACACATCCTTAACTTCAAAAAAATTTATGGTACGGTTAGGAAGAGCTAAACCTTATCTCTGCACATGAAATAATTAGAGAATCTCTAAGATGATTTATAAGATCATAGGATATTATAGGTAGCAGGCAATCTAGAGCTTCTTACATCCAACATAATTACTTCTAGATCGCCTGCTTACCAGTATTGCCTTTTCTTTCTACAGAGGAGAAAAGTAAAGTTCAGAGGGGGTAAGAGGAAGAATCAAGACAATAGATACATACAATTCTTTATCTAATTTATTTCCAAATTTCTCCAGATTATGAAATACAGTGAATTATGCAGGAGAAACAGCTTAAAATATATGCAAAGAAAGATCTGTGATTAGATAAAGGGGAGAACCAATCATCTTACAGAAAGGAGGGCTAGCCTGCGTGCTCAGATGGTATTCATTAAATGCCAGGAGATTCTAACATCCCCAGAGAGTCGGGCTGACCTCCTTTGAAGGATCAATGGGAGGACATGGATGAATCACACAGGATGAGAAACTGTGGATGGGTGGTGGTGTGAACCCTTGAACCACTGCCCATCAGGAAGATCTGAAGCCCATTGAAATCCTATAAGAGGTATAGAATACACTCAAAGTTAGAGAATTTTTAAATTTGTTTTTTTTTTCTCCCTTTGCCTATGAAAAGTGTTGACCTTAATGTTTCTGGTTATACATAGATTATGTCCAAAGAATGATAATTCTTTTCTGTCAATAACAGTATTCCCTGCATAACGTGAGGGGTCCCTCTAGTGGTTAACAGAACCTAAAGTGTTTGAAGAGGCAACAAGATTCTGTGTGTGTGTGTGCGTGTTTCTCTTCTTTCTTTTTGTGCTTTTTGGAGGGGGAAAGGCAGGGCAATTGGGGTTAAGTGACTCGCCCAAGGTCACATGGCTACTAAATGTTAAATGTCTGAGGCTGTATTTGCACTCAAGTCCTCTTTACTCCAGGGCGGGCGCTCTATTCACTGTACCACCTAGCCGCCCTAACAAGGTCCTCTTAAAGTTGTTTCCCAGTTGTTATCCCCCAGACATAGGGCTATGAGGGATCCCTCTATGTTATTTTTCCCATTAGGTTCAGCTCCATCTTGAGTTCCTTTCCTGGATCTTCAACAAGGTCATTCCTGTTTATGATAGATATTCCCCAAGTTTCTGTTCTGTTCCTTTTTTTCTATATTATTTTGCTTGCTGATCTCATCAACTCCCATTTATTCAATAATTATGTCCATTCAAATGATTTTCAGATCTCTTTGTTGTTGTTTAGTTATTTTTTTCAGTCACCTCTGACTCTTTGTGACCCCATTTAGAGTTTTCTTGGCAAAAATACTGGAGTGATTTGCAGATCTCTACCTGTCCCTAAATTCTCTCTTGACCTCCAGTTTTAAATCTCTAACTGATTATTAAATGTCTTGACCTAGAAGTCCTATAAATTCTTTAAACCTCAGTATGTCCCAAACTACTTATTGTTTTTACCCAAAACTTGACTTTTTCTAACTTCCCTATAACTATTAAGGGTACCACTGTCTTTTCCATCCAAGCTTACAACCTCAACTTGTCACTGTCTGTCACCTCCCCTTACCACTTCCCATATCCAACCTGCTGCTAAGTTTTGTTGTTTCTACACTCCCAACATCTCTAGTATCTACTCCCTTATTTCACTGTCACCACATGTTGCAGGCTTTCATTACCTCATTCTTGGATGATTGCAATAGCCTTTTGCATGGTGTTTCTGCCTCAGGTCTCTCCACACTGTAGTTTAACATCTACTCAGTTAAAAAAATGTTCTTCTTAAAGTGCAAAACAGACAATATTTTGTCCCTATTCACTAAACTCAAGTAATTTTCCTATCACCCTCAGGATAAAATATAAAGTCCTCTATTTGACTTTCAAAGCCCTTCATAACCTAGCCCCTTTATATGGGTCCAGTTTTTTTTTTTTAAATACTTCACTCCCCTCTACATAGTTTTTGTTCCATTAACACTAAATTCCTTTATGCTTTTTTGTTTGTTTTTGGAGGGGGGAGGGCAGGGCAATTGGGGATAAGTGACTTGCCCAAGATCACACAGCTAGTAAGTGTCAAATGTCTGAAGCTGTATTTGAACTCAGGTCCTCCTGACTCCAGGGCCAGGGCTCTGTTTACTGTGCCACCTAGCTTCCCCTCCTTTATGTTTCTTGCACAGCATATTCCATCTCCCCATTCTAGGCATTTCGCTGGCTGTCTCCTATGCCTAGAACCCTCTACCTCTTCATCTCTGTCTCCTGGCTTCTGTTTTTTCCTTCAAATTCCAGATAAAATCCCACCTTCCACAGGAAATCTTTCCCAGTCTCCATCAATTCCAATGCCTTCTTTTTGTCTATTATATCTAATTTATCCTGTATATATCTTATTTGTATATAGTTAGACACTTCTCCCTATCCCCATTAGACTGTGAACACTTTAAAAGCAATGCAATAAACACTTAGGTGACTAGTATGTGCCAGGCACGTACTAAGTTCTGAGAATACAATTAATAAATAGAAAGATAGGGGATTCCTTCCTCTCTCTCTCTCT
>CM053593.1:73917503-73932790 GCA_028646575.1 Pseudocheirus occidentalis | reverse complement strand
CTCCAACATTATATCGACAGAAGAGAACACACTGTTTCTTCAATGTGACATCTTTCAAATACTTGGTAGCTTTTCGGATATGCATGCCCTTGATAGCCTGGGCTGTTTCACGGGTGTTCTTGAAGTGGACCCGGAGATTTGAACCCCTTGACTTGCATGATTTTGTGGGGTTCTCTGGACCAAGAGAGTACCTCACCATTTTAAATGATTACCTAGTTCATTTTTCCTCTGTGAATGTAGATACTGAAATTTTAATTCTGACACTGGTTTATCTTTGCTTTGTTTTAGCATAATGTAGTCTCCTTGTTTATTGCTTTATACTGTAGATTATTGTTTTTGCTTTATCTAATACCTTTCACAGATGTGGGGTACTACTTCTTCCTTTTCACATTTGCTAATGATTACCTTTGGCCCAGGACATGATAAAAGGTACTCTGCTATTCTCTTCAAAAATAACCATGGTTCCTTTTCCCTTGAACCAAAGCAGTCCAGTGGAAATTTTGTGTTTGAACACTTATATTAACATAATGAAAAAGGATCAGTAGTGAACTGAGTATACAGTTGTTTTAAAAGTAGAAAATTAACCCTAAATAAGTTTTAAAAAAAAATTTCTAAAATTATAGGAGAGTTCAGAGCTTTAAAAGACTAAAATTTTAAAAATCAGTATTCTAAAAGCTCACCAGTTTTAAAAAGAAACATGATGACTCAATTCAAACAAGATGATCAGAAATTGCTGTAAAAATTATGTGCCACCATAACAGGAATGAAAGAAAATTGCTGATTATCTACAGAAATTCAGTGTTTCCAAATTGATAAAACAAGAAACACATTTTAAGTGGCACAATAGATAGAGCACTGGGCCTGGAGGCAGAAAGACCAAACTTCAGATTCAGCCCCAAACACTTACATTATGGTCTTTGAAAAGTCACTTAGCCTCTGTTTGCCTCAGTTTCTTCATATGTAAGATGTCAATAATAATAGAATCTACTTCCTAATGTTGTTGTGTGGATCAGATGAGATTATAATTATAAATTGCTTAGCACCATCCCTGACTGAAAGTAATCTCTATGTAAATATTACCTATTATTTTTTAACTGAATCTGAGAAAAAGGAAATTGAGAAAACAAAAAATGAACTATCAAAGGAACATTAGTCATAAATGGATTTATAAGTGAATTCTGTTAGTTTAAAATGCAATTTATACCTATAATACAAAAAAAAACCCCTCAAATATAAAGAAAGCATTGATCGGATTGCTGGTAGAAAAAAAAGCAGAAGGAAAAGTGAGTTGCAGATCAATTTCACTACTAAATACTACTGATTTTAAGAGTTTGTTTTAATTTTAGTAGACTACAGCAATATACATATAAATTCAGTATGACTAAATTGAATTTATACCAGGTATGTAAGAACCACCAGCACTATGCAAATAATCAACATATAATCATGTCACCATGTCAGCCACCACACAATTATGTCAATAGATGTAGAGCACAGTAAATCAGAACAATTTTTATTTTCAGGATTGTTGATTTCATCTTTGCAAAATCTTTCAGATACATCCCCATTTTTTCCTCTGACGCTTCCACAACTCTAGTACAGGACCTCATCACCTCACACTTTGATTATTGCAGAAGTCTACTGGGGATCTACCTGCCCTCAGATCTTTCCCCACTTCAATCCATTCTCCATTCAGCCACTGAAGTGATTTTGTAAAGTGACTTGTACTCTTTTACGCCAACTTCCTTGCTATTCCTTAAAAAAGACAGTTCGTTTCTCAGCACTGGGCATTTTCTCTGGCTCACCCCCATGATTGGAATGCTCTTCACTCCTCCACTCTGCTTACTAGCCTTCCTGACTTCCTGTAAGTTCCTAGCTAAAATCTTGAGAAACAGAAGAAAATGATCCAACATTTGATGAGATGGAAGACCATGCAGAATTTAGGACAACTTGAAACCACAATAGACTGTTCCTTAGTGGTTCAAAAGAGAAGTGAAAAATATTAGATCAAAATTTTTGGCCTGCAGAGGAAAAATAATGGGCAGACTAGAAAAATTACAATATGCAATGGTAGGACTCATCAGAAAAATGAGAGCACTATGGACTAGAAATGCACATCTATAGAAGTAAAGGACAATCTAGGAAGAAGAGAAGCAAAAAAAAAAAATGTTAAAAGGAAAAAAGCTCTCTGCAAGCAGAGCACATTATCAAAAAGACCAGATTCGTTCAACCTATATATCATAAGTTGAAAATATAACAGAACAACAACAACAACAACAAAAACACCCTTAACCCTAATGAAGCAAATAAGAGAACTGTTCAGAAAACTTGAACATAGAAGATGAAATTCCAGTTGAAAGAGTTCTTCTTAGCTCACCTGCATGGGGGTGGGCTGGATAAAAATCAAGAAACCAAAAACTGTGGCTACAGACTTCAGGGTGTGTGGTTGTTAAATTTGACAATTCAATTCAGAAACATACACACTTCAGATAATCTGAAGATGGACCATCAGATACCAGAGAAAAGAAATGTGCACAACATGACTGTTTTGAGTCCACCTGAAAACATAGGAGGGAATAAAATAAGTTCAGAAGATCCATCTCAGGATTCAGCAGGGAGTAACCTACTCTGAAAAATCTGAGCTGAACCATAAATGAATAAAGATTGATGTTCAATAATAAAGAGGCATTTGAAACATTTTATTTTTTATTTTTTGCTTTTTGGAGGAGCAATTGGGGGTTAAGTGACTTGCCCAAAGTCACATGGCTAGTTTTCTGTTAAGTGTCTGAGGCTGGATTTGAACTCAGGTCCTCCTGACTCCAGAGCCACCTAGCTACTATTGCGCCTCCTAGCTGCCCCGCAGATATTTTATTTTATTTTGAAACATTTTTAGAAAGAAAATCCAACCTGAAAGGATTATTTGCTTCTTCAAAGCACCCCAAACAAGAAATGAAGAGGAATTAATAAAAGTAGCACCCAAGTCTGATAACAGCAGAGACCAGTAAGAGACTTCTTTCTACATTTAAACAAGGACACCTGTGAAAACAGAAGTCCTTTAGGTGGAGATAACAGTGAAGAGATAGGCTTGAGGCATTATGGAAAAAACCTGGTGATCCCTTGCCTATGATGAATTAATATCTCTCGTGGAACTACATTGTAACATGTAAGTATAGATGAAAAGGGGAAAGGAGGTATAGATAGAAAGGAATGTATGTTGTGAGATCAAATCTAGGGTTAGGAGTAAGGGGAACATGACCCTTGTGGTTTCTGTAAAGAGGAAAGGGGAGGATTGAAAAGAGGTAGAAAGGAAGGAGGCCTTGCCTTGATGATGACAGGGGATTCTACTGATGAATGCTCCTATTAGTGAAGGGAGACAGTCTATGAAAAAAGTTGGGGACCTTGTGTTGAGTATAGTGTGAGGGTTCTGATGCTTGAAAAGTTCACTGGTACTACCTGGGAAGGAGGAGGCGTTGGAACTATTGGGAGTAACTGGAACATGGGAGAGAGTGGCAGGGCATGGACTCTGGAGATTTTGAGGTGTATGAGGGAGTGGGGGGGGGCAGAAGAAGTGGAGAGGATATAGATTATGGAGAACTGCTTAATCAGCGGCCCTACAGTGGCATAATGTCCTTTCTAATACCTATTGGCATTGTTCTCAGAGTGAAACACAATGGAAAAGGGGCATCCATGGTGCAAGCTGCAACACAATGTCAGAAACCACCTAGAGGGAAAAACCTAGAATGGATACCTTGGAAGTTCTTGATTGCCTGAGGAATACAACAACAACAAAAAACAGAGATGAAAATTTATATGGCTTATGAAGGAGTTGGAAAGGAGGGGAGAGATCTGTTTGGCTGAGAGGAGGAAAGGTGCAAAGAATTTTATAACCAGATAAAAGCATTAAAGAAAAAGGAAGTAGTAGGGAAAACCACAAAGGGAAAAGATAGGGGATGGGATAGGCTGAGGGGAAGAAAGCCCGTGGGAGTAGTGCCACCTTAAAAAAAAGGATTAAAGTAAAATAATAAAGAAACAGTATTGTGTTTCTAGCTGAAGATGGGGGGAAATTAATAACCTGGAAAGGAAAAAAACCTCAATCGATAAAATTGCCAATGAAATTATCAGGGGAAATGATGAAAAGAAATAGGGACAAAGGGGGAATATTACTTCTGGACCTTAAAGTTGAAAACAAAATTTATTACCTAGGAAAAATTCTTCATTTGATAAACATTAGTGGGAAAACTAAAAAGTGGTCTGATAGGAATTAGGTTTAGACCAAAACAAAGTACCTGATGTACATGCAACCTTTAAAGGTCATACTATAAAATAATTAGAAGGACAAATCATGTACATCGCACAAGTATGAGTAGTAGTATATTGTTAACTGAACAAGAGGCAATTACAAAAGATAAAATAGATAAAACTTGAAATAGATTACTTGAAACTGAAAAGCTTCTACCTGGACAAAATTAATGCACCTAGGTCAATGGAGAAAAAAATCTTTGTGTCAGATTTCTCTGCTAAGGGTTTGATATCCCAGATATAAAAATAGTTAACGTGTGTGCACACGTGTGTGTGTGTATGTGTGTGACTGTCTACTAGGTACAGATATATTTATAATATAGTCAATCTCCAATACATAAGCCATCAAAGAACATGAACAGTTCTCAAAAGAATTGCCAAGTGTTTACAGCCACATGAAAGAATCACTAATAGTATGCAAATCAAAACAGCTTTGCGGTATCAACTCATGTAACAACAACAACAATACCAAAAGAAACCAAAAACTGATTCAATGTTGGAAAGGTTGTGTGTAAGGATAAGGCACACTTCTTCATCATATTATTTGTGGAGTTGTAAAATCATAAAAATCCTTTTGGAATGCAATTTGGAATTATAGAAATAAAATGTCTATACACTTTGAGCCACAGACCTCAGTTATGAGGCATATAACCTAAAAAAGCCATTGATAACAAGAAAGTCCTCATAGACTGCAAAATAATTATAACCAGATTTTTTTCATAGCAAAAAATTGGAAGCAGTAAACATCCATTGATAAGGGAATGACTAAACAAATTGTGGTGTATAAATCTAATTGAAGGGGAGGCTAGGTGTCGTGTTGAATAGAGCACTGGCCCTGGAGTCAGGAGTACCTGAGTTCAAATCTGAACTCAGACACTTTACACAAAAACTAGCTGTGTGACCTTGGGCAAGTCACTTAACCCCAATCGCCTTACCTTTCCCTCTCCAAAAGGCAAAAAACAAAAAAATCTAATGGAATATTACTATGCTCTAAGAAATGATGTTGTGTGATGAGGTTGGAGAAGCACAGAAACATCTTTATGAACTAATTAATAATACAACAATGTGAATGGAAGGAATAACCATATACCAAAAAATTAAACAAGAATATAACAGAATTATAAAGATCAAGCAAGACCCAAAGAGATGAGAGGATATGCCCAACCTATCTCTTTGTGGAGATGATAGGTCTGCAAATAGTTATCCATAGCACATGTTTTAGGAGTTTTTCAGCATTAATTTCCACAAGATTGAGTTCCAGATTTTCTACCCATCGCTCCCTAATCCCGCGTCCCAAGATGGCATTCATATAGTCTTATATCTTACCAGGTCTGCCCTCCCTTCTGTCCCCCATTACCCCTTACTTTCATGTAGGGTAAGAGAGATTTCTATACTCCATTCTATACCCCAGTCTGAGTTACAAATATCATCTTTTCATGTAGGAATGTAAACAGTTTAACCTTAATAAGTCCCTTATGTTTTTTCTTTACTATTTACCTTTTCATGCTTATCTTGAGTCTTGTATTTGAAAGTCACATTTTCTGTTCAGCTCTGGTTTTTCATCAAGAGTGCTTGAAAGTCCTCAATTTCATCAAATATCCATATTTTCCCCAGAAGGATTATACTCCATTTTGCTGGGCAGGTGATTCTTGGTTTTAATCCTGGCTACTTTGGCCTCTGGAATATCATATTCCAAATCCTTTGATCCCTTAATGTAGAAGTTGCTAGGTCTTCTGTTATCCTGACTGTGTTTCTACAATATTAGAATTGTTTCTTTCTGACTGCTTGTTATATTTTCTCCTTGACCTGAGAACTCTGAAATTTGGCTACAGTTATTTCTAGCATTTTTCTTTTGAGATCTTTTTCAAGAGGCAGTGAGAGAATTCTTTCAATTTCTATTTTGCCTTCTGGCTCTAGAATGTCAGGGCAGTTTTCCTTGATAATTTCTGGAAAGATGATGCCTAATGTCTTTTTTGATCATGGCTTTCAGGTAGTCCAATAATTTTTAAATGGTCTCTCCTGGATCTATTTTCCAGGTCAGTGGTATTTCTAATGAGATATTTCACATTGTGTCCTATTTTTTTCATTCTTTATATAATATCTGGGTTTCTCATAAAGTCATTAGCTTCCATTTGCTCCGTTCTAATTTTGAAGAAATTACTGTCTTCAGTGAGCTTTTGAACTTCCTTTTCCATTTGGCTAAATCTGCTTTTTAAGGCATTCCTATGGATTATTAGTCTGTTTATTAAGGTGTTATTTTTGTCACTTTTTGGGGGGGGGTTTCTTTAGCAAGTTGTTGACTTGTTTTTCATCATTTTCTTGCATCACTCTCATTTCTCTTCCCAATTTTTCCTCTACTTTTCTTACTGACTTTTGAAATCCTTTTTGAGCTCGCTCATAGTCTGTGACCAATTTATATTTTTCTTGGAGGCTTTTGATACAGGAGTTTTGACTTTGTTATCTTCTGGTCATAGGTTTTCTTTTTTTCTTTGTCACCAAAGTAAGATTCTATAGTCTGATTTTTTTCCCCTCTGTTTGCTTATTTTCCCAACCACTGACCTGACTTTTGAGCTCTTTCCCAAGGTAGAACTTTGCTTGCAGAGTAGAAGGTGCTCTGTCCTAAGTTTCTGGGGTTGTCAGAGCTACTTCTAAGCACCTGTAAATTTTCCGTTCTTCTAAGGTCAGATAATCAAAGGAGAGGTGTTTACTCCTTCCTGGACTGTGGTCTAGTCTGTGAGTGACCACAAGCACTCTCTTCTGCCTTAGAACTGTGAGGAGGACTCCCTCTCCACAGCTACCACAAGCTCTGCCAGACCAGTGCTCCTCATTCCAGGCCTACCACCCAAGACCAAGATCCAAAAAGGGTGAAGCAAGATAATCCTGCCTCAGTGCCAGCAAAGAGATCCCTGCGATTGCCCTCTGATCAGCAGCTTGATCGCCCCATCATCTGTGGGCCTGAAGCTCTGAAAGCAGCCACCCCTGCTGCTGCCACCTCTACTGTCCCAGGGCTGGGGCCAGACCAAGTTCTTACCTCAACCTAGGTCCAAGTGAGTTTCCCCACTGACCTTCTACTTTGTCTTTGGTGTTTGTGGGTTGAGAAATCTGGAAACTGCCACAACTGCCAGTGATTTAGTCAGTCCCCTAAGGCCTGCTCTGGACCAGTCTCTGCCAGCATGGCCATGCAGGACTGTACTCCACTCCCAGTCCAGTGCAAGAGACCCTTCCTGTCAATCTGCCAGTCTGTCTTCAGCTGGAGATATGTTTCACTCAGTCATTTGGTGGGCTCTGTAGCCCTAAAAATTTTTTCTGTTTTTAGATTTTTTTTTTTTTAAGTCCTTAGGACTTGGCACAAGGCCTGGAACATGGTAGCTACTTGATAAAACGCTTTTAAACTAACCATTCCCAGAGCCTGGCACAGTGCTTGTAAAAGTGCTTAACAAATGCCTGTTGACTGACCTCTACACATTGGCTATTTGATACGAAGGTTCCCTAAAAGACTAGAAATAAGAACAGCACTTGACAAGTATAATCTCAATTGATCCTCACAACAACCCTGCAAGGGAAGTGCTATTAGTATCCCCATTTTACAGATGAGGAAACTGAGGCAGATGTTGGTTAAGTGACTTGTCTGAGTTCACAGAGCCTAGTAAATGACTTGCAGCAGGCATTCAACTCAGACTTTGTCAGTGTTTACATGTTCTATGTCATCTGCACTTGACTTCATCTTCTTAAGTGTCATTCAGATACAGGCATTTCAGACCATGTCTCATTTCTGTATGAGAGGATGCACACCTGCCGTGTAATTTAACCTACCCTCTGGTTGTTGGATTTTTCCAGAGAGAGAGAGAGAGAGATTGACAGACATAGAAGAGAAACAGAGAATAAATAAGAAAAATAGCTTATCTTCAAGGAACTTAGAACTTAGTATGGGGGACTTAAAAAACAAACCTGTAAACATAAGAATTAATTATGGGCACAATATAATCTAGAACTGAAATCGAGAGTGAGTGACTGTAGTCAGGAAGAGGAGAGATCAACAAAGATCATCTTCTCTGGATATGTCTACAGAGAAAGCACTAGTGCTTAGATAAAGGATTCTTAACTTGGAGTCCCTCGTCCCTGAAGTAAGTAGAGTAAGTAGATTTTAGATGGTTTGTAAACTTGGATTAGAAAAGAAATAGATTTTTCTTTTAGTGTCATTGATTTACTTTGTAACCATGTATTTATGTGTTAAAAATGTTATTCTGAGAAGGAATCCCAGACTTCACCAGACTATGAAAAAGATCAGTGATACCCAAAGGATTAAAGAACCCTTTGCTTAGATTGTTTTTAGGGATAGCAACTTTTTTTGTTCATTTTGATTCACTGAAGTTCTTGGAGAACTTTCAGATAAAGGAATTTCTAATGGGTACATTTACTGTTTGAGACAAAACTCCCTCTTTTGAATTGTTTTAAGATATTCTTTCTGTATCTTGAATGGATGAGTATACTGCTTTTTTATAAATTGCAGATTTGTAATTTTAAAAATAAATTGCAGAATTGCTATAAGAGCCTGAGGAAACCTTGATTTTATTGATAAGGAAACTCTAGCCTAGAGATATGTTTATAAATAGCCTTGTTTAATTCCTTTCATTTCCCTCCTCTGTTCTGTACTGGTGAATGACATAGATTTTCAGAAGAGCAGTCAGTATTAAGATGGAACAGTTATAAGTTATAATAATCTGTGAAAATTATTACAAAACCATTTCTAGAAAACTTTCTTTGCCTTGAAGCAGTTTTGTGGCATAGTAGTTAGAGCACCTAGCCTGGAGTCAGGAATACCTGAGTTCTAATCTGACCTCAGATACTAGCTGTGTGACACCAGGCAAGTAATTTAATTCTGTTTACCTCAATTTCCTCAAATGTAAAATGGGGATCATAATAGCACTTATCTCCCAGAGTTGTTGCAAGGCTCAACTAAGATAGTATTTGTAAAGAGTTTAGGACAATACCTGGCACATAATAGGCACTAAATAAGTACTTGTTCCATTCCATCATCCCATTCTATTCCTTGCTTTCTGTCTGATAATTTTAGGTAAAAACCAGCATGGCTCAAGAAAGCAGTAACAAATATATCTTCTCACCCTAGACTAAAAGATATTTCCAGATAACCAAAGTCAATAGCTACCAGTTCTGGTTCTTTGGGTTCTTGCTCTATGTTAATTTTTTCTAGTTCTAGAATTCTATGTTTTGAATTTTAAACACTCTTCTCAATAACATTTTTTTGCTCTGTTAGTAATATTCGTTTCAACTTGGCAGAATAGCAATACCGCATGATTCATGTTGCCATGTCTGTGACAGATTATGTATTTGCTGCGATTGGTGGGAAATGATATAAACATTATATGCCTTTCCTTTATTAAAAGTTTACTGTTTGATCACCTGTAGAATTTCAGAACTGGAAAGAATCTTAGACTGAATTCAGCAAACATTTATAAAGCACCTATAATGCACAAAGCACTAAGGATAAAAAGGTAAAAATAAAAAGCTCCTCAAGAAGCATATGTTCTGCTTAAGAGATACATTGTTCACTACTGAGTAGATGTAATCTGAGGAGGGAAGGAAGACAACATACTTGGGGCAGGGGGAAGAGCACGAAAAGCTTTGATAGAAGATTAGCACCAGCGTTAAGTCTTGAATAGGCTGTAAAGATGTAGATTCAAGTAGCTGAATCCATTTCAGGCATAGGTGACAGACCTGTACAAAAGCACAGAGATGGAAAATATCATGTGGAGTTTGAGGAAGAGCTAATGTACTAGTAGATAAAATATTTGAGAGGGAATATATGTATCAGTCTGGAATAAAAAATAGATTGCAGCCTTTTTTTTTTTGTCTTTATTAATTTGTTTACTTTTAGTTTACAAGATGCAGTTACACAATCCCTTGAGTTTCAAATTTTCTCCCCTTCCATCTCTCCCTTTACACCCCCCCCCCCCATGGTGTCATGCAATCAAGTATAGGATCTGCAAGTACTTTCACATTAGACATCAGTCAGGTTATAAAGAAGGATTGTAACAGATGGAATAAACAATGGGAAAGAGGAAATAAAGCCAAACAAGAAAAAGAGCAGGCAGTTTGCTTCCATCTGCATTCAAACTCTGTTGTTTCTAGTTCTTTCTCTGAATGTAGACATCTCTCTCCATCGTAAGTCTTTTGGGGTTGTCTTATAACCCTGCATTGTTGAGAAGAGTCCATACCAGAGTTGGTCATCACACATATGTTGCGTCTGTAATTGTGTGCAAATTTCTCCTGGTTCTGCTCTTTTCATTCAGCATCAGTTTGTGTAAGCCTCTCCAGGTAAATAAGAAGTCCATCTGCTCCTCATTTCATTAGTACAATAGTATTTCATTACATTCGTACGCCCTAACTTGTTTAGCCATTCTCCAGTTGATGGGTATTCCCTTAATTCCCAATTCTTTGCCACCACAAAAAGAGCTGCTATAAATATTTTTGTACATATGGGTCTTCCTTTCACTTCTATGATCTCTTTGTGAATGAATACAACCCTAGAAGTGCTAGGTCAAAAGATATTAAATTTCTTATAGCCCTTTGGGCATAGTTTCAGATTGCTCTCCAGAATGGTTGAATCAGTTCACAACTCTACCAACAGTGTATTAGTGTTCCAATTTTTCCATATCCTCTGCAGCATATGTCAGCTTTCCTGTTTTGTCATCTTAGCCAATCTGATTGGTGAGATGTGGTACCTCAGAGTTGTTTTGATTTGCATTTCTCTAATCAGTAGTGATTTAGAGCATTTTTTCATATGCTAAAAATATCTTTAATTTCTTCCTCTGAAAACCGTCTATTCATATCCTTTGACCATTTATCAATTGGGGAATGACTTGTATTCTTATATATTTGACTTAGTTCTCGGTATATTTTAGAAATGAGGCCTTTATCAGAGACATTGGTTGTAAAAATTCTTTCCCAATTTTCCATCTTCCTCTTAATCTTGGTTACATTGGCTCTGTACAGAAACTTTTAAATTTAATGTAATCAAAATTATCCATTTTGCATTTTATAATGCTCTCTAATTCTTATTTGGTCATAAAGTCTTCCCTTCTCCATAAATCTGACAAGTAAACCATTCCTTGCTTTTCCAGATTGCTTACAGTATCAGCCTTTATACCTAGATTTTGGTGTTAGATAATGGTCTATGCCCAGTTTCTGCCCTACTATATTCCAGTTTTCCCAGCAGTTTTTGTCAAATAGTGAGTTCTTATCCCCAAAACTTGGGTGGATCCTTTTCTTTGAGAGCATTTTGTATTTTTTCTTAGAGGCAATGGAGAGGCTGGGAAATCAAATTGGATGCTATAGCAATAAGCCAGGTGAGAGATTTTGAAACCTGAAGTAGGGAATAATAATTTTAAGAGTTGGAAAGGACCATTACATTTTTTTTTGTTCGTGAAACTAGAATCTGGTTGCTTTTCAAAATAAATAATAAATTCAAAATGTTTTCAAAGCTGACTTATCTTTTTCCTGCTGATCTTCTATCTACTTGTGTTCATTTTTTTAAAGGCTCAACGAATTGCTTTTCTTTTTCCTTCTGTCTTCTCCCATCTCCATTTTGAAAACCATATCAACATCAGTGTGTTCCCCTCTCTCCTTCCATTTCATTGAAAGACAGAAATATGAAAACTTAATAAATATGCAGTCAAACTAATGGATTGTTGATGTTGTGAACTTATTTAACCATTCTGTATAGCAATTTGTAACTGCCTAAAGCACTATAAAACCCAGCATACATACTCATTGACCCAACAATACTACCACTAGGTCTTTATGCTAAAGAGATAAAAAACAAAACGGAAAAGGACCTATATGTACAAAAATATTTATAATTATAATAAGTCACTTAATGGAAATTGGAAATTGGAAATTGAGGGGATAACGGTTAATTGGGGAATGGCTGACCAATGGAATTGGAATATTATTGTGCTATTATAAGAAATGATGAGCAGGATGCTCTCAGAGGAACTTAAAAAGATTTGCATTAACTGATGCAAAGTGAAGTAGAACTAGAGAACAGTTCACACACACAGTAATATAAATATTGTCCAGCGATCAGCTCTGAATAACAAAGCTATTTTAAACAATACAGTGATCTAAGACAATTCCAAAGGACTTATGATGAAAAATGCTATCTCCAGAGAAAGAACTGATGGAATATAAAGGAAATCGATGCATACTTTTTTTACTTTATTTTTTTTTCCTTCTACAGCATGACTAATACAGAAATATGTTTTGCATGACTGCACATAGATAGTCTATATGAAATTGCTTGCCTTCTCAGTGAGGGGAGAAGGAAAGAGGGAAAAAGAATTTGAATTCTCAGCACACATGCATTGTTTGGATTAAGTTTTAATATATATTCACAAGTATTGCATGCATCCTAATCTTGAACAAAAGATAATTTAGTAATAAATGATTTTTAAGTAATACCAGCACAGTTAGAAAAAAAAAAAAGAACTTCACATAATGATTGAACCCCACTTTTTATTTTCCAAAAAAATTGGCATAAAATCTGCCACAATTATGCCATGAAATGTGGCATAATTGGGAAAAATAAAATATTAAATAAAAATGAGCATAGTCAAGCAAAACATTCCCTACATTGGGATCTACATCTGAAAAAACAAATATTTCATTTTATAATTTGAATTCACCACTTCTTCAAAAGGAACTGGGTAGTAGTACATTTCACCAAATAGTCCTTGGAATCATAGTTGGTCATTGCATTGATCAATTCTTATATCATTTAGAACTGCTTTTATCTACAATGTTAATGTTATTTAATTTCTGGATTACACTCACTTTATTCTGTATCAATGTTCATACAAGTCTTCCACTGTTTCTCTGAAATACCTCTTTCATCATTTCTTTTTGTGTGCTTTTTTTTGTTGATATTGAGTCAGTTGGGGTTAAGCAACTGCATAGGGTCACTCAGCTAGTAAGTGTCAAGTGTCTGAGTTGGGCTTTAAACTCAGGTCTTCCTGACTCTAGGGCCCCTGATCTATCCACTTCACCACTTAGCTGCCCTCTTTCATCACTTCTTTTTTTTTTTTTTTCAAGTTTCACATCTTTATTCATCTGTTAAAGTCAACATGATTTCATGCAACATGAGGGACAAATCAGGCATTCCCTAATTGTGTGTAGAATTGTGCGGATAGCTTGTGGAAGACCTTTATTCTCAGCAGCTGAAAGCTTCGCTTTCCCTTAGAAGTCTGGGCCTTTTTCCTTCAGTTTGCTGTAATCCACATTCACTGAGTAGAACTTGTACTGGTCAGTGGGGCTCATCTTGTTCCAGGGCTCCGGGTTGTTCTTTCTGTCCCAGCTGACGGGGTTGAAGAGCGCCAGCCGCATCACGTAGAGGGTGGCCCCAGTGCCCCCTGCGCTGATAAACAGGAAAAGGGGAATCAGGCTGGGGTGCTTCTTGGCCTGGTTGATGATCGTGCGGAACATGGCGGCCGCTGCGGGGCTCAGCGACTGCGTTCGCTGGTTCGCTCACGGCCCAATGTCACCGCAGAGAAGGAGGAGGAGGAGCAGGAGGACACAGGACGGCACTGCCGGACGCACGCATGCGCTCGCACGCTCCCCTCTTTCATCACTTCTTATGGTTCAGTTAATATTCCGTTAAACTCATCTACCATATTATTTCCCAATTGATGGGTACACTCTAACTTTACTATTCTTTGCCAGTACAAAAAGAGCTCTTATTTTTGTACACATGGGACCTTACCCCCCTACCTCTTGATTTCTTTGTTGTATAAACCTAATAATGGCATCACTGTGTCAAAAGGT
This sequence comes from Pseudocheirus occidentalis, assembly GCA_028646575.1. Classification (NCBI taxonomy): domain Eukaryota; kingdom Metazoa; phylum Chordata; class Mammalia; order Diprotodontia; family Pseudocheiridae; genus Pseudocheirus; species Pseudocheirus occidentalis. The sequence goes on along the minus strand of CM053593.1, from coordinate 73,918,651 downwards.
ATATACAGTTGAGTGACTTTATGGTTATAATTTCAAATTGTGCTGGATCAGTTCACAGCTCCACCAGTAGTTCACCAGAATGCCTTTCTTTCCACAGCTCCTGCCATTTTCCTTTTCTGTCATCTTTACCAATCCTATGGTTGTGAGGTAGAATCTCAGAGTTATTTTGATTTGTATTTCTCTAAGTAGTAATTTGGGAGATTTTTATGTCTCTGGATTTCTTTGAAAATTGCTTGTACCTGCTTTGACCATTTCCCCAGCCTTCATTGGAGAAGGTTGAGATTATTAACAATCTTGGAGAAAACAGTTAATGTAATGATGAGAGTGGCAGGTTCAAGAATTGCAAAGGATTGAGTAAAGAGAGGTGAGATGAAAAGGAGGCAATCTGAGAGCCCCTTTCTACGATTGGCTTTTGAAAAAAATAAAAGATGAAATTGAAGAAAAAGGTAAATTCGCCATACTGGTATGAATGAGTTGCATAGAGGAGTGTAGAGAGTTTTTGAGGTGAAGATCTGGGGAGAGATGGAACTTCACAAGAGATAGCAGTCTTTTTTTTTTTTTTTTTTTTTTTTTTTTTTTAGTAGAGGCACAGTGAAATTTGTAATGGATTGCAGCTTCTGTTGGGTCAGTAGTGTGCTAAGGTTCTGTCCTGTGACTTTTGCCTGCAAGGTCGCCTGCAGCGTTTGGGGGAGGCCCATTGGCTAGCTGGAGCACTGTAAAGCCAATCAGCAGTAGATTTCTGAGAGAATGCTACTGTGAGGAGCTTTTAAGATTTGGATTACACAGTATTAGTGAACACTGTTTATTCCATTACAAATCTTTATTCAGTACAATGTTCACAGTTTCCGCAACTCACAATATTATATACAATCTTCAGAACAAGGAAAGTCTCAATATTATATCTTATTACAGAAAGGAACAAGGAACAAGAGAAGAATCAGCTGGTTTCCCTGAGGGAGAAACCTACTTCACACTTTAAGATTCAATCAAATAACAAAGGAATGACCTAGCTTCACTACAAAGGAGTTGATTCAATCAACAGTTCACAATATACTGATCTTCCACTCCTGGGGTAACCATTAACTTTAGTTTCCAAATAAAGTTCTTAGACAACCACACAAATCCTTCCACCCCTTGATTTCCAACAA
>CM053593.1:73870897-73917003 GCA_028646575.1 Pseudocheirus occidentalis | reverse complement strand
TGGGAGGGGTCTTACAGTGGGATCAATGTTCTGGGCTGGGGGGAGGGGCAAAAAGGGGAAAAAATTTGTAACTCAAAACCTTGTGGAAATGAATGATGTAACCAAGAAAATAAATTAAAATTTAAAAAAATTTAAAATGACACTCATGAAAGCATTCATTTTCTTAGGGTAATAACTCATATACCTTATTAGGCATTTGTTCTCTATTCAATCTACATTAGAAGTGCTGATAAAAAAAACTAACTGTAATGTGCCACACCTCACAAAAGAGTGTAACATTTAAACAGATTCAGAACAATTACATTTTTCTCTTCTGAACTTTGAGTTTTAAGTAGTTTCACATTTACTTTTTTTATAGCTGAGAAGTGTTAAGAGAATCATAGGTGGAGAGCACTGGATTCTATTCTTGATTTTGCCTCTATTTACCCAGTACTATCATTATTGTTTTCATGCAGTAGACAAGAAGTCATTTTAGCACAAGAAAAGCTGATAGGTTCGAAGAAAAAAATATTTTCATTTTTCTTTAACCTCAGGATATTACAGAACTAAGCAAATTGAATAGATATGAGAGCAAACTGTTAGCAGCTTTCTGTTCAGTGTAAATATGTGTCGGTATAGGCCGAAAGACATTTTTTTTCTTTATGACAAAAAGAAATCTTTAGTTTCTTAAATAATGAGATGACAATTAAAAGAAAAATAAGTAAATAAAAATATAAAGATTAAATTATTTTATTAAAAATAAAATTAGAAGTTTTACCTAAGGTAAATGAGTTCTTACTAACTTATTTACATTAAATGATTTTCATCTAAGAACTTGCATTTCTGCACAGATAGTTGGTGTTGCTGATGTTCCAAAATACCATACATCTATTTATCTGAACATTTAATTATTCTTAAAACCAAATTAGCTGAATTATTTGATAACTAGCAGAAGGATTATAAACAAGGAGTATAAAGGAAAACAGACTATTAAATGACAAGAAAGTGCTTGGTAGAGTATGCAGAGATCTATGTTAAGTCTGGCATAATTGATCAGGCTAATTGCATGCCTCCTGATAGTGTGAAAGATAGAATGAGTTCTTTAGTGAAATTATTGGATAAAAAAGTATTGAAAAGCCAAATTCTTAAATGAATACCACAAGTAATGTCCAAAACAAGTTAGTTTTCATTAATCAGTTAATGTTAACATCAGCCAAAATGAGAAATGAAGAATTGAGAGAGGAAGGAAGTATGCTAGGTGACTTCTTTATACTAACAATGCTAACAAAGATGGGAAATACATTTGGAACAGACCAGATATATACAGAACACTATGCTAGGGGTCATACAAATTTGACTGTTTTAAGAAGTTGGTTCTCAAGTTACCTTTAGGAGAGAGAAAGGAAAGAGTGTGGAAAACATATTAGATATTAACAAAAATGGTGACCAAGAGTACATCAGCAACTCCAACCTATCTCCCTACTTTCTCATAGATATATAATGCCTATCAGAATAAACTAAATATGCATTGACAGAATATGTGACTTTGATCAGGGCACTTGAAGGGAAAAAACATGTTTTTATAAGTCTTATCTTATAACAGACCCCTTCTTTACCATCACACAATTGACTGAAAGTTATAAAGAATACATGATCCCAATGTGTTTATTTGTTAACTATATGGCAAAATTTCTCTATACACCTCTCCCACAAGATGTTTCCCACTCATATTTCAAAACTACATCAGATTCTTCAAGTGATATAATAATATCATTGCTTGTTGACCATCTGCTCATGAATCTCACTCAAAGCATAAACAGAGACACTATGCTCACAAGAGGGCTTTATTACCGCCGGGGTGGAGAAATGTCATCAAGTCCAAGTTGGGGAGCACTGGATACTCCTGTTCACAGATGCCATTGAACTAATTGCATTAATCCCTGAGAAACTGAAGAGCTTCCTTGATGAGTCACATCATCACTCACAAGAATTTAGCCTCACTGTCCACACAAAGGGAGATCATAGATTTTGACTGAAAGTTCAGTCCTTTAATATAACAAATCAAGAACTTCTGGCCCCCAAAATAAGAAATAATAAAGTGAGTTCATACAATTGGCCAAGCTAGGCTTTGATCTGCAGTCCTCTGAGTCCAACTGCAGAACACTTGTGACGGCATCACACTGCTACCATATAGTCTGATATTCGTGCCTACCATCTTCACAGTTAGATGTAGGTACATAAATAATATAGGACCTGGCTATTAGTTATCCAATCATCTAGCATAGTCAGGAGCTTTTGTTAAGGTGGCAAAGAACTGGACATTTTAGAGATAGGGAACGGCTGAACAAGTTGTGATATATGACTATGATGACTATTGTGCTGTAAGAAATGATGAGTCAGGTGATCTTAGAAAAACATGGATAGAGTTGCATGAAATAATAAAGAAATGAGCAGAACTAAGAGAATGGTAACAGCAGTATTGTTTTAAAAACAACTTTGAGCAAATATATTCATCTTGACTATTTAAAATATCAACATTAACTATAAAGGACATATGAAGGAAGACACCATCTGCATCCAGAAAAATGACTAATAAACAGAAGTGTATCTGCCAAGAAAACCCCAAATAGGGTCAGAAGAGTCAGACATGACTAAAAAAATAGCTGAACAACTGAGAATGTGGTAGGCATTGTGTTAAATTCTGGGGACACAGAGAAGTGGGGGAGAAGTCCCTGCTCTCAAAGATCTCACAGTCTAATGGGGAAACAATATTCAAACAGCTATATAAAAAAGATAAATTAGGGGGCAGCTAGGTGGCACAGTGAATAGAGTACTGGCCCTGGAGTCAGGAGGACCTGAGTTCAAATCCAGCCTCAGACACTTAACACAAAAAAACCAGCCATGTGACTTTGGGCAAGTAACCTAACCCCAATTACCCCTCCAAAAGAAAAAAAAAAGATAAATTAGAGATAATCATATAAGAAAATCACTAGCACTAAGGGGTATCAGGAAAAGCCTCTTACAGAAAGGGAATTTGGGAGAGATAAATTATGAAGGAGAACATTCCAGGCATTGGTGACAGTTGGTGAAAATACCCAGAGTCAAAGGACGGAGCATAATGTGTAAAAAACAAGAAGGTCAGTGTCAATGAACACTGAGTCAAGTAAAGTGTAAGAAGACTGAAAGTGGTTAAGAATTTACTAAGAAAGGGGCTAAGTAATGAAGGGACTATAAAAAGAGGGTGCATATTGGATACTGGAGGCAATAGGGAGCCACTGGAGCTTACTGAAAGGGTAGGGTCGGGAGTAAGGAGGGTCATAAAGTTAAACCTGCACTTTAAGATTGGTTTTACAGTTGAGTGGAGGATGAATAGGTAGGTAGGTAGGTAGGTAGGTAGGTAGGTAGGTAGGTAGGTAGGTAGATAGATAGATAGATAGATAGATAGATAGATAGATGGATGGATGGATGGACGGACGGGAGGTAGATAGACAGACAGACAAAGATAGAAATAGAAAGATAGATAAATAGAAAGAGGGAAAGATAAGTATATAGTATATATCTATAAATATATTAGCGTGTACATATATGTATCTATATATATTAGTGTAAGACTTTCCTCCCCAAATTTACGAAGTTTTTAAATATAAAAAAATTCAATGTACCTGACCTCATCTCTTTGTATAATCAAATGCTTTTCGACTTATGTATACTACAACACCAATACACAGCGAGGATCAAGAAATAGAGCAAAATGGATTTTCCGCACAACCACAGATCCTCTGTGCATGTGACCGCTAGAGTTACTGAGCCTATTCTGCTCTTCTCAAACAAGCCATGGCCCATCCTCCACCCTCACATCAATGCTTTGCTTGGAGTTTGCCTCCAGAATGAGTAGTATGTATGCAGCTCTTTATCCAAGAGCCTAGAGCAGAAATTCTTACCCTGGGATCTGTGAACTTTTAAAAATGTATTTTGATAACTATATTTCAACATAAATTATTTCCTTTGTAAATGTAAAAATATGTGTATATACATATTAGGTATTTTAAAATATCATTCTTGGAAAGGTTCACCAGACTTATAAGGGAGTTATTGATACCACACACAAAAAAACATTAATAACTTCTATGTTAGAGACTCTAAGGTACTAAGACAGCATTGGAGCTTTTAAACATTCCTATAATGACTGAGTTGAAAAAATCACTTAACCATGAAAAAAACAACTTTCCCTATAGTATTCCTAACAAACTAAGTGGTGCAAAATGCTTGATCAGGAGTTAGGAAAAGGTTCAAAATAATTTTCTACAATGGCTGGACTAATTTACAGCCCCAACAGTGCATTCATGTGCCCATTTTCCCACAGTCCCTCTAACAGATGTCATTCTCCAATTCTGGCATCTTTGCCAATTTGATGGGATTGAAGTAGCTAGATGATTCAATGGATATAGCACCAGACCCAGAGTCAAGAAGACTTGAGTTCAAATCCAGTCCTAGAAACTTACTAGCTGGGTTACCCTTAAGTAAATCTTCAGTTTCTTAATGTGCAAATTGGGGGAAATAATATCTAATTAATTCACAAGCCTGTCGCAAGAATAAAATAAGACAGCATTTGTGAAACACTTTGCAAATTGTAAAGTGTTATTATCATAATAAAAATAAAATCCAACATTTATATAAGGCTTACTATGTGCCAGGCACCAGGCTAAAGTGCTTTACAATTCTTATTATAATCTTATTTGGTCCTTACAACAACCCTGGGAGGTAAGTGCTACTACTCTCTGCATTTATGAAAAACTGAGTCAAACAGAGGTTAAGTGACTCAGCTAAGATTCACCTCACCAGTAAGTATCTGGAGCTACCTCTGAACTCAGGGCTTCTGACTCCTCCTACCTGCCTCAGTTATTATCATTATTGTTGTCATTATTAAATGTGTCTAATGAAGAGAAACTTACTACCTCCAGAAGCTTCTCATTCCACTCTTGAACAACATATCTGAAGAAAACAAAAATTTTATAGCAATTCAACAAGCCCTTAGTGAGAATCTACTATCGGCCAGGTTGGGCCCTGAGAGTACAAAGATAAAAAAGGAAGCAATCCTTGTCCTTAAGGCGCTTTTATTTTGGAGGACGTGAAGGGATAGCAAATATACAGATAAGAACAACAGAAACAGCCTGTACAAAGACAGGTGAGGATTACGTCATGAAGGAGAAAAAGGAGTATGGCCTTTTGAGGGAGAGAACCATAAGATCAGTCTGAGAATACTGGTTGAAGTCATAATGAAAAAGACATTAAATGTATGAAAAGTTTGTATTTTATCCAAGAGGCAAGAGGAAACCATTAAAGATTCTCGAGCAAGGAAAAAGTCCTTTCTTTAGTAATGGCCATTTTACAGCTATAAGGGTAACACTGCAGATGATGGCTTAGTGAAGGGAGAGACTGGCATCAGAGAAATCAACTAGGGACCTATTTCAAGAGGCAAGGTAAAAGGCCATCAACTAGGGTGGCATCTATGTTTCAGAAAGAAGAGGACAGACAGGTCTGAGAGATGTGTAGGAGAGTCAAGAGTTCTTGGCAACTGATTGGATGCAGATATCAAGCCTTAGTCTACCACTCTTCAATTTCCATTTATTCCAAGTTCTGCCTTCTGGCATAAAGCAGAAGTCTTTTTAATGAAACGGCTTTTTAAGAATACTTGAAGACTGATTCCCTATGAACTGATCCCATGTCTTTTCTTCTACAGACTAAATATCCCCAGTTCCCTTAGTAATCCTTGCTTAACATATAACTTTTTTGAATTAACTCATTCTCTCCATTTGTGAATTGAGATAGCAAATACTCATACTCCATTAAAATCTATAATAAAAAGAAAATCCACCTAAATCATTAAATCATTTAAGAAATAAGGAAGGACTCGTTTTGGTTATCTCAATTGAAGGCTCTTCTTATTCTATTCTTAAGTATTTCAAATCGTACCTTGATCCACAGTTGTCCTTTCTGAATACTTGTCCTATTGAAGGCCAAATAGATTCCTTATAAAATACCTGAAATTTTAAAACTTCAGTTACTCCACATAATAATTTATCTTTATGGTGCTTTTCGTGTCTGAATCTAAAAAGCTGATTTTCAAAAAGGGACCAGTACAACCTTAACTATCTTTTTTATGACAATCTTGTATTACCAAGTCTTTCCATTGTATAGGTAATGGAGGAAATTTTAAATGCTGTGGTGCCACCTTGTGGTTATTTCCCATAGGACAAACATCATTTAAGAGTTTCCCATTATAGAACCATTGCAAAAATTAAAATTAAAAGAAAATCATATTAGTGTCCTTTGGTTCTTTATCTACTTGGTCTGTAAAGAATTACTGGTTTGGTAAATGGCAGGGTAAGAGTTCATCTAAGTTTGGAAGCTGCAAGATCCAATTCTTAAATAAAGAGGAAGTCAATTATAAGCATGATAGATTGCTCTAGCTTATGCCATTATTTTGTTAAAATGGGTAGCCATTTCACCCAATCATTCCTCATACATTGTTGTGAGAGGAGAGGGGAGTAGTTTAAAAAAATCATTATTTTCTGAGAGTAAAATCTCTGTGATATCCAAAAAGTAAGATCCCTTGCCTCTTAGGTTTTAGGCCTTGAAAAACTACAAATCAGACCCTCTTTCTGAAGGAGCACTAGATAACGTGCCTTTAGCAACCAGACTGCATGGGCCCTAGGCTATGCTTTACTAAATGATTACACTGTGGGCTAAACAGCTGCATGATGCTAAGGAAGCTTCATGATGAATGGATGGGATTTTCCAAGAAGTCCCAAAGGAACCTACTTAACACCGAGGCAGGTTTGATGAATGCACTTGGTAAGCAATCATATGTAACAGACCATGAATAGCCACTGAATAATACATAGCCCTGCCTATGTTTGAGAGATATAACATGAATATGAATACAATTGTGAATTCTCTTTGCTATACTGGGGTTGTCTGACATCTCAGGGATGGAGAAAAAAAAATCTAGAAATGATCACTTTCATAAACAAATCTACACCTGTGTGGCAATGCTGCTATAAAGAGGTAGTCTTTTTCTGGCTACCTCCCGCAGGGAAATATCAGCAGAAGAAAGAAAAAAAGAGAAGAAGCCATCTTTGTGACTGATTATTCTAGCATCATATTCTTTGTTCCTGATCTCTTTGGTGGCCCAGGTCATGCAATTTAAACATAATATTAAAGGAATGACAGGCAACCTTACAAAATAGATAGAGGGCAGGCCTTGAAGTCAGGAAGAACCGGGAATAAGCCTTGTCTCTGACATACCCTGTGTGACCATAAGTAAGCAATTTCACCCCTTTTTGCCCTAGGTAAGTCTTTAAGACAATAAATTATAGACCAGTTGCCTATCTGCCTCAGTGAATAGGGTTTCCATACCAGGAATTCTATATGCAAATGAAATCACAAATCCAGATGGGCAAATACACACATACACACATACACTCAAACAATACATACATATGTATATACACATATGCATACATACATGTGTAGATGTAGATGCGTATGCACTATGTCAATTTGTTATATTGTGTGCATGATTACAATAGATTGATACCAGCCACAACTAATAGCCGAAAATGTATCAGAATCTAGGAAACATTTTAAAATTTTATTATATCTGAAAGACCATCTGTCCTTCCAAATTGTTTGAGGAAATGGCACTGTAGAACTCACTTAAAACATAAAAATTACATTTAAAAAAGCAATGCAGTTTTAAAATTACATTTCATTATATTTATTGGTAGAGTAGCATAGCACAGGAGCTTGAAAGCCAGTTTCATTATTAAGGACAGAAGGAGACAGAGACACAAACACAGGGAGGGAGGGAGACAGATAGAGAACAAGAGAGACAGAGATAGAGGGGGACAGAGAGACAGACACAGAAAGAAACAGAGACAGAGAGAAATCCTCTGGGTAGGGCAAGATGCAAAAGCCATACATTGGCAAACCAATAAGGATCCCATGACATTCATACTTTCTTATACTAGGCAATTCTTGCTCCTATTTTCCCACAAATCTTCCAGTAAAAATACATTTAACATACTGACCACCTTCCTCTAATCTCTTGATTTTGTGTTCTTACAAATGGAGAACATGGGTTGGTCATCAATTGCCTCTGTCTCATATTATATGGATGTTCTACCTTCTTTTCTAACCATTTATGCCCCTGATGATTATCTTTTACACATCTCCCCTTGTGTCATTCTTCATTGTTGCTCTTCTACATTCTACTCAAGTTCAGCAGAGAATTCACCACTATCTGTTGCAAGACCTGTTACTTAAATCCTTCACACTGGTATATTCCATATCTCAGTAACATTTAGCATCACTAGAAGAAAAACAAGCCCTTGTCTCAGAAAAGAAAAATGTGAGATCATTAAAAGTATTTTGCAATTTTCTAAAGGCAATCCAGCAAAGTCTCCACCTCTTATACAATTCTAAGCCCATATCATTATCAATCCTGAGTACGTACACAATACTGTCAAAACAGATCATTCTTATAGGCTTTGCATCCAACTACCTATCATAACCTGGGGAAAATGTCATTCTTCATCTACTTGGTTTTTTTTTCTTATATGGACAGTTGGCTGAACTCTAGTGAAAGATCATGAATCTCAGTAGAGAGTGCCATGTTCCAAAGACTGATTTAATCAGGACAGTGTCAAATCTCTCTTCAATTTAGACTCAGAATCAGAGAAGGTGAAAATTTGAAGGGGCCTCTACTCCAACCCATATCCCAAAAGAATCCCTTCTATGATACAACTAACAATAGTCTATCCATTCTCCCCTGAAAGATTTCCAAGGAAAGAGATTCCATCACTTACTGAGGTAGCCCATTTCACATTTGAACAGATTTAATTACAAGGAACTTTTCCCTGGTATTAAACCTAAATTTGCCTCCTTTGCAACTTCTTCCTATTTTATCTGGTTCTGCTCTTCTGGGCCAAACAGAAGTAGTTCATTTCCTTAATTATATGACAACATGTTAGATACTTGAACATAACTATCTTGCTTCCCATAAGTCTTCTTTATTTCTTTTTCCAAACCAAATTTATGATTTTATATTTCTCCATAAATTCAAAAGAGTGTCTTTCACTTGGTTATAAAAGTCTACAAAATGATTGAGTATGAATAGACAAAACAACAAATATTCTGAAAATGATTTGGGGGTTTTCATGCACTACAAATTTAATGTGAGTGCTCAGTATGATATGGCAACCAAACAAACTAATGTAACCTTAGACTTCAGTAAGAGGCATATCTTCCAGTAATAAAGCGTTAACAATCTATACCTCTGATATTGTGGGTAATATGTTTTAAGAAAGATATTCTTGGGTTAATTGTGATTGAAGGAATCGGTGATGGTGAGTCTAGAGAAGAATCACAGAATCTGAGAGTTGGAAGGGACCTCAGTACCCATCTAGTTCAATGCATTGCATACACTAAATCAAGAGTTGACAAACAACTGCCCACTGCCTGTTTTGGTACAACCTATGAACTAAGAATGGTTTTTCTAATGATGTAAAGTATAACTGAGGGCTAAACATTCCAAGTTCTTTCAACAAGCCTTCATATGACATGGATTCGAGATCTGTTTGTCTTCTTCTGCATACCCTCTGGCTTGTCAATATTATCCTTGTATCAAAGGCTATACACAGATCTCCAAATGAGAACTGACCAAGGTACAATGGCATAAGGACTATCACATTGCTATTCCAGGAAGCCATGCCTCTATTGATCCAACCCAAAACTGTCCCAGTTTTTTGGCTATCACAACACATTACTGAACCACATTGAACATGGAATCCACTAAAACTACTGGATCATGATTCCTGTTGATTCATATCCCCCCCCATTCATAGGAGAGAAGATGATTTCGCATCCAAGCACAAGACTGCATTTATCAAGATTTTTGATCCTGACTCTATCATCTAGAGTGTTAGTTATCCCTAGGCCTTCTCCTTGAACAGGCAAAGCTTTCTACCTGCACAAATGATCAGACTGTGAGCTTTTTGAGAGCATGGACTGTCTTCTATTACGCTATCTAACCCTAGCACTTAGCAAAGTGCCTGGCACATAATGAATGCTCGATTAATGTTTATGTACTAGTCATCCCAGCTTTGTGACATGTGCATGCTATCTATTCAGTCTTCACACTGCACTGGAAGACAGGCTTTTTGCTAAGAGCAAACATCTTTGACCTCTCCCTTTCGTATGCTTCATTTGATATTGTTTTTCAGGTATTTCAGTCATGACCTACTCTTCATGATCCCATTTGATGTTTTCTTGGCAAAGATGCTGGAGTTTTCTTGGCAAAGATGCCATTTCCTTCTCCAACTCACTTGGCAGATGAGGAAACTGAGGCAGGGTTAAATGATTTGTCCAGGATCACACAGCAAGTATCAGAGGCCAGATTTGAACTCAAGTCTTCCAGAAATCAGGCCCAGCACTATATACTGCACCATCTAGCTGCCCTCATTTGATACTAATAATCAGTAAAAACAAATTTTTTCCATTGTTACATCTTTTAAAGAATACTATGTTATCTTAGTGTACTAGATTACAAACGACCTGTAGGCAGGCTTAATTGTTGCAATGGCATTCTCTTGATCAAATACCCCCCCCATAGTCCCAATGACTCCTCATTGATGTCTAAACTTCTTTGGCTAATATTCAAGATCCTTTACACTTTGACCCTAATCTAAATTTTTATCTTTTACTTTATCTTTTAGCCTTCTTAAGCCCTCCACTTTAACTAATATGATTGACTCACTGTCCCCAAATATACCATTTTCTCTCTATCCATATTTCTATTATTCTTTCTCTCCTGGAAAGTCCTCCTTCCTCTACATGCCTTCCCTAAATCCTACACATCCTTAAGAGAAAATTGAAATCAAAACTTTTAAAATAATTATTTATTTTTAGTTTTCACTACGCCCTTCCATAAGATTTTGAGTTTTGAATTTTCTCCCCCATCTTCTCTTCCTCCCCAACTCAATATGCAATCTGATATAGGCTCTACATATTAAATGTCCTTTCCCATTAGTCATGATGTAAAGAAGAATTAGAACTAATGTTAGGAACCATAAGAAGGGAGAAACAAAACAACAAAAGAAAAGGAGAGCAAATAGTATGTTTCCATCTTCATTCAGACTCCAAAGTTCTTTCTCTGGGTGTGGATAGCATTTTCCATCATGAATCTTTTGGAGTTGTCTTAGATCTTTGCAATGCTCAAAAGTTCTAAGTCTGTCAGGGTCAGTCATGACACAATGTGGTTTTGTTACTGTATACAATGTTCTCCTACTTCTGCTCATTTCACTCAGTATCGGTTCATATAAGTCTTTTCAGATTTTTCTGAAGTCTGCCTGCACATCATTTCTTCTAGCACAATAGTATTTCATTACATTCATATACCACAACTTGTTAAGTCATTCTCCAATTGATAGACATCCCCTTAATTTCCAATTCTTTGCCATCACAGAAAGAGCCACTATAAATATTTTTGTACATGTGGGTCCTTTTCCAATTTTTATGATATCTTTGAGATACAGACCTAGAAGTGATATTGCTGAGTCAAAGGGAAAGCACAATGTTATAGTTCTTTTGACATAGCTCCAAATCACTCTCTAGAATTGTTGGATCAGTTCACAACTCCATCAACAATGCATTATTATTCCAGTTTTCTCACATCTTCTCCAACATTTATCATTTCCCAGTTTTGTCATGTTAGTCAATCTGATAGATGTGATGTGGTATCTCAAAGTTGTTTTGATTTGCATTTCTTTAATCAATAGTGGAAATCATTATAAACATTTCTCTGACCATAAATTGTGCTGTGGGGTGTCCTGTTCTAGTAACCTTCCACCGTATAATTCAGGGGTTTTTTTGTCCTTACAGGTCCCAATTATTCTGTTTATTAACCAAGTAACATAGACCCAGCCATTTAATCTTGGTTGGACTCAGTTTCCCTTCTTATATTTCCTTTCCTTTTGTAAAGCCTTATTTATGTCAAAGCAAGAATAGGTAACCACAGAGGATATGAAATTACAGAGAAATTCTGACATGTATCCCATCCCCAGAGAAGGCTCAGCTCACCACAACTCATTTTCATTCCAATTCTGTCTATTTTCTCCATTTCAACAGATCATTTTTCTTACTCTGGTAGAAGTAGTTCAGAAATCTGCCATATTAAACTGTCACAAAGAAACAAGACAATAAAAGATCCCAGATAGTAATGGAACCTTAGCAGCACTGTCTGCCACAGAAACAGCTATCACCAATTCAAAATATTAATGAATTTAAGAGGTAATTTAACCCATCTTCTGGGACTATCTTGAGATTAAAGAGATAGACTCGGTAAATTCTATTATGTGGAACAACCAATTATGCTTGCAAATTGAGGGTGCATAGAGTTACCTGAAATTGCAAAGTAAATTGGTCCCTCTCTAAAGGGCAAGTAAAAAGAACCATGAATTGGCACTAGGTTAAAAAAAATTTTAAGTCAGCTTGAGGTTACATTTTGACAGAGTAATTAAAGAAATATCTGCTCTTAGTCCTGAAACACATATGCAAGAATTTGATTACTTGGAAAGACATAAGCATTTCACTATTGCCTGCCTCAAAATGAATATTTTAGCTAATAGGTTGCTTTTACCCCCTAATGCTGTGAAACCTTTAGAAAAAAGTCCCTTTTAAAATTCTTGAATCAAAAATATGGATTCATTTATTATTCTCATACTTTATTCATGAATAATTATAGGCAGAGGAGAGCTGATTAGTCCTTATATCATAGTAGAGGGAAAAAAATTGAAAGGCATGTGTATTGGGAATGTTTATTTGGAGATAGTGAGTTGGATTAAACCCTGCCTTTGGATGCAAGGCTAATGGTTCTGTGCTGAATTATTTGGTAGTGATAAGAATGTGAGCCTTTATTCCAATTTTCTTTGTAATACCATAACATTAATCATGAAAACTAATCACTATTAATTGTATAATGGGATAATAGGGGAATGTAAAACAATGATAATAATACTGAATACTAACATAACTATGCTATACAATGTTATACACACACACACACACACACACACACACACATATATACATAGATATATATAAACTCATTTGATCCTTACAACAACCCTGTAAGACAGTGGCTAATTAAAGACAGTAAAGTGATTTACAAATCCCTCCAGAAGTCTTTGTGGTACCTAAGTGATAGAGAGTCAAGATTGTTACCCAAAGCACAAGCAATAGTCACCAACTGAGTGTTTCCATATGTATACAGGCATGAGCATAAGAAATGAAATGGAACAATCTACCCAAAGATATCAAGTGGACAAGTTCTGTTTGTTAAAGTTAATTTCAAATAGCTGTCCAATTTTTAAAAAAGTGTAAAACACATTTTAGAATATATGCTATCAAAGAGAGAACAGAGGCAGTATATAATGATGGAATTAGAGCTAACCTTGAATCTCTGACAAATAAATATTTGTTGAATTACCCTGGGCAAGGCACTTAACCTCTCACCTACCCCCAGAAAACTAACACCTTAATTTGAAGATCATGCTGGAGAAAATCTGAAAATCTTCATTGATATAGGGAGTTTCATGACGGGGAGTTTTCATACTAATTAAATCATAGGTCTGGAATAAAAATAAAGTAAATAAAGCAAAGAAATAAACTTACCCATCAATGTTCCCAAATTCTTACATGATGTTACAAATTTGCCTTAGCACCTCAACTTGACAGAATCTCAGAACTGGAAGGCACTTTGGTAGATATCCACAAACTCATCCCTCGTCTAATTACTGAGTAATTGGTCATTTAGACTTGGTATAAAGTCCTCCAATGAAAGGGCCTATAAGTCAATAAATACTTATTAAATACCTACTATGTGCCAGTCACTGTGCTAAATCCTGGGATTAAAAAAAAAGAGGCAAAAGACAGTACTTGCCCTCAAGAAGCTCATATTCTAATCTAAAAGGAAATCACTACCTGCTGAGTCAAGCCATGACATTTTTGTACAGAACTAATTGTTAGGTAGGTTATTCCCCCCTTACATCAAGTTCAAATTTGCCTCTTTGAAATATCCACCTATCACTCAATTCCAGGTCCCAAGTTCCTAATTACTGATAAACAGATGATGAAAAACTCAACTAATTAAGCTAATTTCATTTCTCTCTAATGATGCCAGAGTGTTCTCATCTATCGATGTAAGTATTCTGTGGCATGTTCAATGTACTTAGCCCAACAACTTAAAAAAAGAATCCTGCTACCCATTACTATCATCTTTTATTATGTTTCTCATATCCATTAGTAAATGTCCTTAGCTATTCTAATAATTTACTTACATTGGTCATTATCTGTTTTGAACTGAATAAACTGGACATGGCCTCCCTGACCAGTGAAACAATACTGCCACACAGATGCTGGCCAAAAGTACTTTATGACAGCCCTCAGTGATTATCTTTAAGAGCCCTGACCTCCTCCCTGTTTAGCACCTTCCATCACTACCAAAAAGATTTACTCTATATTTCCCTCCAGGTCACCCTATGCATTCACATATTAATGGCTTTTCTATAGCAAGAGAATTAATAGGCCTAGAAACAGATGCTCATTTACAGTAAGTACTACTGCAAGATCCAATTGGGCTTTATGCATGGTTGATAGCAAGCTCTCCCCAAAGGGTTGTTCCTTAAATGTTCTCTATTTTGAGATTCGCATTTTTGTAATTTTATTAAGTTGGAAATTAACATTTTCTGGCTAATAGTGCATCACTGACTGTGAAAAGAATTGTACTTTGGGACCCTTTAAAAGACTATATTCCTTCCAAGTATTCAACACCATCTTTCCCTGGTCAAATATAAACCAGGTTGGGTGAATTCCAGATGAAACTTCTTCCAGTTTTTGGCCGAAGAGATTGATGGATCTAATAGATAATTAGAGGGCTCTACCAGGGAAATGAACTCCAAAGCAGCCAAGAGCAGATGCCATGGTTCTCTCTCAGGACCTGCTATGAAAAGAAATGGTTCTCTCAAACACAAAAAGTAACACATCTAAAAAGTCCTGTGAGATCTGCCTTGTTTCAAATCTCTGCTCCAAATCTAAAGTATGTAGGGGAGTGGGTGAGGACGATAGGCAGGTTAACAGCATCTTTCAAAGGCCTTAAATATAGAATCATAGAATGTTAGAAGACATTATAAAGACTGCCTAGTCCAAATCCCTCACTTTAAAGATGAGGAAACTGAGTGCCAGAAATATCAAGTGACTTATCCAAAGTCACACAGGTAGTTGGCAACAGAGATAAAATGAAAAATAAAACTTTAACTCCCATTTCAGGGCCTTGCCCTGCCCTCCAACATCCCCATTCTACAGAGTCCTAATTAAGAAATTTTGCACCTGAGGAAAGAACCAAAAACTACTCCCAAGGCCAATAGTATATTAAGACTATCCCTACCTCTATCTGCAGAGGAATCTGGACATTCAGAGGCTTCCTATTTTAACTAATACTTCTAGATAAGTTCCTATTAAGATAAGGTATTTCTTCACACTTTGCACATGAGAAGCCTTATTATTTACAAGCATGGGAAAAGTGACAGCTCTTAAAGGAAATAGCTGGGGAAGAGAACTAAAAGTTGTCTTGAAGACAACACCATTAAAACCTTACAAGTATCATATTAGAGTGAGAAGGCACCTTAGAGATCAGAACCTAGGATTCAGGGAAAGCATAGAGGAGAAGAGGGAGGAAAAGTGGGCTTTGTTTCTTCCAGGTGTAGCCTGGCACCAACCTCTCACACATCCTACCCCATCCCCATCCCTATCCCTGGAAAAATTTGGGAAGTCAGGAGATTAAAGAAACAAAAATAGTTTGGGGGTTAGGGAAGACAGAAGTATCCCCAAGAATGCAAGGCCCCACAGCAGGGGATGAAGAACTATTCCCCTCTTCTGCTCTGCCCTACCTGAAATGAGCCAACATTCTTTATCCCAGGGTCCACTGTGCTGAGAGTCAGTGCAGAAATTCTAAAACCAAAATAGTCCTATCCCTGGACCTCCAGGAGACAAAAGCCCTGAAGTATTCCTCTACTGATTCTCAAGTGATCATTTTCAATATCCTAGCAATATTTTCAATCTTCTGCTCACTCTCATTCCAGCCCCCAAGTCTCTTGTTCAAAGGAAAGTTTGAAAAACTAGACAGAGTAAGATTCAAAGGTAAATAAAAGATCCCAGAGCAGGAAATGTTATCTCCCTTTATCAGCTTTGCCCTTTTTATGGAATCTTCCAATCTGGGCTGATGGTAGTTGGGGGTTGATTTTCAGTCCACCCCTGGGGTCTGAGGCTGCCTAACACTTAAAATTCTCCCCTACTCAGGAGGGTCAGGTACTCTTAATTCAAGAAATAATATGAAAAGAATTCCATAAGATAAAGCCATATATGCAACCCTAGCTGATCCACTCTCCCAGTGGAGGGCACACCTACTTTTACCATCCTGTGAGTTACTGATAGAACCTCACTATAGCTCCATCCTGTCACTAGGCTTCTCCTTACCTTTTTTGTTAGAGGACTCTTGTCAGTGATCCTTTAAATTTACTGCACAGTGACAAATTTCCTACTCAGAGGCAAAGCCCAGTTCTGGAATAAAGCCATAGATTCCTTTCCCCGGCAAATATTATGTAATGAAAATAAATTACATTCTCTCAACTAATTAAAATTACTACTTTTGTTTAATTTATGCATTGGCTTTATTGAAGATGTGGAAAACCAAAAGGTATTTTGACCAAAGAAAGCAATGTAAAAATACATGAAATAACAATAAAGTTGCAAAGAAAGGCAGTTTCTGGGATATTGGGGCAACAAATTGGTGAACTAGACACCATTCTCAATAATGACTAATGATAGAGACAGAGAGAGAAATATAGAGGTAGATGCAGATAGACAAAGACAGGCAGGAGTGGGGAGAGGAGAATACTAATAATTAAACTCCTTACATATTACCCTTTCCCCAGCAGCCTCCATGCTTCCAGCAAGGAAGGGTCATATTTGGTTGCCCTCCTCTTGTAGAGACTACCTGCATATCTCATTCCTACCCCTTCCCTTTCCTACAACAAGCACATTGATTCTGGGGCACAGACATTGGTTCTGCACATCAATGACAGGAAGAAGGGCAGGTGGATGGGAAACAAAGGAATGATGTCTTCTGGTTCAGGTGATCCCCTAGAATAGGTCCCCCAAAGTTTAGATACTCAATCTGGAACACCCATTCTACCTGACACCAACCATGCAAACAAGACACTCTAACTGAAAAGAAAGATATCCTGAGGGAAAGAAATGAGGCAGTGTGGGGCCAGGAAATTAAGAAGACTACCTCAGTCTGGATCACCATGGTCCCTCAGACCCCAAAGGAAATAGATGAAGGATCCTGAGCCCAAGAGCACAGAGAAAAGCAGTTACTTCTGAGGCCACCGGCTCTATTTCCTTCTCAGACTCCACAGTCATAAATGAAAGAAGCAATCATCAGAGAAGTATCCCAATTTACTTGACACTACCAATACCAATTGTTACCAATGCCAAAAATAAAGCAGATAAGCACATAAACCCCAAGAGTAATATTATCTTCCAGACCAGTGGTCCTTCTTGCGGCCCTGTCTTCATAGTCATAATCCAAGGAAGTAATTGCTATGTGCTTCTCTGAGTAGAAGATCCCTTTCCTGCCTCATCAGAAACCATAACTAATAAACACCTGAAATAAAAAGTTATTGCACCTGAGGTCCTCAGAACTGACAAATAGTTTAGCATGAGAAATAGCTATGATTATCAGTAGAAATAACATTAAAGGAGATGCATTATCTTCTGCTAAGTGACTGTACTGTGAGGACCATGGAACATTTCCATATGGGTTGCAGGTAAAAACACCTATCAATACTATCTTCAAAATTAGAATGTGAACTCTAAAGAGTAAGGGCTTTTTACTCTTTATTTTTTTTAATTGACTATTTCATCTTTCCCTAATTAAAAAGTAAAAACAATTTATAACATTCATTTTTTGAGTTCCAAATTCACTTCCTCTATCCTCTCTTCACTTCATTGAGAAGGCAAGCAATTTGATGTAGGTTATATATGTGCAGTCATGCAAAACATGTTTCCACATAAATTATGTCATGAAAGAAAACACAGACAAAAAACAAACTAGAAAAATAAAGAAAAAGTATGCTTCAATCTGCATTCAGACTTCATCAGTTCTTTCTCTGGAGAAGGATAACATTTTTCATAAGTCCTTCAGAATTGTCTTAAATCATTGTATTGTTGAAAATAGCTAAGTCATTCACAGTTGATCATAATGAAATATTGCTTTCACTATACACAATGTTCTCCTAGGTCTGCTTACTTCACTTTGCATCAGTTCATATAAGTCTTTCCAGATTTTTCTGAGAGTATCCTGCTCATCATTTCTTATAGTACAATGGTATTCCATCACAATCATATACAACAACTTGTTCAGCCATTCCCAAATTGGTCAGCATCACCTCAATTTCCCATTCTTTGTCACCACTGAAAGAGTTATTATACCTATGTTTGTACTTATGGGTCTTTTTCCTTTTTATCTTTTTGGGATATAGATCTAGAAGTGGTATTGCTTGGTCAAAGTGTATGCATGATTTTATATCCCATTGGGCATAGTTCCAAATGGTTCTCCAGGAAGTTTGGATCAGTTCACAACTCCACCAACAGTACATCAGTGTCTCAATTTTCACACATGGACTCCAACATTTTTTATCATATTAGCCAATCTGATAGGTATGAGGTGATAGTTCAGGGATGTTTTCATTTAAATTTCTCTAATCAATAGTGATTTAAAGCATCTTTTCACATAACTACAGTCTTAGTTCATCTGAAAACTGTTGTTCACATCTGTTGACCATTTATCACTTGAGGAATGGTTCTTATTTCTTTAAATTTGACTCAGTTCTCTACGAAGTTGAGAAATGAGGTCTTTATCAGATGAACATGCTGTAATTTTTTTTCATAGCTACGATTATTATGTATTTACTTCCATCCTATTTTCCCCATTCACACTATTCTCTCTCTCTATTTCACCCTCCCCATTTGCAAAAGTGTTTTACTTCTGACTTTAACCTCCCCCAATCTGTACTCCCCTTTACCTCCTGACCATTTTACTTTCCAGTTATTTCCAACTGTGTGTACATTATTCCCTCTTTGAGTCAACTGCACTAAGAGGTTTATTTGCTCCCTACTACCTCTCCTCTATTCCTTTCCACCATAAATCTCTTCCATGTCTCTTTTATGTGAGATAATTTACCCCATTCTATGTCTCTTTCCTCCTCTTCCAGTGCATTCCTCTTTGTTATCCCTTAATTTTGTTTTTGTTTTTCAGAGAATCATCCCATCATATTCAACATATGCTTTCTGTCTATGTATACTCCTTCTAACTGTTCCAATAATGAGAAAGTTTGTAGGAGTTACAAGTATCTTTTTCCCACGTAGGAATACATAAATATTTTAACCTCATTAAAGCCCTTCTGATTTCTCTTTATTGTTTATGTTTTTATGCTTCTCTTGAGTTTTGTATTTGAAAGTCAAATTTTCTATTCAAATCTGGTCCTTTTCACCAGGAATGCTTGAAAGTTCTTTATTTCATCAAATATCTACTTTTCCCCCTGAACTCCTGAAGGATTATACTAAGTTTTACTGGATATGCAGTCCTCGGTTGTAATCCTAGGTCCTTTGCCCTCCAGAATATTGCATTCCAAGTCCTCCTGTTTTTTTAATGTAGAAAGTGCTAAACCTGTGGCTCCATAATATTTGAATTGTTTCTTTTTGGCTGCTTATCTATTTTCTCTTTGACCTTGGAGGTCTAAGATTTGTTTATAATATTCCTGGGAGTTTTCATTTTGGGATCTCTTTCAGAAGGTAATAAGTGATTTTTTTTTCAATTTATATTTTACTTTCTGGTTCTAGAACAGCACAGAAGTTTTCGTTGATAATTTCTTGAAAGACTACGTACAGGCTCTTTTTTTATTATGGCTTTCATGATTATTAAATTATCTCTTCTAGGTCTATTTTCCAGGAGAGTTGTTTTTCCAGTGAGATATTTCACATTACCTTCTTTTTATTCATTCTTTTGATTTTGTTTTAATGTCTCTTGATGTCTCATGGAGTTATTAGCTTTCATTTTTGCAATTATAATTTTTAAGTAATTATTTTATTCACTGAAATTTTCTACCTCCTTTTCCATTTGGTCAGTCTACTTTTTAAGGAACCCTTTTCTTCAGTGAATTTTTGTGCCTCTTTTTCCACCTGATCAATTCTGCTTTTCAAGACATTCTTCTCCTCATTGGATTTCTGTACCTCTTTTGCCATTTTATCTGTACTGTTTTTAAAGTGTTGTTTTCTTCAATATTTTTGTACCTCCTTTACCAAACAATCAACTCTTTTTTCATGATTTTTCTTTTTTTGAGGGGGGAAAACAGGGCAGTTGGGGTTAAGTGACTTGCCCAAGGTCACACAACTAGTAAGTGTTAAGTGTCTGAGGTTGGATTTGAGTTCATGTCCTCTTGACTGCAAGGCTGGGGCTCTATTCACTGTGTCACTGAGCAACTCCTCATCATTTTCTCCATTTTAATCTCATTTTTCTTCCTAATTTTTATTCTACTTCTCATATTTGATTTTTAAAATCCTCTTTTGACCTGAGACCAATTCATATTATTCTTTCAGGCTTTTGATGTAGAGGTTTTGACTTTGTTGTCTTCTGAGTTTGTATTTTGCTTTTTCCTGTCACCATTGTAACATTTTTTCTAATTTATTTTTAGTTTTCAACATTCATTTCCCAAAGATTTTGAGTTACAGATTTTCTTCCCTTCTCTCCTACCCCCACCCCAAGATGGCACACATAATGAATATTCCTTTCCCCAATGAACACTCTTTCATATCCCTCCAATTCTGCACTTACTTTCCTGTAGGACAAGATAGATTTCTATACCACATTGCCTATATTTCTTATTTCCCAGTTGCATGCTAAAAAACATTTTTTTAATACTAGGTTCACATCTGTAGGCTAAGAGGTCTAAAAAGTACCACTACTGCCCCGATTCAGTCATCCCAAGGCCTACTGATGGTTTACTGGGGCTTGGTTTGTGCTGGACTGCACTCCACTATCCATCCACTGCAACAGACCATTCCTACTGATCTTCTAAGTTGCCTTAGACTAGAAGATTGTTTTATCCCATCACTTTGTGGTTTCTGCTTCACCAGTATTTGTTTTAGGACATTATATTTTTTTTTGCTTTTTTTTGGAGGGCAGTTGGGGTTAAGTGACTTGCCCAAGGTCACACGACTAGTTTTTTGTGTTAAGTGTCTGAGGCCGGATTTGAACTCAGGTACTCCTGACTCCAGAGCCGGTGCTCTATTCACTGCGCCACCTAGCCGCCCCAGTTTTAGGACATTATTTAACATTATTTAGAAAGGTTCCAGGGAGAGTTCAGGCAATACCCTGCCTTTTCTCCACCATCTTGGCTCCATCCATTGAGTAAAGACTTTACTGCTTTTCTATCTGTATCTCAGTGCTCATTACATTATTTTGCACATAGAAAAACTTAATGAATATTTTGTTATTCATTTATTCATCCCCATCTCTGAAAAAAAAATAGTAGATACTGAGCAAGCTCATCTAGAGGAAGAAAGGAATTGAGTCAAGGAAGGACTAGGAGAAGCAGTCAGCATGATTGGTTTCAAAGAAAAATTGACATGACCAGAATATTTGATTTTCAAAAATTCCAAACACAAAAATCCAAGGTAAATGAGTACAATTGACAAAGAAAGAAAAATTAATAAAATAAGTCAAGCCATCACTGTAAAATGATGATATAGTTGTAAATAAAAGCAACTTCTAGGTCATTAGACCAAAAAAATTGTGAACTAGACATTTTTCTCAGTCACAACTAAGGACAAAGAAAGAGAAATACAGAGACTGAGACAGAGAGTGATGGAAGGGAGATAGTTCAAAGGTTATAGAGAAGGAAGTGAAGGAGTGAAAGAGGGATCATCAAGAAATTATAAAAATTCATACAGTGATATAAAGATGTAATTAGAATTATAATTGTAATTTGAGATTAGGAGAATCAAAGTTGGAAGAAAAGAAACGAAGGTACATGACCAAAACCACAAACTTGTGTAATAGTAATGAAATGTGAAGATCTCTTTGTATTGCCAAGGTAACAGGTACTTAGCACTTAGTTTCAACTGAAGCCTCTATAAAGAATCAGAAGCTATTAACCGTTGTTGCTGATATAATAGGAAGAAAATGAACAAGGAGGAGCTAATAACATATAAGAAAAAGCCCCAGCTAGGAGAGTCAGAATATCTTGGGGCGAGCATCACAGAGGCAGAGCACCTACTCCCACACAGCAGGGCGGGGGGGGGGGGGAGGAGAAGAGAGAGACAGAGAAAGAGAGAGAGAAAGGTAGAGAGAAGGAGAATGATAGGGGGAGAGAGAGACAGAGAGAGAATGCTTCTCTCAGTAAGCATCTGGAGGCTGGGCTGCTACTAAGTGATCTTGATTTTGAGAATGGGAGAAAGTGATTTTGATTTTGAGAAGAGGAGAAGATCAGCTGGCACTGCTGAAGACTTCAGCCAGACCTGCCAAAGACCAAGGAAACATGACTGTGGTGCCAGTACTTTGTACAAATGTTGTGGCTTTATTAATGTGTATAAATGTTATTGTGGCTTTCTTAAGCCTAATCTTCCCAGGAACAGAGACTGTGAGAGATTTGAGGTGGATAGACACTGTGAGCTTCAATATGCAACAGGAATTGCATGGAAAGCTGGGCAAGAAACTGGGAGCTGTCTGCCTTTGAACACAGGTGGCAGTTGGTTAGATTCAGGTAGGAGGTGGGACCATGGAAGAGGAACCATGGGAGGTGAGAACCTGCTTCAAGTCAAGATGAGAAGACCTCTCCTTGGGTATTTAATGTTGACTGATGAAACTGCAACTTACTTGTGACCTAGTGGTGGATGGCCTTTGTATTTTCCACTACCCCTCAAGAGGATACTGAGTAGTGACTGATGAAATTGTAACTTAATTGCACCCCATGGGTGGAGTAATTTGACTTCTGTACTTTGTGATTGAATTAAGAACTTTGTGATTGACTAAATGAATGTACTTTGCTTAAAACTATGTGACCACTCTGGTGAAAACTACATGGCCATTTTAGTGATAAGTTATTATTATCATTGTGAAATGCTGTTCCTTGATTTCTGTGAATGATTTGCCTTAATTTGTTACTGAATAAATTTAGAGTTCACTATACTGGGTAATCAGAACCTTGAAGCTGTTCACAGCGGCAGTACTCTGGAAAGCTGCTTATGCTTGGCTCTACAATCTGTTCCCATTTGAAGAATAAATCAAGATTGTTTTGTGTATTGTAACCGAAATTCAGCAAAGGTTGATTGAGGCATATTCTCTCTAAGCAATATTTTATTATAGTTTTATTTATTTATAATAGTTTATAAGTAGGGAATGAACCTAGTATTAAAGTATGCCAATGATTGCCTTGGTTATCTAGAGACTTCAGACTGGAGATGCAGTTCCCTTTTATGGTCATGGAACAAAGAACAGAACAGGGTAGTTCAGGACACAATACAATTAGTTATAGGGTGGGGAGCATCAAGAAGGTGAGAAATTAAGATTTGTTACATTAAGGAAAGTGAGTCTCTCCACACGTGGGACCAAGACCATCCTTTTCTGTCTTAAAGGAATGCTATATCAATTTATGGGATGCTGCTGCATCTAAGGCCATGGATAGTGGACCAGACTCACTATGTCATAGGGATGAAATAATACCACCTTTAATTGAGCAAGGATAAGCAAAGATGGGACAAGGTCAGCTTGTATGTTCTCAAAAATAACATACAAATGTCATGAAGTTTCTCAGGAGATGAAATAATGATTGATGGCAAATTTCCCTGGAACAAAGTAATTTGCAGGTGGTTTGGGGGTAAAAATTCCCTTAAAGTGTTTTATGAGAGAATTGAACCTCTTTAACTTAGTCCAGAGTTTTTCTTTAATTAAAAGTAATTGATTGGAACAATAAACTTTGGCTTCTAACTATGAGAGAAGATTGAAATTTTGAACTCATGAGCTTCTTCATTCAGAGGCAAAGAAAAGGCTTAGGTTGATATGTAAAAGTACAGAAAAAGGTTATAAAATCAATTACAGAATGGAAGAAAAATATAATAAAACAAAGGACTAATGTTTGATTTTCACATGTAGGACAAACATTTTAGAGGAAAAGGATATATTAACAAGAGGAGAAAGAAGACTTTTGAGAATTGGAGCCAAGATAGAAGAGGAAGCAGATAAACTCTCTCAACATCTCAGTTCATTTCCTATACCTACTCCTGGATCATAGCACCAGGGCAGAGAAAAGTACTTCCAGTCCCAGGAAAGCAGAGGTCCTGAGGAAGACTATTATTTTGAGTTTCAAAGGAACGGGGGCCCTGAAAAGCAGGATACTTGAAGTGGCAAGGGATCAGAGGCCCTTAATAAGTAAGGACTAGGGCCAAGGTCAGGAAAGCAGTGATCTCCCTGGATCTGGAAAACACCCAAAACTCCCAAAACAAGATCTAAAAATAGCAGTGTAAAGAAAGCCTGAAGTTTGGAACAGTGCCTTTATTCCTTTCCTTCCCAACACCAGAGACAGAGCCCAATTTTAACATAAAGTTCAAAGTCAAGAAATGAGCTGGAAAAATGAGTAAACAAGAGAGCCTGAAGATTAAAAGCTACTATGGGGACAGGGAAGATCAAGAAACAAATTCAGAAGAATATGATGATGTCGAAACTGCTACAAGTAAAGTCTCAAAGAAAAGATGTGAATTGGACACAAGCCCCACAAAATTCCTGGAAGAGCTAAAAAAATTACTTTTAAAATCAAATAAGAGTAAAGTTGTAGGTTATAAAATAAATATATATAAATAATCTGCATTTCTATATATTATGAACAAAACTCAGCAAGAAAAGATCAAGTCCACTTAAAATAGCTGTAGACAACATAAAATATTTGGAAGTCTACTTGCCAAGACAAACCAAGGAACTACATGAACACAATTACCAAACACTTTTCACACAAATAGTCATATCTAAACAACTGGAGAAATATCAGTTGCTCATAGGTCGGCCAAG
This sequence comes from Pseudocheirus occidentalis, assembly GCA_028646575.1. Lineage (NCBI taxonomy): Eukaryota > Metazoa > Chordata > Mammalia > Diprotodontia > Pseudocheiridae > Pseudocheirus > Pseudocheirus occidentalis. Next base: position 73,891,784 of record CM053593.1, on the reverse strand, counting down.
GCAATATAATAAAAATGATAATTCTTCTTAAATTACTTTACTTAGCCCCATATCGATCAAACTGCCAAAATTTATTTCATAGAGCTAGGAAAAATAATTTTAAAAATTAATCTGAAGAATAAAAGGTCAAGAACATCAAGGGAATAAATGAAAAAAATGCAAAGGAAGTTGACCTAGCCATACCAGATCTAAAACTGTATTATAAAGCAGCAATCATCAAAATTATTTAGTGCCAGCTAAGAAACAGAGTGGTGGATGAGTGGAATATGTTATGTACACAAGACAAAGTGGTAAATGATTATAGTAATCTACTGTTTGAGAAACCCAAAGATTCCAACTTCTTGGATAAGAACTCACAATTTGACAAAAATTTCTTGGAAAATTGGAAAATAGTATGGCAGAAAGTAAGCATAGACCAATATTTCATACTGGATTCCAAGATAAGATAAAAATGAATACATGACTTAGATATAAAGGGTGATACTATAAGCAAATTAGGAGAGCAAAGAATAGTTTACCTGTCATATCTATGGAGAAAGGAAGACTTTATGACCAAACAAGAAATAGAGAACATTGCAAAATGCAAAATGGATAATTTTAATTATATTAAATATAAAAGTTTTTGAACAAAACCAATACAACCAAAATCAGAAGGAAAGGAAAAAGATGGGACAATAGTTACAGCCATTGTTCTTGATAAAGGCCTCTTTTCAAAACAAATTTATAAGAATATAAACCATTTCCCAGTCGATAAAGGGTCAAGGGATATGAACAGATAGTTTTCATATGAAGAAATTAAAGCTACCTATAGTTATATGACAAAAATGTTCTAAATCAGTATTGACTAGAAAAATGAAAATCAAAACAATTCTAGGGGCAGCTAGGTGGTGCAATGAATAGAGCACCCCCTGGAGTCAGAAGGTCCTGAGTTCAAATCCGGCCTCAGACACTTGACACACTTGCTATCTGTGTGACTTTGGGCAAGTTGCTTAACCAAAATTGCCTTGCCTCCCCGCCCAAAAAAGAAAAAAACAACTCGAGGAACCACCTCATACCTATAATATTGGTTAATATAACAGAAAAAGAAAATGATAAATGTTGGAGAAGATGTGGGAAAATCGGGACATAAAAGCACTGTTGGTGGAGCTGTGAACTGATCTGGAGAGCAATTTGAAACTATGTCCAAAGGGCAATCACATTATGTATACCCCTTGACCCAGCAAGACCTCTACTAGGTCTATATCCCAAATAGATAAAAGAAAAATTATCTATAATGTACAAAATATATGTAAAGCAATATTTTTGTGGTGGCAAAGAACTGGAAATTGAGGAGATGTCCTTCAGTTGTGGAATGACCGAAAAAGTAGTGGTATATGATTATGATAGAATATTATTATGCTATAATAAGTGATGAGCAAGATACTTTCAGAAAAACCTGGGAAGACTTACATGAACTGATACAAAGTGAAGTGAGTAAAACCAAGAGAACATTTTAAATAGTAGCAGCAATATTGCATGATGGGCAACTGTGAAGTAGTTTCAGCAATAAATGATCCAAGAAAATTCCAAAGGATTCATGATGAAAAATGCTATCTACCTCCAGAGAAAGAATTGTTGGTGTCTTTATGAAGATCAAAACATACTTTTTAAATGTTCTTTGCTTCTCTTGGGTTTTTTGTCTATATTCTTTTGCAAATGTTTAATATGGAAATATATTTTCATGACTGCACAAGGAGGTTTCAGGGGAGAGATAGAAGAAAAGAAATAATTTGAAACTTGCTTTTTCTTATTATATGTAATTGAGAAAAATGAAAAATATGATTTATGTGAAAAAATCAAATAAGAGTGTTAGAAGCAAATTGGTAAAATAAATGAAGGCAATATAAGAAAAATGTGAAAAGACAATTAAGAGCTTGAATAAAAAAACAAAAATAATTACTGAAGAAAATAATACCCTAAAAAAGACCACCACAGAATAAGACAAATGGGGAAAAACATACAAAAGCTCACTTTTGAAGAAAAACATTCCTTAAAAAATAGTACTGGGAAAGTGGAAGCTAATGGCATGAGACATTAAAAAAACAATAAAAACAAAATCAAATGAATGAAAAAAGAAGAAAATGAGAAATATCTCAAGGGAAAAATAATTAACCTGGGAAACAAATCAAGAAGAGATCATTTAAGAATTATTAGACAGCCTGAAAATCATTATCAAAGAAAGATAGTAGGCATCATATACCAAGAAATTATCAAAGGAAACTGTCTCAATATCCTAGAACAAGAAAGCAAAATAATTTTTAATCCAACGCTCATTTCCTTAAAAAAGACCCTAAAAGGAAAATTCCTAGGGATACTTCAGCCAAATTTAAGAGTTCTCAGGTTTAAGAGTAAATACTTCAAGCAGCCAAAAAGAAACCATTCAGATACCCTGGAGTTACAGTCAAGATCGCACAAGATTTGGCAGCTACCACTTTAAATGAGTGGATAGCTTAGAAAATAATGTTCCTGAAATAAAAAGAACTAGGATTACAAATAAAAACAATCTACCAGGAAAACTTATTATAAACCTTTAGGAGAAAACTGGATATGTAATGAAACAGAGAACGCTCAAGCATTCCTGATGAAAAGACCAGAGCTGAATAGAATATTTGACTTTCAAAATATAAGACTGAAGAGAAGCATTAAAAGGTAAATATGAAAGAGAAATCATAAGTGACTCAATAAAGTTAAACTGTTTACATTTCTATATGGGAAGATGATACATATAACTCCTAAGAACTTTATCATTAGTAGGGCAGTTAGAAGTACTCTATAGAGACAGGGGGAGGAAAAGTGAGTTGATCACGTTGGGACGATCTACAAAAAAAAAACGGGTGAGAAAGAGGGATGCACTGAGATAAGGGAGAAGAAGAATGGGGGAACTTATTTCATATGGAAGAGGTACATATGAAAAAGCTTTTACATTGAAGAGGACAAATGGGGTGGGTGAGTAATGCTTGAATCTACTCTCATTTGAATTGGTTCAAAGAGAAAAGAACATAGATATATATTATACAAACACATACATATAAAAATACTCAGAGAAGAAAGGGGGAAGTGGCGAAAAGGGGAGAAGAGGTGACTTTTTCCCCCCTATCAAGTCTACAAGTGAACAACAAAGGGATGATAATTCGACAACTTAGCGAGGGCTGCAGGAAAAAAGGAGTATTAAAACTAAGGGTAGAAAAAGGGGTTATCTTCACTAAGTATCATTCCCATTGGGGATGATGATTTGAATCTATGAGGAGTTGGCGTATTGTGAGAATACACTCTCATAGAAAGCTGTGTATCAATTGATAGGGTCCTGTCCCAAGAATAGGAAAATGTGAGTTCCTGGAGATAGAATCCATTGGGGGGAGCGTTGGTCAGAGAGTACAGACCTAGATGTGATAGCACATCTAAAGAAAAAGAGGACAATCACATATGCTACAGGAAGAAGATTTTGGAATCACAATTTGGAACACAGGGTACTTTCTAGTATGGAACATTATTGCTATCCACAAGTCTTCTCCCACTAACTCATACATCTAAGAGTATCAGCAAAAAGAAAAGTACAATGGAATAAGATTTATAAATGTAAATTGAATTGAGTTGAAATTTTGTTTCCATATAGATGTTGAAAAAAGCCCATTTTAAAATGGGCATTTTTTGTTCTTAATCAATAATCTCCCAACTTAAAAAATCTGTATCAGTAAAAAAAAAATCCTTACCATCAATATGTATATTTACTTCTTTAAATTATGTAGCATATTATTGTACTAATACTTATATATGTTATAAAATCTGCATAAAATTTCCATTTTAAAGGATGAGCTGAAGATGAAGTAATATTTGAAGCTAAAATCAATAAGGAGTCATTGGAGTTTACTGAGTTGGGGGAAAGGATAATATGGTTAGATTTGGATTTTAGGAAAAATCATTTTGGTAGATGTATGAAGAAAGTATTAGAAAGGAAGGCTATTTGGCACTGAGATCATTGAGAATACTATAATAGTCCAGGCAACTGCTGCTTGGTAACTGAGTAACCTTTAACAGGATCTTGTACAGTGCCAGAAGGCTGGGGATGTGTTAGAGATAAGCTCCATAACTGGATAGCTTTAGCAGAATCGGATGTGACCTGTCTTCACATTCCATAATTGATTGTTTATATATCTGATTCATAAATGTTTTGGAGCCTTGACCCCACTTTAGAGACCACTACTTAAAATTATAGAAATTAAAAGGCAAGAATCATCTTTGGTGAGGGCCGGTAGGGATCTTAGGAGGCAGGTTTTTGAACCCAAACCTAAGGTTTTCTTCCTGATGGCACAATAGTAAAATTTCCAAATTCCTTGTCAGTTTTTTACTTCTAAGGCTTTCCCCTCCTCACCCCATTCCTAACTCTGACATCCTCCAGTGTTTCTTTTTCAATGTAAAGCCCATGTCTTCATGAAATGCACTTTTATATTTATGCCACTAGAGGGAACTAGTTGACAACCTTATGTAAACCACTATGTCAGGCATTTTAAAAACAACTTGAGAAGTATTTTTTTAATAAAATTTTAATTTCAATCAAAAAGTACAATTTTAAACACTTTTATACAAAAGAAGAGTGAGAGGATCGTATAAGTAATTGAATTTAATTATAATTAATTTGCTTTATAGAAAGATGCATGCATGTATCATATATTCAAATTTAATAAGGTAGTGACAAAGTTGCCCCATTTATTTGCATTCCTCCTTGTGCTTTCTTCTCCTCCGGATATTTTAAGTGTTTTGTTTATGATCTTTTCCCCCATATATATCCTTACTCACTAATTTACCACCACTAACAACAACCTTAAATCAAATCTGGATAGCTCAACAAAATAATTACCATAATATTCATGTCTGACAATGCATATCTCATTACAAATTTCTAAAAGACACTGCATTTCCAAGAAAATTATACTTTACCTGTCAATACCAATGACTCTCAACATTTATTGAAATTTCAGTTATTGGGGCGGCTAGGTGGCGCAGTGAATTAAGCACCGGCCCTGGAGTCAGGAGTACCTGAGTTCAAATCTGGCCTCAGACACTTAACACAAAAAACTAGCCGTGTGACTTTGGGCAAGTCACTTAACCCCAACTGCCCTCCAAAAAGCAAAAAAAAAAAAAAGAAATTTCAGTTATTCCAGCAGAAAATAAAAACCACCAGCCTATTCTTTACATTTGGATGGAAATATCATTAATCTAGTGCATAAGCATACGGGATTTCCATTGGAGGTGGAAATTAACTAGAACCATAATTGATGAGTAGAAAGAGAGCAGTCTAGATTGAATTTAGGAAATTAAAAAATGCTTTCAATAATTTCCATTTTCTCTCTGACAAAAATCTACCTTTCATTCCTAATTTTTCCCTTTTTTTGTCTCCAATAATATATATATATTATAAAATGCCAAAAAAAATCTGAATAACCAAAAATTTCAGGTAATAACAGGTAGAATTTTCAAAGAGCTTTATAGTTTACAAATATCTCACAACAATACTGATAGGAATACAATAAAATAGTCCTTTTCTAACAAGAAATTGAAGCAAAGAAAGAGAGGTTAAGATACATCTAGTTTTGCACAGAAAGCAATGAATAGTCATAAGATAATTTGAAACAAGCCATAGCATTTTGTGGAGAATAACTTGCATGCAAGAAGTGGAGTAAAAGATTTCATCTAGAAAATGTACAATCAAGAAAAAGTAAGTTGGTCACGAGTAAGATCAAGAGGTTAATGAACAGATTGCCCAAGTCCTTCACTGATAGCCTTGGAATGCTAAAATACCTAGATCACAACAGATGCCAAAATGCTGGGTATGAAATGAGAAGAGGCTTCTGATTTGCACTGAGAATGCATCCACCTCCATGAGATTATAAGTTCATTGAGTTTTTGAAGTATCTCATATATACATGAAAACCTATGTATGTCTCTTCTTTGTAGCAGGTAGGTGAGGCAGTAGATAAGAGTTGTATTTGGAGCTGGGAAAATCTAAATTCAAAATCTACCACAGACACTTATTTTCACCATTCTGGCCATGGGGCAAGCTACTTAACTTATCAGGCTCAGTTTATTTATCTATAAAACAGAGATGTTAATAGCACTTACCTCATTGGGTGGGTGTGAGAATTGAATAAGAAAGCATGCATAAGGCATTTTGCAAACCTTAAAGAACTATGTAAATGGCAACTACTATTACAACTTTTTTTTTATGGTGATGATTCTAATATACTTTAGCAAAAATAAAAAAAGATACTTGTATACCCAGACAGGAAACAGATCTGAGAGATCAGGAGAACTTGTTCCAGTCCCAGCTCTGCCGTGTGCTACCTCCATAATCCCCCTACCCTCTTTATTGCTAATGTCTTCCTCTATAACTTGTCTGCAGTTGATCATGTCTAGATCTGATTTGTTTATAGTTGACTGCACATTGTTTCTCCCATTAGATTTTGAGCTACTTGGGGGCAATGGCTGTGCATGGCACATAGTGGCTACTTAATAAAATGCTTATTAACTGACTGATCTGGGCCTTGGTTTCCTCACCTAACAAAGGAGGAGGTTGGACTAAATGACTTGAATAGCATAGAGATAGAAACAGGACCTTTGATTCCAATAGTGCAGAGAACTCTTAGGTGAAGAAACTTCTTTTTCCAATGAAGATTGGTACATTCTATATAATTTAAGGTCTTAGAAAGCTGCCTAGACCACTGAGACATTAAGGAACTCGCTGTCTCCTACACAAAAATAACTCATGTTTTTATAGCACTTCATAGTAATGAGGCATTTTATATCTGTTGCAAAGATTTCCTTTGAATTTCACAATAACCATATGAAGTAAATACTACACATATTCTTTTTTTGGTAAGATATAAGATAACGAACCAAATTCTTGATGGGTTGCTAGTGTGTGCCTATCATCGGTGAAGAGGTATACTGGGCCTTCCCAATGCTTCAGTGGAAACACATGAATCTAGTCATCATTTCTACTTAGCAACTTGAAACTCAAATCATAATTCAGCTCCTTACAGCTTCAACTGAACTGCTATTTCCACTAGAGGGCAGACTTATACTACTGGAAAAATATACACACGTATATATGCATGTGTATGTATACACACTTGTGTACACATACATAAGTGTGTGTACATATGCATACATACATATGAGGTAGCTGGTAGCTGGGAGGGAAGGGAAAAAGGGATCCTGGGGAAAATCTAGATGGTGTGAAAAAAATAGCAAAAGCTATTATTTGTGTAAGAAAATCAGCTATCCAATAAATCATATTCTAGATTTAGTCATTTTCTCCCTAGAAAACCCTACATGTGTTTCAATTTATCCACATTTTTTGCTAGTGAAATATACTTTGTCATCATTATGATCATCATTAGTATTTATCACATTAAGCTTCACAAAGCTATTTACCAATATCTCATTTTATTCCCATAACCACTCTGGGAGGTTGTTGCTTTTCAGTCATTTTCAGATGTGTCTGATTCTTTGTGACCCCATTTGGGGTATTCTTGGCAGATACCAGAACGGTTTGTCATTTCCTTCTCTGGTTCATTTTACAGATGAGGAAACTGAGGCAGGTTGTTGTTTATGGGATGTATTGAGCCGCTTGAATTTGGAGGTAGCACCCAGGAAAAAAGCACCAGTTATTATAGGGACCAACAGAAGTGGAGGCAAAGGTGGGAAGATGCAGTTAAGGTCAGGCAGAAGGATTTGGAGCTGGGACAATAAGACTGGGTTCAGGTTGAACACAAAATATAAGATAATGAACCAAATTCTTGGTGGGTTACCAATGTGTGCCCATCATCATTGAAGAGGTATACTGGGTCCTCCCAATATGTCTAAATAGGTTTCAATTGTTCTGCTTTTCACTGTGAATTTACAACAAAGTATCTCTGAGCTGTGGTTGATTTAAAAAAAACTCTATTAATTGAGGCATAAAATCAATCAACTGGTGGGTATTTTAAATAAAGTTAGCATGACAATTTAGAGTTTATGTCATTCTTTCCCTAAGCCAAATTCAACGAGAGTAAATGAAGGTAAAGTTGTTAACAGTTATCCCTTGCTTCTTCTATATGGGATGAATAACCCCATTTTGTCTCTCCCTGTGTCCTCTCATTCTAGTCCTCTCTCACCTCAGAATTTCACCTTTTAAAGTATCATCCCTTCATATTCAATTGATCTTATAACCTCTATGTACACATATACACACATGCTCAGATATGTGTACATATACAAAAAAGAAAAGCATATGTGGTCATTCACTAGTTAGGGCAAAAAAGAAAATATTCAGAAATTAAGGTGTTATAAAAGCTAAAAATATCAATAAAACTTTTTAGATAGAAAAAAAAGTTAGCAGGACAATCAAAATGGACCTGCATAATGGATAAGTCATAGAATCACAGAGCTAGTTAGAAGAGACGCATCCGTTTTACAGAGGAGAAAGCCATCGTAGGATCATAGAATAGGTCAGAGTCACCAAAAAATCAGGAGCGATCTGAATGGGCGTCTATTGTAGGGTCTTAGATCTAGAGCTAGAAAGTATTTTAAAAGGTAATCTAGCCCAGATCTCTCATTTCATAGATGAGGAATTTGAGGTCTAAATAAGCTATGTGACTTATCCAACGTAACAGAAGGAGGAAGTGGAAAAATCTAAATTTAAACTCAAATCTCATGGCTCTAAGAACAGAGCTCCAAGTTCAACAATACTGGTCTATAATGACTTAAACTAATCAGTCCAACAAGACAGGGATCCCAGAAGCGGTATGGCAATCATTAGACGGTAACGTGAGGAGAGTACCGGATTTGGAGTGAGGTAGACTTAAATTCAAGTCTCCTTTAGACACTTACTACGTTTAGGACTCTGCTAACCATTTTCAGGCTCAGTTTCCTCATCTGTATAATGGGGGTGATTGTCCCTACACAAAGACTCGCGGCAAAGGTAAAATGAAATACTATATGCAAAGCACTTTGCAAAGCTTAGTGACACAATGAATGAACTGAGAGTTAGAATACCTTGGTTCTAAGAACAACCATTAATTCCTTCTATCATTTTGGAAAACATTCTTAACCCTTTGGGTTCTCATTTGTAGACTATTGACCTAATAAGCACAAAAGTCCCTTCTAAGTTTAAAATTCAGTGATTCTGTTCCTACTTCCTCAGCAAGCAGAGAAACACAATTCCATCACGCTGTCTCCATTGGTCTCTTGGCCTGACCTGCCAGCTTGCTGGAGGAGAGAAACATCATTCTATTGGCTTCCCCTACTGGTCCTCTTGCCCTCTGATGCCCTGAGAAGATTCCACCCAGAGGCTAAACTCTAGAATTATTGATAAACTACCTGAATTCATTCCTTAGTGACTACCCAACTATCAATCAACCATAACCATCCCACCCAGTTATAACTTCCTTATACCAGTAATTCTTCACCAACTATCATGCAAACTCTTCTCCATTTCACAATGCCCACACTTTATTCCCCTCCTCCTCAACTGAACTCTCTTCCAGTGTTCCTCTATAAATTGGAGTGCTGGATTTGAATTCTTTAAAGCTACCCAGCCCTTATAATGTGTTCAATTAAATGCTTACTCCATGGATAACAAACTGGTTTCATCTGACATCTTTACCTTTCTTACCTCTTTCATCTTTGTCTTTCATGAGCTCAATTTCTCTGATGGTGACATAGCTTCCCTGACCACGCTGGTTTCACTTGCAGCAATGGCTGCATTTTCACTCATTCTCTTCACCTTACTGGTCAATTTGGGGGAGCTGGAATATTTTTATAACTCATTATGACTTCCAAGCTCTCCTTCCACCACTATCACTAAGCAATCTCTTCTCCTTTAAGGTTCCCTCTAAACAGAGCTATCACCCAATCAAATTTCTGGTAGCTGATATATACAAACCTTTAGCAGTTCCCATCTTTCCTCAATGAATTCCCTGGCTCATAGTTTTTCTCTCATCCTCAACTCCTGCTTTCATACTAGAAGAATTTAAGACATACATTGATACTTCCTCAAGCATCCTAACCTTCCCATTCCTCAACTTACTCTTTTCCCATGACCTACTTCTCCATTCCACTCTAACTACACAGTGAGATGGTCATACTTCTTGATCTTGCCCACAAATGAAATACTTCCATATTTGTGAACTCAGAAATTTTTTCATGAGAACACAATTTGTTGTCATTTAGACCTCTTTACCGCGCAACTAATAATCCTGTTCTTCATTCTCACCATGACCTCTATTCCCTCCACCTCTCAGTTCATTTCCAAGTAATCACCCCTTCTCTGACTACACTTTCTACTTTTCACTACCTTGACCCCTTACCGTGCTAATAATTGTATATTACATATACATATATATTATATATACACATATATAACATGTACATATATATTTTGTGGTCTGCTAAAATTCATTTTTAATGATCTCAACTGGATCCTTACTGCAAAAAGGCAATCCTATTCCAACTACCTCAACTCACCATATCACTCAAAGCATCAGCTTTTCTAAACCTTTTCATTCTTCCTTAAATCTCTCATACCTCCTCCTACCCGCCTCACCTCTGTTGAGATTCTTGCCTTATATTTCACTGAAAAATAATTGAAGCAATTAGCCAAGATCTCACTCTTCTCCCCTCCTTCTAATCTCATATCATTCAGATGCTAGAACATTTAATATTTATATAGATTTTAAATCTGATCTTGGAGGTAACCGGAAATCACTGGAGTTTATTGAATGAGAGGTGTGAGATAGTCAGAAGACTGGTTTGGCTCTCTCCATGTTCTATGGTCTAGCCAAAATGACTTCTTTCTATTCTTCATTCATGATAGTGAAGAACTGAAATTACATACCACATCTTTGTGTCTTTGTTAAAGCTGTGTACTGTCCATGGCATTTACCTTCTCCCCAACTCTTCCTTTCAGAATTCCTCTCTTCCTTCAAATTTTAGCTCAACCATCACCTCCTACATGAAGCATTTCCTATTCCTATCTAGTTGCTACTACATCTCCCCAATTCCAAATTATCTTCTATTTACTTTGCAAGTTTTTACATAAACTTGCATATTTGCATGCTATTGCCCCCATAAACTGTAAAATGCTTGAATACAGAAACTGTTTTCTATTTTATATTTTTTCAACTTTTTATTCAGTATTTTATTTTCCCCAGTTACTTGTAAAAACAATTTTTAACATTCATTCATGAATTCCAAATTCCCTTCCTCCCTCCCCCCCACTTGCCATTGAGAAGGAAAGCAATTCAATGTAGATTATACATGTGAAGTTATGCAAAACATTTCCATATTAGTCATGTTGTGAAAGAAAAACGAAAAAGACTCAAGAAAAAATAAAGTTTAAAAAAGTAGGCTTCAATCTATATTCAGACACCATAAATTCTCTAACTGGGGATAGATAGCATTTTTTAATCATTACTCCTTAAGAGTTGTCTTGGATTGTTATATTGCTCAGAATAGCTAAGTCATTAACAACTGATCATCTTACAATATGACTGTTATTTTCTACACAGTACATTTCCCTTTGCATCAGCCCATGCAAGTCTTTCCAGGTTTTTTTCTGAGAGCATCCTGTTCATCATTTCTTAGAGTACAATACTATTCCATCATAATCTCATAGCACAACTTGTTCAGTCATTCCCCAATTGATGGGAAAATACTTAATTTCTAATTCTTTGTCACCAGAAAATAGCTGCCGTAAATATTTTTGTACCTATAGGCCCTTTGCCTTTACATTTTTTTCTCTCTTTAGGGATACAGACCTAGTAGTGGTATTGAGTGGGTGATCAAAAGGTATGCATGGTTTTGTAACCCTTTGGGCTCAGTTCTAAATTGCTCTACCAAATGGTTGAATCAGTTCACAACTCCATCAACAATGCATCTTTCCCATGTCCTGTCCAACATTTATCATTTGCCTTTTCTGTCCTAGGCAATCTAATAAGTATGAGGTAGCACCTTTTAATTTATATTTCTTTAATACATAGTGAGTTAGAATATTTTTTTCATATGACTATCCATAGTTTTGATTACTTCATCTGAAAACTGATCATATCCTTTGGTTATTTATCAACTGGGGAATGGCTCTTATTTTTGTAAAATTTTATTCAGTTCTATATATGTTTGATAAATGTGGCCTTTGTCAGAGAAACTTGCTTCAACTTTTTTCCACAAGTTTAAAGAAGTAGGCTTCAATATATATTCAGACACCATAAATTCTCTAACTGGGGACAGATAGCATTTTTAATTACTCCTTAAGAGTTGTCTTGGATTGTTATATCGCTCAGAATAGCTAAGTCATTAACAACTGATCATCTTACAATATGGCTGTTACTTTCTACACAGTACATTTCCTTTTGTATCAGCCCACGCAAGTCTTTCCAGGTTTTTTCTGAGAGCATCCTGTTCAATCAATAGCATTATTGCTAACTGTATTTCCCTCCATCCTATCCCCCCACATTTATTCAATTTTCCTTCCTTTCACCCTGCCCCTTCTCAAAAGTGTTTTGCTTCTCACTGGCCCCTCTCCCAATCTATTCTCACTTCTATCAATCCCCCCTTCCCTTATCTCCTTCCCCTCTGACTTTCCTGTAGGGTAAGACAAATTTCTATAATCAATTGATGTGTATGTTATTCTCTCCTTGAGCCAATTGCAGTGAAAGTATGGTTCACTCACTTCCCCTCACCACCACCCTTCCCTCTCCATGGTAAAAGTTTTTTTCTTGCCTAGTTTATGTGAGGTAATTTATCCCATTATACCTCTCCCTTTCTCTTCCTCTCAGTATATTACTCTCTTGTTCAGGGCCAATGTGAGCCAATCTAGTCATGGGTAGAGTCTGGACCAGGATTCCCCTGGACCCTACTCCCCATGTGGGCTAATTATGGCTCAGGGTGTTGGCTTACCATCTTTGTGTGGCTAGCAAGGAAACAGGGTGTGATCACCGAGAAGTGAACCCCAAAGATTACACAACTTCCAATAATTAAGTACAAGCTGGTTAATCATTTTTTCCATGAGAAAACCAGATACAACTGCCTATAAAGCCACACACAAACAGCTTTCCAGAGGGCTGCTGCTGTAGAGAGCTTTCAAGGTCCTGATTACCTATAATAGCAAAATCTCTATTTATCCAATAACAAATCAGAGCAAAACGTTCACAGAGAAGCAAAATACAGCATTCACCATGTCACAACTCAACAACTTATCACTAAAATGGCCACATAGTTTTCACCAAAATGGTCACAATAGTTTTCAACAAAGTACATTCATTTAGTCAATCACAAAATCCTTAATTCAATCATAGAGTACAAAAGTCAAAGTTTTCCAGCCCTAGGTTACAGCAAATCATAATCTTCTCAGTCAGTACACAGTATCCAAATAAAGACTTCTTTCAGCTTGACTCAAGGCTGGCCCTCAGCTTCCATGGTTCCTCTTCCATGGTCCCAACTACAATGGTCACCTGGATTCAAAGTCAGGAAGCTCCCAGTTCCTTGTCCAGCTCCTTGTCCAGGTCCTTGTCCAGTTCTTTGCCCAGTTCTTTGTCCAGTTCTTGTTCTATATTGAAGTTCACAGTGCCCAATACACCTCAAGTCCTTCACAGTTCCTGTTTCTGGGAAGACAAAGTTTAATAGAGCCCCAATAATATTCATACACATTGACATCACTCTCTCAACCCTTTTATTTTTTAGATATCATCCCTTTATATTCAACTTACTACTGTGCCCTCTATCTATATATACTTCTTCTAACTACTCTAATAATGAAAAATGTCTTATGAGTTACAAATATCATCATCCCATGGAGGAATGAAAACAGTTTAATCCTATTAAGTCCCTCATAATTTCCCTTTCTTGTTTACATTTTTATGCTTCTCTTTAGTCTTGCATTTGAAAGTAAAATTTTCTATTCAGCTCCAGTCTTTTCATCAAGAATGCTTGAAAGTCATCTGTCTCATTGAATATCCATTTTTCCCCTGAAGGAACTGATAAGAGCCATCCCCCAGTTGATAAATAACCAAAAGATATGGTCAGTTTTCAGATGAAGTAATCAAAACTATGAATAGCAATATGAAAATGTTTTTTCTAGGTAGGTGATTTTTTTATTGTAATTCCAGCTCTTTTGCCTTCTACAATATGTAGAAACTGCTAAATCTTGTGTTATCCTAACTACGGTTCCATGATACTTGCAATTATTTCTTTCTTGCTGCTTACAGTATTTCCTGCTTAATCTGGGAACTCTAGAATTTGGCTATAATATTCCTGAGAGTTTTCATTCTGGGATTTATTTCAGGAGGTGATTTCAATTTCTATTTTACCATCTGGTTCTAGAATATCAGGCCAGTGTTCCTTGATAATTTCTTGAAAGATGATGTCTAGGCTCTTTTTTGTCATGGCTTTCAGGAAGTCCAACAATTTAAAGTTATCTTTCCTGGATATATATTCCAGTCAGTTGTTTTTCCAATGAGATATTTCACATTGCCTCCTATTTTTTTCATTCTTTTGGTTTTGCTTTATTGTTCTTGATTTCTCATAAAGTCATTAGCTTCTATTTGCTCCATTCTAATTTTTAAGGAATTCTTTTCTTCAGTGAGTTTTTAGAATTTCTTTTCTGTTTGGTCACTTCTACTTTTTAAGGTATTTTTCTCCTTACTGGTTTTTTGAACCTCTTTTGCTATTTGGCCTGGTCTGTTATTTTCTTCAGTATTTTCTGTGTCTCCTTTAGCAAGCTCTTGACTTTTTTCTTGCATCACTCTCATTTCTCTTCCAATTTTTTCTCTACCTCTCTTAGTTCTTGATTTTCAAAATCATTTTTGAGCTCTTCCATGTCCTGAGACCAATTCTTATTTTATTTGGAAGCTTTGGATGGAGGAGCTTTGACTTTGCTGTCTCCTCTGGGTGTGTTTTGATTTTCCTTGTCATCATCATAATTTTCTATACTCAGAGATTTTATTCTCATTGTTTGCTCACTTTTCCAGCCTATTACCTGAGTTCTAACATTTTGTTAAAGTAGGGCTCTGCTTCCACGGTGGAGAACATACTGCCCCAAACTTCAATGGTTTTGTGCAACTGTTTACAGAAATACTTCTAGGGACCTCTAAGTCTTCAGTTCTTCCAAGTGGTATGATTTAAGGAGAGGTGTTTACTACTCTCCTGGCCTTTTCTCTGGTCCATGAGTAACCACAAGCATTCTTTTTGGACTTTGATGAAAGCCCCCCTTAACTGTAGCTACAAGCTCTCCTAAGCTAATGTTCCTCCTCAGCTCAGCCTTGGATTGCTGCTCAGGACTGTGACCCAGATCTGAGTATGGGCAAAGCAACAGAGTCCTGCCTCAGTGCTAGCAAAATGACCCTTGTTATCTCCTTCTGATCAATTGTTCAAACCCTTCAGCCTCTGTGAGTCAAGAACTCCAGAAGCAGCCACTGCTGCTGATTCAGTCACTCTCAAGGCCTGTTCCTGTTTTGCTATGGCTGAAGCTGTGCTGCAGCAGCCTGGGTTGGACCATCCTCCACTCTCAGCCAGGTGCAACAGACCTTTCCTGCAGACCTTCTAAATTGTCTTTAGCATCTGGGGGCTGAGAGGTCTGGAAACCACCACTGTTGCCAGTGATTCAGTCACCCCAAGGCCTGTTCTAAGTTTTCTAGGGTTGGGTTTAAGCTGGTCCAGCCTGTGCTCCTCTCTCACCTTGGTGCAATAAACCTTTCCTGGTGACCTTCCAAGTTAAGTTGGGATGGAAATTTGATTCACTCTGTGGGTTTTGCTGCTCTTCAAATTGTTTAATAATTTTTAAAAGGTATTTGGAGGGGTTTAGGGGAGAGTTCAGGTGAGTTCCTGGCCTTTAGTCTGCCATCTTGGCTCTACCCCTCTGTTTTTATCTTAACTCTAGTTCCTAGAAAAATTCCTGGCACAGAGATAAATGTAAATTGATGGGTTAATAATTAAGCAGTTCTACAGTTAGAAGACAATAGTGGATTTACTGAAGTTTGATTAAAAGGCTGGTGACGGCCTTAATAGGGATTATTTCCTATCTGACTCAAATAGATCATTTAGAGCCATGGTATTCAAAACAAGAAGTTATTTTTCCAAATAAATATTGATCTCTACTTCCAAGGCACATTCAGTAGACCTGAATGAAAGTGACTCTTGCAGTCATTTCAACAGATCTAAGGAACTCAGAAAGACTCAAGAGACAAGAGGTCAAATGAAGAAATCCCACATCGTTCCCCTGGATGCAGCAACCCCCTCCTATAGCCAGCTGTGATGCACTGGCTAATTCAACCATGACTAAGACCCAACTCTACTCCCAGCCTACCACAGCAACCTTGTGGACTGACATTCTAAAGGTGTAAGGTAGTTCTAGTTTTCACATTTGGTGCAGGTGAGGACAATTCAGGATGGTAGAGATTTTGAGTAAATAATTTCTATGTATCAAATCCCAAAGGAAGAAAAGATAGTTAATTAATACCGGGTCTCCATTGGAAGAGAAAACTGTTTTCCCAAGCCTGGTAAAGTCTAATATAAAGTCTAATATAAAATTCACTAGCATGTATACCAAGGTTTATGGAGGTGTTAATGCTTGTTTTTAAAGCTGTGTTTTGTTTTCATGGGTTGTATATAAGACTATTACTGTTCATTTGGTTGGTTTATGGGTAATTTTTCCTAGGTTGTTTACTCTCTGGGCAATTCCCAACCTAAAACACACAGACACACACACACACACACACACCGCTCTGTGCATTACCAAGTCAGAAATTGTTTCATGGCTTCTGCCTCAGAAAAAGGACATATCCAGAAAACTTTATCAGTAGATTCATAAACCACAAAAAACAAAAGGCCATTGAGGTGTTCTGTTAGAAGAACTGTTTAGGAGCATCACTGGGAATCTACTGCATCCTGGCTCTGAGTTGAGAAAAATGGAAGATTTCTTTAGCAAAAAATTTTCTTAAATCCAAAATTAAATACCTGATTCCAAAATCTACAACAGTCTTCCCTCACTTTCAAACATTATTTTCTATCATCTGAAGTTGAAACCACTATAATAAAAATTTCGGCAAATAAAGAGCATGAAAAATCCACATTTTCTAATGGGTATGTGGGGCATTAAGATTTTTATGAGTTTGTCTGAAATTTTTCATACCACTAGAGACCATTACAACTTCACATATTATTTCATCTCTCAGTGATACTTTCCTCTCATTTATAGGCATGGCAAACATTGTTCTTCTCTGTTATGAGCATGGTGTATATTCTTTCCAAGAATAAATCATTTTTTTTCTTTTACTTCTCGGCATTTGAACCTTGGGCAATGACATACTATATTACAGATGAGAAAGCCCAGAGTACTATAATTTTTAAGTATTTCTCTGCCATACCTTCTTGTTGCTAGCAACAAAAATAAGCAGTGCTAAGCTCCTGGCAATCCTCCCCATTAGAAAGCCTACTAAATAAGGGTGAACTTTTCCTTTATGGAAAATCTTAGCAATAAATTAATGTACTTGTTTTCATTCTCTGATCAGGTAACTCTTAAAGGATTGACCTAAGTCAATTATCATACATTGGCTTCAAAACAGAACATGTAAAGCTGATCAGAGGTCAGGCTACAGTCAAATATGACTTGTAAGCTGATTCTATATTAGGGAAATAGAGGTGGTATTAATTCAAGTCATCCGTTAGCAGATTGACTCAGTTTAGTAGAACAACAGTTAACATTTACATAGAGTTTACTTAGTGTGTTTTACTTAGTACTGTGCTAAGCACTTTAAAATTATCTCACTTCCAATTATTTGGAAGGCTGGCCATTATTATTCCCATTTTACAGTTGAGAAAACTGAAGCAAACTTGAGTAAATAGCTGTAATGCCAACCAATATCTAACAAATTGATTACTATTACAATAGCTGAAGCAAGATTTGAACTTGGGTGTTTCAGACCCAGCACTCTATGCACTGTGTCCCCTAGCTGCCTGATGTATCACCCTTGGTAATGTTATTTGGACATTTTTCATAATTAGAAAGACAGTAGAGAGTAAAAACAAATAAAACAATAATCTAAAACAGAGACAAAGAAGAGAAGTTATTTAGTATTTTTTTAACTTTTGACAAGTATTTTTGTTGTATTTCCAGCTAGTTTGTAAACATTTTAAAAGAAAGGACAGTATGTTATATTTTCTTGTCTTACCAAATAGCATCAAGAAAGCCTTAAATATAATAGGTATTTATTAAATATGTGTGAACGAATGCATGGGTGAATAAGCCTAAAAAATCATTCTGGATATGATTTTAGGACATTTTTATTTTATTTTACTCCTAAACTGAACAATACTTACTTTCTATCTGGTTTCTCTGGTGGTCAATTACAAAAAAAAGTAGCCAACAAGTATTCATAGAGTACTAAGAGCATACATAGAGTACTAAGCTCATCATACTTGTCTCTTTGGAGGCTGATTAGGACAATTAAAGCCTCCGAGTATTGTATTTTCTTCAAGATAGTGAACAGGTGATTCATATAATATCATCTAGCAACCCAACTCAAATGTGTTAACTTTTAAGTGAGCTACTTGATAGTTTAGATGATATTTTAGTCTCTATAAGAACTCATGAATGCCATCTTCTCTTACCTATCCTACTGTGTGAATCAAAAATACTGTGGAGAGCCAACATTTTTTTTTCTAAAATCTATTCAGAGAACATCTAAACTCAGATCACCCAACTACAAGATAGAGTCCAAAGGACTTACAGATTTTTAAAACAAACCTATCCATTTAAATTATCCCCATTCATAGCTTTAGCCTATATCATATTCCAAGTCAATAGAAAGTTCAAAACTCAGAGTGATATTCTTTTTTTTTCTTTTGCTTATATCTTTTTTTTTATGTCTTTATCCCTTTGAATTAAATTGTCATGGTATTTCATGAACTAGGTAAAATACTGAAATAAGCCTTCATTCATTTTAATAAGTGATGAAATGAAATTAAACACCAGCTTTGTGTAAGACAGTATATTGAGTACAGCAGAGATGTTCCAATGTTACCTACTAAAAGAGTTATAAAGTAAATCTAAACTTCAAGTTTGTTCAAATGAGAAAAAATATTAATCTGTTTACCAGTACCTCACAACAATCAATCAACTAGAGAAACCTATCAAGATGATGGAGTAGTAGCAAGAAATACAGGTGAGTTCTATCCCACAACACTCGACAAAGATCCAGAAAATGCAACAGACTTGACTCTACCCCAGAAATAATGAGTCATTTTTCCAGCCCAGGTTGGTATAGAGAGACAGAGAGATCTTTTGGTGCAGTGGTAGAAGATCTAACTAGGCATGTGTTAAGTCAAGTGCTGGAATTAAATGAGGCCTACTCCACATCTGTGCACCAAATCCCACATAGAGAAGGGCCTCACCTTGTGCAAAGAGCAGGTAAAGGTGCCAGCTTGTACCTTGGTCACAAGAACCAGCATGGAGATAACAAGAGATATTAAAATAAAGTCAAAAGACTAAAAAAATGAGAAAATGGATGGCTCTCTCACAGCAAAAAACAGTTAAGAGGAGGAATGATATTGGAAAGGAAATAACCACAAGCAAAACAAATTGCTTTAAGGTGGGCTTTTAAGGGGAGTGGAGAGGAAAAAAAAAGAAGTTGAAAATAAAGGGGTGCTTCAGATTTTCATGTAGATAATTAGAAAATATCTGAGCACATTGTGGAGTATGAATGTAATATAAAATTATTTTACCATAACAAATGACAGAAGAGAAGACTGGTGATTTCTGGAGAGTAGGAATGAACAGAATGAAGTAAGTAGAACCAGGAGGACAATTTCTACAAGGAAAATGACACTTAAAGACAACATTGAAAGAGTTAGGAATTCTGCTTCAATGAATAAACCAAACATGTCTCTGGAGAAATCTATGATGAAGCATGTCTTAACAGAGGATGGACACAAGGATGCAGAGAAATGCATTTTTGGACATGTCCACTGTGTGGATTCATTCTATTTGACTAAATTTGTTAAATAAATATTTTTGTCTTTTCCTTTGTTTTTCTTTTAGCTAATTGGTCAAACTAAGAAGGCGGGCAGTCAGAGATAATAATGTCCAAAAATGAGGGCCATAAAACCTTTTTGCTAAATGCACAGAAGAAAACAGACATTCATAAAACTTTAAAAGTAATATCTAGTATTAATAAACTTTTTAACCTAGCAGTGTGAAATGGAGATTCATATTTTCATATAGAATCCTCTTTGGGGGATCTATGTGTATAAAAATGCTTTTTTTGGTGTTTAAATTTAGAATTTTTTTTAAAAGCATGACTATCAGATTATCATGCAGGAAGATTTATATATACCAGGTGTGAAGAGGCTATAACATATATACAATGAGGATCCCTGAAGAACAGGAGTGAAAAAGAATATCAAATAATTGTACTGAGGAAAAGAAGTTGAGCTGGTCATGTAGCAAGAATGATGCAACAAGCAGAGTGAGTACTCCATTGTGAGAATGCTAATAATGCCAGAAGAGATCAAGGAAAGCCCTGTGCATATTGAATTTGTGTGATGACTTAGTGGAAAAATGTGGATAAGGCCTGTACAGGCCTTAAAGGGAATTTTCACATCAATAAGAGTATTGAGTATTCTCTCTCTATTTGTTAAAGGTAAAAAAAGAAGTTAATGTTTATATAGTTAGGTAAAATCATAATCATGTACAAATATTGAGCTTTCCATAGAATTATAAGAACACTGGATTCACCAAACAGAGTCAAATCTTGGTAGTCAGTCAACTCTCAAAAAGCATTTATTAAGTGACTAGTATATTTTGGGAGCTGTGCTATTC
>CM053593.1:73821361-73870397 GCA_028646575.1 Pseudocheirus occidentalis | reverse complement strand
GCCCTACCAGAAAATAAGAGAGCAGAGCAGGGGAGGGGCTTTACAGCGGGATTGCTGTTATAGGGTTGGGGCAGGGGCAAGACGGGGAGAAAATGTGTAATTCAAAAAATGTAATGAAAATAAATAATGTAAACAAGAAAACAAATAAAGACTAAATTAATTAAAAAAAAAAGAAATAGTGCTAATAGAAAAGGCAGGAATGTGTTTGAAGCTGACTTATCGGCAAGTGGTGAGGGATATTTCATAGACAAAAGCTTTCCAAAGATTGAATGAAATCGGCAGTTTTATTTGGTTCAAACTTTTTCAAGCCGATTTGAAGTCAGCCAGATGGTTCTTTTTTCTCCCTATCACTAGCTCTTTTCTTGGTACAAGTAGAAGACTAAGTAATTGGTTAACCGTGACCAATTAGTAAACATTCGTTAAGCGTATACTAAGTCCCGGACACTGTGTTAAGCATGGCACAATATATAAAGACAAAAAAGGCTTCTGTCCTCAAGGAGTTTACATTCTAATAGAAAAAGTGTAATGCAAATTCACCTCTTTTTTTTTAACGAAATTTCCCAACAGCTGCAGATAGAAGCAAAAACAGGAGACTAGTACCTTAGTGAATAACTACATGCCTATAAGATGTAGATAGAATAACTGAAGATGATATGACAGAGAAAGATATTAGTAACTATGGGGACCCAAGAAAGGTCTTCTGCAGAAAGCTGTCTTGAACTGAGTCTTCAAGGAAACTGAGGAAGCTAAGAGGTGGAAAGTTATAGGCAATGGGGCATAGCCAGTACAAAGGGACAGAAACAGGGGAAAGTATATTTCTTTAAGGGGCTAAAAGTAGGCCAGTATTGTTGGATCATAGAATTTGTGGAGAGGAGTAAAGTGTAAGAATACTGGAAATATAGGAAGGGGCCAGGTTTTGAATATCTTTAAAAGCAACAGTTTCTTATGGTACAAAGTAAGGATAGGGATGGCTTTATTTTTTATAAACAGATTAAAAACCTTAACATGTTATTAACTCTTTGTGGTAAAGTGTTACACAGAAAACAGTTATATAAGACATTCCTTCCTTTCCACCATCAGCACCAATCATGAAAAAATGATGTCAGCATGTAGTTAAACCCAAGAGTCTTAAGAATAGCAGTTCCCTCCCCCACTACCACAGTGGGTACCACAGTGCTCCCAACCACCCCAGACCACTAAGCCCTGTTTCTATACCAGTTTCTGATGTCAAGAGCTATGGAAGCAACCCCTCTAGTGAAGGTATTCTCCATCCAGCAGTGTAATGGAGTCGGCTCTAACTTGCTAGTGAGAGCTAGCTGTTAAATTTTGGTATGAGTATTTACACCTTAGAAATCAGCAACTGCCACAAATCTGGGCTTGATTTATTGTTCTATTGATTGCTTAGACTTGGGGAACTATTAATACTGAAGATTAAACTTAAAAGTGCATTTATATACATTTCATTCTGAAAAATGAGTTGTTAAACATTTACCCAGCACACTCCAATATTTCTATATAAACATTTCTTGAGCTTAGTAAGAGTGTTCTAGAATATCAGAAAGATCAGGGAATGAAGTCATCAACAGAAAGCAGATCTGGTGACTCTAGGCCAGGGGTGAGGAACCTGACACATAAAACTCTCTAGGTCCTCAAGTACGATGTTTTGATAAAGGACACAGGTTCCCCTTCCTTGCTTTAGGCTGATAGCAATAATAATAATGAGTGGCATTTATATGACACTTTAAGTTTTGCAAAGTCTTTTACAACCAATATCTACTTTGAGCCTCACAACCCTTCTGCTGCCATCCCACAAAGTGCTGGCCAGCTGCCACCAACATTTCGGGCAAACCAGCCTAACTGAAGAGGTAAGGTATCCTGAGAAAGACAGGAAGTGGCATGTACCATGGAAGTCAAACCACTGATGCTACCTCAACCACTATGTCCTCTTACACCCTAATGGAGATAGCTCAGGATCCTGAGCTAAGAACCTTGGGAAAAAGCAGCTGCTTCCTGCTCAGTAGCCACACTCATTTCCAGGGCATCAGTCTTTGAGGATATACAATCTGGTATCTGCTTCTTCAGGGACTGCAGTCTTTGCCCATAATAACCATAGCTCCCAAAGGCTGGGAAATAAAATTTCATCACCCAAGCCCTTCATATGGTTCAAATAGATCAACATCAAAACTGGGTATCATTTTATCCATGAAAATAACAATAAAATTCTATAATCAAATATTAAAAATATATATTTATTATTAACTACATGCAACTGGGAATTAAGATATATAGGCAGTGGGGTAGGGAGATCCATCTTGCCCTACTGGAAAGTCAGAGGGGCAATGGGGGAGGACATAGGAGAGAGCAGATTGGGGGAGGGGTTATACAGTGGAATGGCTGTTTTGGGGTTGTGGGTGGGGGAAGATAGGGAGAAAATCTGTAACTCAAAATCTCATGGAAATAAATGATGTAAAGAAGAAAATAAATAAATGAATTAAAAAAAAAGAAAATACAGTCATCAGTTTTGTCACTACATTCCAAGAACCAAAGAGCCTTTCTGTCTAACTTGTAGCTAAAACTTCCCATATGTGCTATTTCCCCATGTTAGAATGTGACTTTCTTGAAAGCAGAGACTGGCTTACTTTTCTTTTTGCATTCCTCGAGCTTAGCACAGTGCTTTATATTCATTCTTAAATACATATATGTGTATCAATCAGTCTCTCTCTCTCTATATATATATATGTATGTATGTATGTATATATAACATCTATCTACCTGTCTTGGCTCTATTATCATCCACATTTTGCATATGATGAAACTGAAGTAGGCAGAAGTTAAGTGATTTGCTCAGAGTCCTACATTTAGGAAGTCTCTGAGGTTATATTTAAACCCAGGTCTTTCTGACTTCAGGCCCAATACTCTATCCACTGTACCATCTAGTTGCCCCAAAAGCAAAGTGATACACACGAATGGTGTACACTCACACACACACACACATGCATACGTACGTGAATTTTGTGAAGACTATATTCACACTCATCTAGAGTAGTGGTGGCTTCAGACACAGTGAGAGATCTTGGCCTTTTTGGCCTTTTTAAAAGAAGGTCTTTCCCAGGTCTCAATTTGACTGAGGCAACACCCATTCAGCAATTAAGGCTAGGTTAGACATGAGGCAAGGAAGAGCCTCTTTTACCTAGTAGAAAAAAAACAATCTAGGAGGGGAAGACCCTTGGGGTTTCTGGCCAAAATAGAAATAATTGCTATTTATACTCACTCTGAGGAATCAGAGCCCAAACAATGACTGAGTGAGACTTGGGCTGGGATCTATTGTTGGTCAATCAATGATAGCCCTAATGATTGGAGTTTAAGGCATGATCCTTAAAAGAAATCTAGTCTGTAAACTTCAGGATATCTTGCAAGGTTTCAGTGATGGAAATTTATATTCCTTTAGACAGAGTAGGAAGGAGGGAATCACAGAAAGGAGGAAGGAAGAAAGGAAGAAAAGAAGGAAGGAAGGAACGGAGAAAGGAAGGAAAGAAAGAAGGAAGTTGCTGCCCCACTGGGGACCCAAGTGGCCAGTTCCAATTGGGCAATGCATTTCCTACCACTCACAGATTGTTGTTTGTCCTTCCATCTTGAAGAGGACCACAACATCAAAAAGTGATGTCATGGCTTGCAAGTGAATTAGCATACTCATGATACATCTGTGACCTTCACTGACCTGGAAGTGCTAGACTAGCCAAAGTGATTCTGATAGACATGAAATTAGGTACTTAAGGAATATGTGACCTTTTCCAGTTAGATATTAATCAGGAAAGATAGAGGTATTATTTCTAGAGATAGGAAGCAAGAAAACAAGGGAAGAGCTTTCTTTCCCTGTCCCACTAAGCCTGGGAAGTAGATGAAGAAGCAAACATCCTAGCATACCTAGCAAACATGCTAGCCCAGGTTATTTAATCTGCTTTTCTAAAGGAAAGCAACTCAAAAAGGGTTAACAATCTTACTTTAATCAAACATATATAATTTACCTAGTTCAGGGGGAAAAGTCAGCACTCTGAACTTCAGAGAATACAAACAAAAGTTACAAGCAGACAAAAAATACAGACAGAGAAATAACACAATTCAACAGATAGTACTTCTCACTCTCTGTTAGTCACCAGACTAACATCTGGGTTTTCAAAGGCTGCCCAGAGTCTCATCTGGCCAAATCTCACAACTCTTCCCAAAGTAAGCTCCAAAGCAAAACCTCACCTCAAGGTATATATAGCCTTCTCCAGGGTCAGAGAACATCATAATCCTTGAAACTCACTGCCTGCTTACAAAATAATAAAAGGTGAGCCTTCCTGAAAAATAAGCCTCCTCTAAGCAAGCTTCTCCTGTGGGCTCTGCTCCACTCTTCAGCAAACTCTTCCCACCGCAGGTTCCAGGTGACTGCATTCAGCCTATTAGGGTGCACAGTATATTTTTAAATCAGGAAAGGTCCTCAAAGTCACTTAGGCTTATTAAGGGGCAGGGAAGATTTTCAAATTCCCATTACCATTACAGAAGAATAGAGTCATGTTGTGAAGTTCCTTAAATGACAGAAAGTACATTCTTTCCTAGATAGTTTAGAGAGTCACAAAATATTCTTGAACAAGGGAGTGACATGGTCATATATGTGCTTCTGGATGATTATTTTGGCAGCTATGTACTGGATGGATTGGAGAAGGGATAAACTAGAAGGTGAACGTTCTATTGTTGCAATAGTTCAGGAGAGATGTGATGGGGTCTTAACTACAGTAGTGCCCTGATGTGGGTGGGTATGAATGCGAGAAAAGTTTGATTACATTCAATGATTGAATATTTGTTAAATGGCTACTATTTATGCTAAGTATCACACTAAGTCCTGGGAATAAAAAAAGACAAAATAAAATGTAACTTCTATCCTCAGAGAGCTTGCATTCTACTGGATGGGAATGAGGGAAGAACGCACCATGATGTCAGATAAACAAGTAGAAGGTAGCCCTGTTATTCGATGTTTTTACCCTACAATTCTACTATGTTGCAGATTTTGAAATCTGCATAATTTTTTATTTGACTTTTCTTTTGCCAGTTATCATCTCTTGGGTATGTATGTACATATACATGTTTGTGCGTATGTGTATATGTACACACATACATATATACACATGTATATATAGTATCCAAGAGCTGTTTACATATACAGCTTTGTGTGTCTGTGCATCTGTGTGTATGAGAATCAGATTTATTTGTAACATCATTAAGACATGCCAGTCTCTCTTGCTTTATAGGACTTACACAAAAGAGGCAATGATCAAGGGATGCTGAAAGCAACAGGCCTTTATTCAGTACCTTTTAATTCACACAAAGGAAGTCTTGTAGTTTAAGTTAAGGCAGGTGGAGGGTGGAATAGGAAAGAAAAGGAGGAGGAGAATAGAGGGATTAAAGATTCTTCAGATCAAAGTCATCAGAGAAACAAGTTCACTACTGGATTAGTAGACAGGCAGTATACATCCCTCACTTAACCAAGGCAGAGTGATGGGGTGAAGTTGGAGGAGGAGGC
Organism: Pseudocheirus occidentalis; assembly: GCA_028646575.1. Taxonomy (NCBI): domain Eukaryota; kingdom Metazoa; phylum Chordata; class Mammalia; order Diprotodontia; family Pseudocheiridae; genus Pseudocheirus; species Pseudocheirus occidentalis. Next base: position 73,864,837 of record CM053593.1, on the reverse strand, counting down.
GTTTGGGTTTCTGGTAAGAGAATCTTCAGGTCATAGTAGTAGGAGGAAAAGGATTGAGATTCCATAAAAAAATCCCTCTTATGGATCTGGTGTCTATGAAACCAAGCTCTCATCAACTTCTCTGAGTTTGGTGTAGATATGTCTGTCTGGTCCCATATATAAGGACAGATCTGTGAAGCAGATGAGAGACCAAGATTTTATTGGAAGGGGCAAGGTATGACCTAGAAACATTGTGATTGATTTCTTACCTTGTATACCCTGGGAAGGGAGGTACCAAATATTTAGGCTGCATAGAACATGAATGTTTCAAAATAGTAACAGTTTTATAAAAAAGAAAGGTTAGTGCATTAGAGGAAAAGAAATTATATATTTGAAGGAAGGGGAGATATTGCAGATGTGAAGAGAAGAGACATTTTTTCGAGCAAAGACAAATTGTCACAATAAAGACTATGTCAGAAAAATCAGACTTTTTAGAATAACACAGCCTCCCATTTCAGTCTGTAAATGTGCTGGTATGAAAGACACATGATCATCTTTGACCATCTTAAAATGGCTATAGGCTCTCATCTCATAAGTAAGGGTAGCGAGCCATTTGGAAGGTATGTAGGTGAAGGATGTGGTCTAAATGTTTCACCTTTTTTTTTTTTTACTTCATGTTAAACAGAAAGTGAGCTAGGGGAAAATATAGTCCACTATGGTTTTAATTTCACCTTGTATGCTGCATGCTGAAATGATAAACGTGAAAAAAGTTAGACTAATGGCTAATTATTAGCAGCTAACATTCTGTCTTTCCTTAGAATATCATACACTCAAAGAGCTCCAGAAAGAGGTAAGCTTGAGAAGGACATGAGGCTAAATTAAGCTCTATTATTATTTTTTTTCACAGTATAAGCTAATCTAAAACAACAATGAGAAAAATAAACAACAACCCACAAACCAATACTGTCCTTTATTATTGTGATTTTTTTTAGGTTCTAAGTTTTTTTTTAAATTTATTGACTTGTTTATTTACTTTTAGTTTACAAGATTCAGTTACAGAATCACTTGAGTTTCATATTTTCTCCCCTCCTTTCCCCCCCTCCCCATGGTGGCGTACACTCATATATGGGATCTGCAAACACTTTCACATTGTACAATAGTCTGGTTGTATAGAAGCTTTGTAACCAATGGAGCAAATAATGGGGGAAGAAAAGAAAAGAAACAAAACCAAAATATGGAAAAGAACAATAGCATGTGTTGCTTCAGTCTCCATTTAAACTCTGGTCTTGCTAGATCTTTCTTTGAGTGTAGGTATCTTCTTCCATTCTGAAGAATTTGAAGACTTTCTAGAAATATAAACATTCCAAATTGAACTTTGAAAATCATTTATTGTTGCACAAACTAAGTGAAAATGCCTAAAAGTAATAATGTACAGCACCGTTAGGGCCAATAATATTTTTCATGCAGCAAAGACTGCCAACTCTGAAACTCATGTTATCATCATAAAATTTTAATTCTATACTTACACGTAGGATGTAAATGGGAAAGGAAAGGGAAAGTGAGCATGGTAAAACAACTGATTAACATGGCTAAGATGTCAAAGTTTGTGAGACATTTTAAATCATGTCAATTCAACATTTATTATGTGCCTACTATATGCTAGAAACTGCTAGGTGCTAAATATATAAAGTCACAAAACTGAATAGTTTCTGTCCTCAAGTAGTTTACACATCAATTTTTAATCGAAATGATGGAATAAACAGTAGCATTTAAAACAATTACAGAGAACTTTGTGTTTTAGAGTACACAGAATATTGGTGGTAAGAAACCCAAATTCTAGTACTAGATCTACCATTGATTTGTTGTGAGATCTTGGAGTAGTCACTTAACCTAGAGGGGCTTAAGTATCCTCATCTGTAAAATGAGAGAATAAGACTAAGCTTCTACTGTACTAGACTTGCCCCTTTTCAGCTCTGTCTGTGATTGTCTAAGTCTGAAATATTAGAATAGAATAAGTTCCATTTATTCCTAACATTCTTCAATTTCATTATTTTTGTTTTGATTCTAATGATCTTAGAAATGTGATGGGTAGTTTTATTTTCTTGTCCTTTTCATCATTTCTTCTAAGATATACTACATACAGTGTAATGCAGTGTGGACTGAAGTGAGATCCATTTTGCATGATATATCCAAATAGGAATTCATCCAGAAACTGAATGAAACAAATTATAATCCTTTTGAACCTGAACATTGAATTTTTGTGAAGAATGCCATGTCTCTTATAAGTCATTAGAAATCTCATACGAGCCCAGTGATGAATTCCAACCTCTGCTATGTGATTTTGAGTTGAATAGAAAGTCATTATGGGTGATGAGTTGGTATCACATTAATGTCTGTAGCTCACAGTCTAATCTTAAAGAACTTCCAGGGTCTAGCAAATGCAGTTTCCAGTTTGAGAAGCCAGGTGTAATGATTCATTGTCACATCAGTGGGCTGAAAATATCAGAGAGAGAGGGACAGATTTACAAGTTGAATTATCTGGCCTAGTGCCACTAATTATAGATGTCTATGTGGGGAGAAAGGTTTGAAATGCTCAGATTGAGTAAATATTTAAAAAGATTTAAATGTAGATTTTTCATCCAAAGCACTTAATGAAACAAATTATATCAAATTTAGCCAGTTTCCAAGTAAATATAAATTAGTTGAAAGATTATAGTTTCCTGTTGTTTTCAGTTGTATTGGACTCTTTGTGAGCCCATTTGGGATTTTCATGCCATTTTTTTCCTTTAGTGATGAGGAGACTGACGCGTATAGAGTTAAGTGACTTGCCCAGGGTCACACAGATAGTAAGTAGCTGAGGTCAGATGTGAACTCAGGAAGATGAGTCTTTCTGACTATAGACCTGGCATTCTATCCACTGGGCCACCTAGCTGCTCCATTATAGTTTCTTAGATAGCACTTAAAGGGGCATATATAGTATTCAGAATGAGGGAGCTGATAGTCCTCTTGTATCCTGCCTTGGCTAGAAAATACCTAGAGTCTTACATTCAGTTCTGTGTGACACATATTAAGATTTAGCGTAATCTTCAATTCAACTGAAGCTGCTTCTCCAAAGTTACAAATTATCTCTTAATTGTCAAAGATAATGAATGGTCTCTTCTAGATTGTCATTCTTCTTGATCTCTCTATTTTTGACTCTATCTGGCCTTGTAATTTAACTCTGTTGACTAACTTTTCTTCCTGAATACTGTCTCCTGTAGGGTTTTTTTTTTGAACTTTGCTCTCTTACCCGCCCCCCCCCCCCACTTGTCTAACCATTCCTTTTCAGTCTCCTTTGCTGGTTCTTCATTTTTGTGATGCCTAATAATCTCAAGCACCTCCTCAGGCTTTTTCCTGAACTTTCTCTGTTCCCTCTACTACATCTCCTTTCACTATTTATTTACCTAGTCCCCCTCTCTCCTTAGTTTCAGCACTGTATCACCAATGGCCTATTAGATATTTCAAGCTGGATTTGGAGAAAAATCCACTCCTCTTCTTAACTTCCCTATTACTGTTAAAGGTACATCCATCTTTCACTCTTCCAGTATATGCAACAAATTGCCAAACCTTATTATTTGTTCTCTTATAACATCTCACACATATCTTTTTCTCTCCCAGCAAAAAGCTTGACATTACTGCAGACCCTCATCACTTCTCACTTGGACCTGGGGAATAGCTTTCTGATCAGTTTCCTGGACTCAAGTCTGTCCCTCATGCAGTCCAATTCATCTTCCACTCAGCTGCCGAAGCAATTCTCCTAAAGTATAGATCTGACCATGTCATCTCCTATTCAGTAAAATCTGGTGACTCCCTATTACCTCCACGGTAAGATACAAAGTTTTTTGTTGGGGGTTTATATCTCTTTATAACCTGTGCCTTTCTCACCTTTCCAATATTCTTGCATCCTATCATTCCCCACTATGTATTCTGTGATTCAGTCCTACTGGCCCACTCACTGGTCTTTGCATTATTACACACAGTTCCATTTTTCTGTGCTTTTTCAATGACTGGTCTTCCTTTCTGTAATGATCTAGACCTTTACTTCTGTCTCTAATTGCCCTGGATTCCTTCAAGAACCAATTCAAATTCCATTTTCTGGAAAAAAAAGTCTTTCTTACTATATATCTTATACATTCCTAATTGTTTTTATGCTTAAATGCTAATCATAGTATTAGAATATGTACTTCTGGATGACAGGAGCTATTTTTCCCCCTTTTTATATATTACCAAGGCTTAATGCAATTCCAGGCACATAGTAAGCTTGTTGATTGAGGGGAATGGAGGCCATGCATTATGAGAATTGATTGAAATACAGGATTTTTAGCCTAGAGTTAGCTTGAAGACTTGGTTAGGGGTAGGAATTATACCTGTCTTCATATATTTGAGATACTTTTCGATAGAAGAGCAATTAGGTTACTTCTTTACACCAGAGGACAAAGCTAGGAGCAGTGGCTGGATGGCATGGAGATCATAGACAGATACATTTAAAGTATCAAATCTCTGTCTTTCTACCTCTATATGTATTTCTCTCTCTCTCTCTCTCCATATCTATCTATCTCTATCATCTCTGTATTTATTCTTTTCTCAAACTCTTGGTCTTGGGATCCCTTTACTCTTTAAAAAGTTATTGAGGAGCCCAAAGACCTTTTATTTATTGGTTATATTCATATCTATATATTTACTATGTTAGAAATTTTAAAATGATGAATTAAAATGTTTGCTAATTAATTTTAAAATAACATCATCCCATTATACTTTAACACAAATATATACTTTCCCCCAAGATAATTAGTGACATTATCTCTTATGTATGGCCTGATACAAGATAACTGGATTCTCATATTTGCTTTTGTATTCAATCTCTTGCAATTTTTGGTTTGGTTGAAGTATTATGAAGAAAATCTGACATCACATGGTTAAGTAAAAGTTACAAGAGGTAAGTATATTAATAGACATAATGTCTCAGTATTATTACTAATGATTTTGACCACATGGTCTCCCTGAAAGGGCCTCAGGGAATCTTTAGTGTTTATGGATCCCAGTTTAAGAACCATCGTGCTAGCTTTATTTCTCTATAAACTTCCTAAAAGAGAGATTGAATGAGTTATTTTATAGGAGGAAGTGATATTCTCCTTACTGGAGTTTTTCCAGTGGAGGATGGATCATCTACTATTTAGTGACAGGTTACTGTACAGGTATAATTTGTAGTAGATAGCCTCTGAGGTTCTTTCTAATTCTGAAATTTTTTAATTCTCTTATTCCTATTTAGTATTCATCTTGAGAATGGTGTTTTGTAAAAATACTGGTACTAGTCCTGGTGAGATCAAATTTATTCCTTTAGACAGGATGAAAAGTAGGCCACCTACTCAGGAAGATTAAAATTCAAATCAAACCAGATTCAAAATTACTTTGATTGTTTCCATCTGTATAGAAGTAGATATTAGGAATATTCTTCATCCACAATTCTTCCAGAAAACTCAAAGGTTGGAAGGATTGGATCAAAGAGCGGTCAACACCCTAGAAACTCTAATCCAAATTGGCACAATAAATGTAGATAAATTGCAGAGAATGGATGGCATTGGCCCAAGCATTTTGAAGGAACTCATGGATGTAATTGGAGAACTGTTAGCCAAAGTGTGTAAGCTTTCACTATACATGACTACTATGCCAGAAGACTAGTCCATTTCAAAAGCAGCCTGGTGAATAAGGAGTTCTCTGGAAGATGGACCACAGGGAATCATTAGAGTGTAAAATGGAGAGAAAATTCCTTAATTCTTCAAAACAACCCTTAGGGGAAGACAACATGATTTCTGTAGAGGAAAATCACATAACTCATTTATATGAATTCTTTAATGAAATTCATAGGAATATAGGCAAACTTACAACAATATTTAAAAGTATCATTATGAAGCTAAAGCATTAAATGACTTTTAATAACAAGTAGTATAACTTATGTACCAGAGATTTTCTTCTGATGAGGGTTTTGGTTATACTTTGGAGGTTCTCTAATTTCTCTTGGTCATAACCTTAATCCAGGTGACCTGAAAATGTTCATACCTGACATTTGTGCAATTCACCAACTCTGCTTACAGACACAGCTTGTTTACAAATTAAGAAAAAGTGATGAACTCACAAGATAGAATAAGGCATATATTTTTGGATGTGACCACTGTGGGAATTTATTTTATTTGACTTCACATTTATTACAAAGTTTTGTTTATCTTTTCCCTCCTATTGGTGAGGGGAAGGAGGATGTAAGAGAGAGAGAAAATAATCAATTAATAAATGTTCGTTAAGTGCCTTCTATGTGCCAGGCACCATGCTAAATGCTGAGAATACAAAAAGAGGCAAAAGACAAATTTCTACCCTCAAGGAGCTTACAGTCCACTAGGGGAGACAACATGCAATATCCAGGGAAGATATCAGAAATAAGAATGGCTAAGAAATTTTCATGTAGAAGGTGGCATCTTAGTTGGGATTCAAATGAAACTAGGGATGTTAGTAGTTGGAAAAGAGGAGGAAGAGCATTCTGGGCACAGGGTACAGTCAGAGAAAATGCTAGGAGCCAAGAAATAATTATCTTGTTTGTGGAACAGCCAAGAGGCCAGTGTCACTAAGAAGACTGGAGATATAGGATGGAGCTGGGTTATAGAAGGGCTTTTGAATGTTAATCATAGCATTTTATATCTGATCCTAGAAGTAATAGGGAGCCACTGAAGTTTATTGAATAGTGAAAGTAACATGACTGAACCTGTGCTTTGGAAAAATCACTTTAATAGTTGAATAGAGAATGGATTGGAGTAGGGAAGACACTTGAAGCAGGTAATACACACCAGCAAGCTATTGAAATATTCCAGGCATGAAGTGACATGGGCTTGCACTAGAGTTTTGTAGTGTCAAAGAGAAGGGAGCACATAGGAGAAATGCTGCAAAGAAATTGACAGGCCTTGGTAATAGATTGAATATGAGAAATGAGAGATAGTTAAAGAATCCAGGATGATTCCTAGGTTGAGAGCCTGAGTGACTGGGAGGATGGTATTACCTTTCACAGTAATAAGGAAGGTAGTGTCTTGAGGGGAAAGGGTTGAGGGCAAAGATAATGAGTTTCACTTTGGACATATTGAGTTTAAGATTTCTATTGGACATCCAGTTGGAGATGTCTGAAGGGCGGTTGGAGATTTGAGATGGGAGGTCAGCAGAGAGACTAGGGATAGGTAGGTGGTTTTGAGAATCATCAGAATAGAAATAGTAATTAAATCCATAGGAGTTGAGGAGATCATCAAGTAAAACAGTATAGGGAGAGAAGAGAAGAAAGTCCAGGACAGAATCCCGAGGAACACTTTTGGTAGAAGGGATGATTTGTATGGAGATCGAGGAAAGCAGACAAAGAAGGAACAGTCAGATAGGAAGGTGTTGTTAATTATAAGTGTTGTTAAATGGAAAAAAATATTTTAAAGACATTAGTGAAAACCATCATTCAGTCTTCTGTATAGTAAATGTACTTCCCTCTTATCAATCAACCCTCTCTAGATCTGATAACTCTTTTCAATCTCTAGCATGTCATCCTTTTGCCGATGGTCCCCATTTGCTCTTTGTGGTTCTCTGAAGTTCTGCTGATCTTCTTAGACTCGAGCTTCAGAAAGATAAATAAGATCATAGAGTTGGAAGGAACCTTTGAAACCATTGAGTCTAATTCCTCATTTTATAGTTGAAGAAAGTGAGGCCAAGAGAAGTTATTTGCCCGGAGTTAATTAAATGTTTGAGGCAGGATTTATACTCACGTTTTCTTGACTCTAAGCAGTTCTCTACCCATTATACCGGGTTGCCTCTGTAACAGGATGTTTAGAGCAGGCTTTCTTAACCTAGAGCCTATTAACTTGCTTGGTAAAATATGTTTTCATAATGATATTAGAATAATACTGGCTTCCATTGTAATCTTAAGCATTTTATTTTAATGATTTAGAATACTCTGAGAAGAGATTCATAGCCTTCACTAGATTGCTAAAGGATTCTCTGACACGCCAAAAGATTAAGAACCCCTGGTTTAGAACTCAGATCCATAATTTCATTCTTGTGAAGAACTTCCAATGTAGAAACTCTTCCTGATGAAGATTGGAAGCTATCTCTAACTTACACCCTTAGAGAGCTGCTGATCTATTCAGGGAGTAAGCAGTTTTACTCATTTAAGAAGCATCAGGGACAAAATTTAAACCCAGGTTTTCTTGACTTAAAGACCAATTCTATCCAGTATGCTACTTTGCCTTTCACAATAACAACAGATAGTTACATGGTACTCTAAAGAAATAATAGTAATAATAACAACCAGATTTTATTTCATGCTGTAAGGTTTGCAAAGAAATACATACATATCTCATTTCATGTTCACAACAACCCTCATTTTATAGATGAAGAAAGGGAGGCTAACAGGTTCAGTCACACAGGATCACATAAGTGTGACCTGATAAGCCTCTCTTAATTATGGAACCCAGAGATGAACACAAGTCTTTGGAGGATGTTTGACAAGTTTGCTTCCTTTCAGATTTAAAATATCATCTCCCTAAATCCATGTTTATGCTATTAATTTCTGAGCAAAATCTTTTCTTCATTGGTATTATAAAGGTGTTTCAGTTCAGCTCCTAACCAAATTGTTAGAGTTTTAAATGAGTAAAATTTGAATTTAAGTGATTTCACTAAAAAATCAGATTCAGTTAATCATATATGTGAATACACATACACACACAGAGAAACTCAGTATACTTAGAAAAAAACATCCTATCAGTATCCCTTATTGCTTGGCTTTTGAATTTCTCATATTTCTTGATAACCTACAGAGGAAAGAAATAAAAATGCCCAGGTTGTGGGAATAGTGCTAAAGAGTCATTGAATGGTTCAGTGGCATGCAGATGTTCTCTCCTTCTCTCTCAGACCTATTTTAATGAATTGAGCAGAAACATTGTTTATGCCGTCAACATTTGAATCCCTGTCAAAACTGTCCTGTAGGAATTCGAAAGGCTCTGGGAAAAAATAATGGTTCTGACATGCATAGCTATAGTATTCTGTCACATTAAAATATATTTCTTTCTCTGACATCCTAATTTTCTTGGTGTTTTTTGAAGGGCACAATGAAAAATAACCACCTTAACAGGGGGTAGATAGATATTGTTCCATTAGGGGAATCGAATATCTTTTCAGAATCTTCAGATCTGAAAAGTGTTGAAGTGTCTTGCTGAAAATCATTCTGAGAGCATAGTGGTAGGATTTGTAATTGAGTGGAATCCTGAAGCCACGGATACATGATGTTTTCTTCTGTGATATGGGAACTGAAGAGCACAAAGCTAAAACGAGATGTTGAAGGGGAAGTAATCTTATTTGTTCAAAATTCAAAAGGATACAGGAAAAGACACATGACACCTTAGTGATTTTCAATTGCATTTTAATTCCCTGTTAATAATGATGATAATAATTAAATGTATTTATTTATTGTTTGTTGATTGTTTAAGTAGACCTGCACAATAGATAGCCTTTGAGCCAATTGCAGCCTGCCAAAGGATTTTGGATAGCCTACCACTGCACACTCTCTCCTTTTTGTCACATGATCCATAGCAACTGACCTTCTTCAGTCTGTCTCTGATTACCTTTACTTGAAAGTGAGCTGCTAAAAACCTATCTTTGGCCAGAAGAAGTTTAGCCTATTTTAATTTTGGTTCCTGCCTTCTGCCAAGTTGTAAAGGTCTGATTTAAAGTGATCCCACCATCAAGTTGGGTATGTTGATACTTTGGGTCCTCTGCCCATGTTTTTGGGTAGAATATCACCTTAAATCAACATTTGACCTTCTTTGATTCCAAGATCATTTTTGTTTTTTTTAGTTGTGATTTCTGGGTAAAAAAAATAGTCTGTTCTGAGCTTCTATTTTAAGATCTTTGGAATGATAGAAACAGATCCTCCATTTTAGTTGTCCTGCATAGGTAATCCTATTTTGCATTTTATTTAATTTATCACTTTAGTAATACCAGTACTTATTATCAGGGCCATAGTCTTTTCTAAATGTTAATTTAATAGGTATAAAATGTCCCAGGGACAGACACTAGAAATGGTCAATGAGCTGGAAACAGAACTGAACAGGAGAAAGGCAAAAGTACATGTTGTTTTAGCAAATTATACAGCTCCCTTAATGATTCTAAACTAGTCCCTTAAACAAGTTTCATGTTTTTTAACACCATTGTGTACTATCCCATCTTTAACTACTGTCTAACTTATAGGTTAGGTTCCTCAGAGGTCTATTACTAATCTCGAGGTTCTAGCTATAATGACAAAGGGCAGTGTTTCTACTACTATGGTTTGTGAGTCCTCCCTAGTGGACTTCCCATGGCTTATCAGCCAGTAGCTTCAATTTGATTTGACAAAAGGTATTTAGTGAAGTTGTATAATGAGAAGAATTTCTATAAAACATTGCCCTCAAATCAATGACTTGTTCTTCGTTGTACAAACAAGATCCCTGGGGATAGTGGTTCCAGACTTAAAGTATAAATGTAGTGAGAACTGTATATCAAAAGGTTACTCATAACTTAATTCATGGAAGAATTTTTATTTCTTTGTAGAGGCCTCATGGGTTCTCCTTAGGTGTAGCTCTTCTCTGGGTTCTTAACTTCAATTCCTCTAAGGCAGTGGTTCTCAGCCTTCGTAATGTCATGATCCTTTACTACAGTTCCTCATGTTGTGGTGACCCCCCAACCATAAAATTACTTTCATTGCTACTTCATAACTGTAATTTTTGCTACTGTTATGAATTGTGAATGTAAATATCTGATAGGCAGGATGTATTTTCATAGTTACAAATTGAACAGAACCCACAGGTTGAGAACCGCAGCTCTAAGGAGACTGCAGCTGACACTTTTTTTCCTCTTAAGAGGTGACATTCCTTGAAGCTGCTTCTTCTGGTTAATTTTTTTTTCTTTCATCTGACTGTGCCTGAGTTTGTCCTTATTTGTTCTCAGTACCTTGTTTGCTACTCCTGCTGCATGTGTTATCTGCTGTTGTTCTAGCCTCTCTTATAACATGGTCAATAAGCATCCTTCTACCTTCATTGCTGACCTTTCATAGGCATGAAGGTCTACCCCTTTGATTTTCTTCAATACCTGGATTCTTCCACAACTTGGCTAATATGTCTTTTTATATTTAATCTAAAAAGTCTGACCAAGGTCAATCAAGGTTGAGATTTTTTGTTGTAATATTTGCCTTTTATCTACCGTCCAAACTCCTATGATTAAAGAGATAGGCTTTTATATCCTTTTTGCTATTAAATGCATTTTTATAGTTAGCCTTCCTTTTTAAGTATTCTCAGGCTTTTCCTTTCCATTGGTTACCTTCCCTCTTGCCTTAAAGCTGTATAAGCTTGCCTTGACTCTTTAAGTCTTCCAATTGTTTTTTTCCCATTGACTCTAGGATCATAGTTTTTTTTTTTAGTATTTTATTTTTTCCAATTACACATGAAGACAGTTTTCAGCATTCAGTTTTGTAAGATTATGACTTCCAATTTTTTTCTACTTCTTTCCCCTCCCTCCAACAATGTGCAATACATGTACAGTCATATTAAACATATTTCCACAGTCATGTTGGGAAAGAAGAATCAAAACAAAAAGGAAAAAAAAACACAAGAAAGAAAAAAACCTAGATCTTGCTGAGTCCAGGCCTAGTGCTTTATCCACTGCACCACCTAGCTGTTCCCATTTGCTCTTCAGCATTTCCTATTTGTCAGACGTAACTTGTAAGTTACTGTCAGTGTTCTTTGAGAAAGTCTGTGGAAGAGGGAAGAGATATCACAGGATTTGAGTAAGGCAAATGTTCTGATTTTTAAAATATGGCAAGAAAATAGTCTACAGGCAGTGGACCAGATAGTTTAATTTTACTAATTGAGATTTAAATAAACCCCAAAGTGGAAGAACTTGGGAAGTCTGATTCTGTAGAGGCTTGATGAGGCACAATGGGAATGTACTGCTGCCCTTTTGAGGCACATGCAGATATTCAGGTGCTAATGGTCTTCTAACCAAGTGGTAAAAAGGAAACTTTTAGGTAGGTGGCTCAGCTGGAATTGGAGTGTATTCAAAAGATACTATTCAATGAGGGAAAGTCTTTTGACCCTGGTTCTTTTTGACCAGATTGGCATCATAGCAGGAAAATGAGCTTTGGAGGGCTTCTCTTATTTAGACCCTGACTAAAGCCATGAACACTTAGCTTGGTAGTTATTTCTATTTCTTTTTCTTCAGTATATTTTTAGGTCTCCTTTAACAAGTTGTTGACTCATTTTTCATGATTTTCTTGCAACACTCATTTCTCTTCCCAATTTTTCCTCTATTTCTCTTACTTGATTTTCAAAATCCTTCTTGAGCTCCTCCATGGCCTACAGCCAATTCATATTTTTCTTGGAGACTTTGGATGTAGAATTTTTGACTTTGTTGTCTTCTTCTGGTTCTATGTTTTGACCGTCTTTGTCACCAAAAAAGATTCTATGGTCTGATTTCTCTTCCTCTGTTTGCTCATCTTGCCAGGCAAATACTTGACTTTTGAGCTCTTTGCCATGGTGGAGCTCAGCTTCCAGAGTGGAGAGTGCTGTGTCTCAAATTCCTGTGGTTTTGTGGAGTTGTTGTCTGAATTTCTTCTAGCCACCTGCCTCAGAACTGTGAGGAGGTCTGCCTCTCCACAGCCTCAAGCTCTCCACACCAGTGCTCCTCTCTTCAGACTGTTACTCACGACTGCAACCCAGATCCAAGTAGGGCAAAGCAAGAGAATCCTTCCTCAGTGCCAGCAGAGAGATTCCTGCAAATGCTCTCTGGTCGGCCACTTGGTTCCCCCCACTATCTGTGGACCTGGAGCTCTAGAAACAGCTGCCACCTTTGAGGCTCCAGGCACAGGGGCCAGACCACGCTCTTCTCTTGCCCAGTTGTGACAGTTTCCCCACTGACCTTTTGCTTTCTTTTTGGTGTTTATGGGTTGAAAAGTCTTGAAACTGCCACAGCTGCCAGTCTTTGCCTCTGGTCTGTGCTGCCATGGCCCACACTAGACTGTGCTTCACTCCAAGCCCAGTGTGATAGACCCTTTCTGTCAGTTTGCCAGGTTGTCCTCAGCTGGAGACATATTTCATTCTGTCATTTTGTGGGTTCTATAGCTCTGAAATTTATTTAGAGTAATTTTTTTATAGGTATTTGAAGTAATTGGGGATGAGCTCAAGTAAGTTCCTGATTTTACTCCACCATCTTGATACTGGCCTCCTTCTACCCTCTTCACCACCAGCCCCCAGTTATTTCTATTTTGTTGTGTCTATTCTTTCTTGGTTTTGGATGAATATTATTGGAGATTCCTATGACTTTAACTTTGTGAGTTTTGAAAAGTCAATAGAGCAAGTTGCCAAAGTCTGAAAGCTGGAGTCCATGCTGGGATTTCCCAGGATCCAGATAATGAGGGGCAAACTCTGGAGCAATTTGACCAGCCCAGTCCAGGATAGCAGTAGCAAAAATAAATATTTACTTACCCAATAGCCATGATGCATTTAGAAATGAACTTGTGGGTAAATGCTATGTAGAAACCACATTGTCTACCTACACTCTCCCCAGGGGCCAAAGTACCGAAAGAAAGAACGTGCCCCAAGTATTGAGTAGTAGTGTTTGTGCTTCTCTTCTTGTTATATATTAAGTGACTGTTGCCTTGACTGTATATTCCTAGTAAATGTTCCTTTGTCAAAGTTGATTGATGTAAATTGGTTAAACGGAATGGACATGCTAATTAAGCACTAGTGGCTAAGTGTGTGTGTGTGTGTGTGTGTGTGTATGTGTGTATGTGTATTAAAACACACTAGAATAGGAGTTGAACCACTAGGATTTGAGAAGAGACAGCCATCCTTGTCTCAGGAGTACACTAAAACTATGCTCAGAGTGCAGCAAGCCTCATTCTGAAAAAGTGAGTGCAGAGTCATACCTACTGGTACAATTATTTCCCCGGTTTCACCTGGGAAGTTATTGTAAGTCTATTTGGTCATTGACCAAATAGTTCTTGCTCTTCTATAACATATCGTCTGTCTGCCTTATACTAGTACTAGTTTACGATTTTGATTGATCATAAACTTCAGTTAGAACAACACAATTTGATCAAGAGAGTCATGTCTGGCAGCTAATCTGAGAACTCAAGTCTTGAGAGGTAATCATTCTTTACTTTTTTTTTGTGATCCTTTTCTCATATTCTGTAAGGAAAGGAAGAACTTTTCTACCCTTTACCCACAAGCCATAATTAATTATGCATTGTAGCAGAGTGAATTTCCCAATAGAAGGTAAGCTTGTTAGAGAAGTATCCCAAAGAGTCCACCTGTGGAATTACATGGAATTGAAGCTAGAAGCACACTCAGGGAGTTTCATGTTATGACCTGCCTTTATCACATATCTTTCCTACTTGTGTACCTCTCCACTCTGGTATTCTGTATGTGCCCTTTCTTTTTATCCAAGCTGTGTTTTTGTGAGAGAGTGCACCTCAGATTTATTGAGGTGGTATTTTGTTACTACTGTCCATACTCTGCTGTTTCAGTAAAATCCTTTGCCTTGAGCCAATTGTGTCAACTAGCTGTCTATTTGAGGTAAACATAGCAGTGGGAGCTTGTGATCTATAGTTTTAGGAGTATGAAGCCAGACTACTTTAAACCTGGGGCAATTCTGTAGAATTCAACTCAAAAGTAGAAGGAGGGGTAACTCAGAAAAAAGGAGACTGTGCAGCAACACCATACAATTTTCTACATAAATGCTTATTCTTACTCTCCTCTTTTCTGTCTTCCCAAATCTCAGAGTCCTTTAAAGGTTCATTCCATACCCCACCTGCTTCATCAGTCTTTCTCTGATAATCATACACATACTGATCCTTTGATCTTCTGAATTCCAACTGTTTTTATTTGTGCCACAAAATTTAATATTTGATCATATACTATCTTATTCTCAGTTGCTTGATCTATGTAAATCTTGTCCTCCCAACACTTCTAAAATCTGTGAGATTAGGGATTGTTTCACACTTCTTGATAAAGAGCTAAATAATTTTATCAATATTTTGATTAGTTAATGATTTGTCTCACAAATAACATATCTTAAAAAGGAATATCACTGAACTGTTGTTCATTCTTCCCTTCAATTCAGTGAATATAGAACAGGACTATATCATCTTATAAGATATATATTTTAATGAAAAGTCAGTTGGATCATGAATTTGTGTAAATTAAATCACTTTCTCATTCACTTCCATCAGAAAATTGGAGATGCATTCCCATAAGGAAGGGGGAATTTAACTTTTGACACCAAGAGGTAATAAAATTGCACTTATACATGTCATTCATCAAATAACTTTCTTCTCATCAAACAACAGTATTTTGTTTTTATTTTTATTTTTTAATTCAGAAGGAAACTCGGTCATAATCAACATTAAGTTTAGGTGTAGGCACATCTACATTGGATCATTTTAAACATGTTAAGAAAGTCTTTCTTCCCCAAAACACCTGTAGTAAAATTTCAACATCAGTTATGTACTTGATTTTTTTCCCTGGAATATGGAGTAGGCAGTATACAAATGAGAGTATTATTTGAATTTCATCCCAGACAATGAGTTGTGGGTTTGAGTTTCCTGGACCAGAGAACAAATTCTGGTTCTGTTAGTTATTACTTATGTAATCCTCTGCAAATTACTTAACATCTTTACACTTCTGTTTCTTTATATTTAAAATGAAGGAATGAGACTAGATCATCTGTGGTGTTTATTTCCAACTTAAAGCTTTGATTCTAAAGAAAATTTTAAGGGAAAATCTTCCACACAGACAAAAATCAATGTATTTAGAATCAAAAGAGAATCAATGAGAAATGAGAAATCTTCACAGGAATTAGCTGATTAATTTCTGGTATCCAATAAATACAAGGAATTGACACCAACATATATGATTAAGAGCCATTTACCAGACAAGTGGACAAATGATCTGAACAAGCAGGTTTAAAAAATAAGCAAACATGTAAACTATAAATAACTGTATGAAATAAACTTCGAATCAGTACTATAAGAGAAAAGTTTCATCTCATACTATTGGCAAAGATGATAAAAGATGGGCATGATAATTCTTGGATAGGTTTTGGAAAGTTGGGGTGTACAAATTTACACTTGGTGAAGCTGAATTAATCTAACCATTCTAGAAAACAATTTAGAACTATGTTAGAAAAGCCTCTACATTCCCTTGACCCCGTGATAGTATTACTGGTCATATATCCCAAGGAAATCAAGGTTAAAGGCATATATACAAAACTTTTATAGTTTTATTTTATAGTTCCTTACTCCTCATATCCAATCAGTTGCCAAGTCTTATCAATTGTATTGCCACAGCTTATCTCACGACTCACACAGCTAACTCCTTAGTCCAGATTGTTATCACTGCCCTCTCTTACACTGGCCTCTTAATTTGTCTCTTAGTTTCCATTCTCCACATTATAGTCAAATTGATATTCCTACAGTCTTGTTAATAGAAGAGATTACAACTCTGTAAATTGTCTCTAGTCTACCCCTTTAGTTTTCTCACACTTTATGGTCCTTATTCACTCACTGTTTTAATCAAAATGTCACAGTTGATAATATCTGTTCATGATAGTTGATGTCCCATCTCTCTGCCTTTGTACACACCATCTAGCACAGTGGTTCACAACCTTCCTAATGTCATGACCCTTTAATACAGTTCCTCATGTTGTGGTGACCCCCCCAACCATAAAATTATTTTCGTTGTTACTTCATAACTGTAATTTTGCTACTATTATGTATTGTAATGTAAATATCTGATATGCAGGATGTATTATCACTGTTACAAATTGAACATAAGCCACAGGTTGAGAACTGCTGATAGCATCTTTAGAATACACAGCTTTCTCACCTCTGCTTCAGAGAATTCTGACTTCAGCTCAAATGTTCCTTACTGCACAAAGCCTGTTCAGATTCTTCCAGTCACTAGTGTTTCCCAGGAAATTTATTGTATGAGAGTTTAAATTTAATGTGCTATGTAAATGTTGCTTCTCCCACTCACCAATAGGATATAAAACCCCCAAGGGCAAAGACTGTTTCATTTTTGTCTTTATATCAAATATCCAGGAACCGGGATTCAGCATCAGATCTGGCACATAATAGGTACATAATATTTGATGAATGAATAACAAACAGTTGTATGCACAGTGGGTTCCCTTTGGTTGGGTAGTGGCTGAAGAAATTGGGGCATTTGAACGTAATGGACTGTTGCCTTGCCATAATAACAAAAATGAATAAATTAGGGAAATATGCAAGGCTTGTAGGAACTGATGCAAAGCAAAGTCGTTATAATCCAGAAAATAATTTATGCAATGACTGCAATAATGTAAAGGAAAAGAATATCAAAAGGCATCAGAAGTTCGGTGAAGTAACCAATCTTTAATTCATCTTGTCTGCTATGTCAAGGGAATTGTGATGTGTATTATGGTAGATTTACAAGTGGGGAATGACTTAAATGGACCTCATTTCCTCACAATGCTTCAGAACAAGAAAATATTGATCACTGGACAAAATTATCTTTGGAGCATAACTAGGTCTCTATTAGTGCAAACAACCAATTCCCATGAAATGGTTCCATATGTTTGAATTTGTACTATTATTATTATGTAAAATATGGCAAATAACTTCAGCCCAATGGAAATATGCAACACGGATTTGAATAAAGCACCCACTTCACTTCATGGGAGTCATTGTACTACTCAGGGCCTAGTTCGTTGTACATCTCCCAGCAATGCGTGCATGGGTTCTACACTGTGGTCATATCATCTTGTATTTTGATTAGTTAGACATATTTGCAAGTTTAAAGACTGCAGATTTATGTGACACAGACTGTAATGAGAGAACTGAGAGATATAAGAAAAAAAAGGGAAGCCACCCCTTTACAAAGGACTAATGTAGGCAGCAAAAGAGAATGAAGTGCAAAAGCAGCCAGCACATACCAAATTATAGGGCAAAAAAAAGAGATTAGTGCTCCAAACACTGCCAACATGATTAATTTCCAATTTCCCTTATTCTTTCCAAGAATGAACTGAATCGACTACAGTGGGAAGTCAAATGAAGCTTTAAGAAGACTTATGGAGATGGTAGCTATTTGTGAATGGGACAAAAATATTTAATACCCAATTCAATCCATTTCTCTTTAATTCAAGAATGTTCTGTTTTTAGTATGATGTGTTTACTTTGAGTTAATAACTGAGTTAGCTGGTTTGGTCTTTTATAAAGATATGTATTTTAGAGGACTCAGAACTACAAATTTGAATGGAAAGATACTACAACCATACTTTGAAACTGGATGTGGCTGACCTAGTGCTATGCTGATGGGGGTCTGTCTGATAATTCAGGCTACACGCATACGAAAAAGGTATTGTCCCTGCTTTTGAGAAGTGTATGATCCTGTGAGAGGGATGAATCAGTGGGCAGAAATGATTGTAATTAAAGGCAGATTTTGATAAGTGTTCTAGGAGATGCACAAAGTGCAACGAGAACAAATAGGAGGATAAGCTTACTTCAGGCTAGAGTGTTTGGTGAAGGAGGTGCTACTTGAGCTGGGCTTTTACTGATAGCTAGTATTTTCACAGGTGGAAAAGAGAGAAAAAGGGTTATTCCCAATGGAACAAACTTTTTGAATAAAGGTTATATGAGGGAAGGAAGTTAAGAGAAGATTTAGAGACCCCTGAGTAGCCCAAGTTGACTATAGGATAGAATATATTAAGAGACATAAATCTCGAGAGTTGGGTTGGATGTCAAGATTTTGCCTTTATTTATTTATTTTCTGGGGAAGACGATGGAATCCACCGGTAGTTTTTTGTTTGTTTGTTTGTTTGAGCAAAGGAATAACAGGGTTTTAAAGGCCTTAGGCATTATATTAAGTTTGAACAGGACAAAAACGTCATTAACTCTTTTGGAACATCCTATATTTTAGAAAGATTAATCTTGAGTGATCTGTAGTGTTGATTGAAGGGAGAAGAGACTGGAGGCAGGGGCATCAGTTAGCTAGTTCAAATGTATAGGTCAGTATTATGGCAGTATATTATATTCCACCAATCATTTCAAAGTTGTTTATTTTTGATCTGCTTTGTTTCCTCTTGATTTCCTCTTTTATTTGTTCCCATGCTATAGAATTAGTAGAGGGTTTCTAACCAACAATAAATACAGTAAATCAATTCTGGTTCACAAAAGATTGTATTCACAAAATCTTTTCTGGATTTATTTTTAGAAACGAATCAGAATTTGGTATTGCATATTCAGATTTGTCAATGAGTGCTTTAGTTTGTACCATAGTAACAGCTTAAATCTACAACAAAACAAAACAAAACACAACACAATAAGCTACAAATCATTGCTTTTATAGCAAAGAAGGAGCTCATTACTATCAAGAGGTCTTCAGAAGTAGATACCGCAGAAGTAAGATGCTTCTGCTTAATGCACTGATGAAGAAATTATTTGTCATCTGTTAAAGATAAGACAATGTCAGCAAACAGACTTGAACTTAAAAAGGGTTATGTTACTGCTGGAATGAAATAAATTAATAGGAAAAAGTGACTCAGATCATAGTTGGTTTTTTTAAGTCAAAGATTTTTCACTTTCATTAGTGGCTGTGGGGATAAGTACTTGATTTGTAAACTTTTCTTTGCCTGAGCAGAAAGTTTTCATGATTTTCTTATCACTTGGTAGTTTAACCTTTTGGTTGATATCTTAGAAAAATCATTTTTATCTTGTGTTTATTGCTTTATTGACTGCTGTGTGTGTGTGTGTGAGTGTGTGTATGGGTGCACCTGTGTGTGTAAAGGCCCAAATGTGTATGTGTCTGGGGGAGTATTTCTTGGAGAGGTTTGAGATCCATCTTAAATGCTCAGTTGTAATGTGAGCAAAGTTATGGAAAGGGAACAATTTAAATCATATAAGGAATTAATAAGTTAGGCCAGTCCCTTGCTGAGATGGTATCTGAAGACTTTTTGGCTTAATAAGATTGGCCAGAGTTTATCAGAGTGTATCTCCTTCTATCCCCACAACAGCCCTAGTAAGAAGGTACTATTATAATCCCCATTTTATACATAAGGAAACTGAAACAGAAAGAGGGTAAGTGACTTGAGCAGGGTGATACATCTAGTAAGTGTCCGAGGCTAGATTTAAAAATCACATCTTCCTGTCTTCAGTTTTAGCACTCTATCCATTGTGTGACCAAACTGCTTGTAGAGATTAGATTTATGAATCTCCTGAAGGAGGAAACTTCCCCTACCAATACAGGTTGACACCTTTTCTGCCACTTTTAGAAACAGAGAGATTCCTGGAACATTGAAAGGTTAAGTCACTTGCTTATGGAGTAGAGGTAATATGAGTCAGAAGTACCACTTGAACCTAGGCTTTCTTAGCATCAACACAAGCCCCCATCACTTTTGCAATGTTATCTTTACCTTCTTAGTGGCTGTATAAAGAGGAAATAGTATTAAAATTAATAAAATGTGAACTGATTACTGTAAAGACATTTAGATACTAAGTAGATGACATACTTTTTCTACCTAAACAAGACTATCACAAGTATTCTCTCTGTCTCCAGGAAAAACAATGACAAGAGAATTAATTTAATCTATTTAATAGAGTAGAATGGATAGAAAACTACATTTGGTTTCAGAAAGATCTAAGTTCAACTCTAACCTATTACTAATACTCAATGTAAGACATTGGACAATTCATTTTATCTCTTAAACATTTTATAAACATTTTATCTCTCAAAATATTTATATATCAAACAACCAAATTATAGAAAGCAGCTAGAAAGAAAACAACTAAAGAAAGAGATAGGAAGGAAGGAAGGAAGGAAGGCAGGAAGGAGGGAGGGAGGGAAGGAAGGAAGGAGGGAAGGAAGGAAGGAAGGAGGGAAGGGAGGAGGGAAGGACGGAGTGAAGGAAGGAAAGAAATTAAGATGGCATTTGGGAGTTTTCCACACTAGGGCTTCCAGATAGTTGCTCCAGCTGGTATTAATTAGTCAATAATCACGGAGTGGCACGTTCATTATACATATTTTGCTTAAGAGAGTAGAGAAATTTACAAAAGAAGCCAATGATAGTCCTCCCTTAGGAAATTACAATCTTATATTATAGATCAGGCTTTGAAAGTAAAGTCCTAATAGAGGAGACAAGCAAAACCAAACTCAAATGATTGCAAGATCACATAAAATTGGAACACTGACACTGAAAATACATGCAAAATTATTTCAGAACTGGGAAGTTTTTGGTTTAATGCCTTTAAGTTATTAACCTATGCTGACTTACTTCAAGCCCTACTTTGTTAAGAAGATTGCTAGAGAAGGATAGCTTCAGACCCCGGTAGGTTAAAGATTCCCCTTGCTTTTGAGTCAGGCCCTATTCACCAAACGTTCCTTCCAGATCTTTTCTCAAAATAAACTGTTCCATTTTCTTTTAGGTATTTCCCTTAATAAATTTCTAGGAAGAAACCTAGGAAGAGAAGAATAATTTGGTGTTTAGGGTGATGACCCAATTGTATTGAGTGTGTCTATTTAAGTCCCAAGTCTCTAGAAATTCATTGAGCTGATGGTTATGTAATTTGAAGATCTTCCACGCCCCTTGAACTTGCTGATGAAGCAGAAAGGGGTGGAGCAGGAGCTGGAGCCATCATGGTGTCTGGTGGCCGCAGTAGTACAAACTCCTTTTTTTTGAGCCTTCTAGAATTTCTGCTAAGGACTCCTGCTGAGGACTGCCAGCAATGAGAACTGCAGGGGGCCAGAGCTGCTGGGATTGAGCTGCATGGATACTGAGCAGTTGCTGTGTGTGAGGAAAGGAGATATTTCCCTGAGGTAGCCTGTTTTTTTTTTGAAGGCTTGAGATTGTGGGTTTTTATTGCATTAACTACATGTGCCAACTGCATAGCTACTGTGATGGCTTTGACTTTCTGGTTTGGGGAGTCAGGTTTTTTTGTATTTCAATAAGTGTTCTAGCTTTGTTCCACATGTAGAGAGCCTGTTATATTTTGTGATTAATAACCGTATCAGAATATTTATAGTTACCGTAGGCATTGTAAATACTGCATTGTTGATACATTTGACAGTCCGTCTCTATGACCAGGCCTGGGGTAAGAAGCCATGACCTTTCTCTCACACCTTGGATTCAGATTACATGGTAGCTAATAACCACAAGCTGATCTTATAGTCACATTGGCTGTAGTCCTTTCTTTCTGATATGCTGCGATCTGACCAACCCCAGGCAATACAAACTGCTGAGATTCCCATAATGACAAAAGTCAGATGAAGTTAGAATAGTTATGTTTTAAAACTTAATTCTGAGAAATTTTGTCATTAGTTCATGAGCGGGGTGGGGAAGGAAATCAAATTAAGGGAAACATATATTCATCGTTTGTATGTGGAAAAGGAACAATAACCACCTAAAACTACGTTAGGACTCCAATCAATTCAGCAAACATTTATTAAGAACATTCTATATTCCAGGCCCTATTCTAGATTTTGAGGAATCAAAGATAAAACTGAAATAACTTCTGCATTCCAAAAACAATTTTATTCTGAGGAAATAAGATATCCAAAGGTAAATAAATATCAAATATAACTATTATCTGTTTCCTAGACCCATTCAAAAGATTCTGGGATCTCATGCCAAATCTAATCCTGTGGACAGAACTCAAAGTATCATTTTTCTCTTTGATCTTTCTACGAATTCACCTGGAGTTTACCCTATGATCTCTCCAAATATAGCTTAGTTATAGCTGATGTGTAGTTGTCCCCAAATGTGATTAACAGGGAACTCAGTTCTTATAAAGAATTCAAGGTAATAAATGTGTATTATGCAAAAGACCACATTTATTTTACACCATAGAAAATATATACAGTACAAAGGATTTGTGGGAGCCAGGAAACAGATGCAGAAAATATATAAGGCATTGAAGTAGCTCATAAATTTTCCTTATAAGGAAATCATGTATTTTGGAGTTGCTGCAGAGGTGATACCCCTTCCTTCTTGGCCCCGCTGACTGAATTACTCACTGTAATAATGGAGCATGGCAAGATCCATTTCTTTTCATTGCTTAAGTCATAGGCCCCTTTCACTGCTGTCCCATACAAGGGCCCAAGTTGATGATTCTTTTCTTTCTCCAAAAAGGAAGCTCTTTGAGATCTTTTCTCCTAGACTAGTTGATAAATTCTCCAACTTGGGAAACTCTGGAACACAGCATCATCCATAAGGTTATGTATGAAGTCTTACACTGGCCAGGAAATTACCCCCTCTTTGGTTAGCAGACTAGACTGTGGCATCATAGGAGATCAAATTTCATTCTATGTTTTTTTTTTCTTTTTGGAGGGGGGAAGGCAGGGCAATTGGGATTAAGTGACTTGCCCAAGGTCACACGGCTAGTATGTGTTAAGGGTCTGAGGCTGGATTTGAACTCATGTCCTCCTGATTCCGGGGCTGGTGCTCTATTCACTGCACTGTTTAGCCACCCCACCTTTTATTTCTTTAGGGAATATGTCTGTGCTCCAGCTTCTGTCCTCTTTTGGGCTGAGAAAATCTGTTCTCTGGAGTTTTCATTTCAGGCTGCATGGGCAAACTCATGCTACTTCTTTAGGCTTCTATACCAAATCAGCCATAATTGGGATGGGTAGAAGACTGTACGTGCACAGATTTTCATGGTCAACACACCCCTTTTATCCTCAGAACACAGCCTTACTCTAGTCACTTTGGCATCTTGTTTTTCATTTTCTTTCTTTAGCTTTCAATTCCCATATGATTTAAAATGTCATTGAATGAATTTTTGGAAAGATAATATATTCAAGTATTCCTATCATCTTCATGTCACTTATGGAAGGTATAAAAGTTAGAAACAAAAATAGTTTTAGCACAGGATTGTTTATTGATATAAAAAAGAAAACCAACCTATCTAATTGTTAAAATGTTCCCATATTTCCCAATTAAAGAGTTTAGGAACTAAAAAGAGAGGACAGTAAATAAAAGGCCCCACACCAGGATTTCAAAGATTTAAAAAAATACCAAGGGTAAGACATCCAAGAGACTTTAGTATGAAGAGGAGGATAATACCATGTAATGCTGAAGTCCCAATTTAGATTTTAATTGCCTCACTATTCCAGCCATGTGAATGCCACTGATAAAGGAAAGAATAGCTTATTGTTCTTTCAACTTAAAGTTTTCCTATGTTTTTGAACATCTATTTTCCCTATGTTTTTTGTGTCTCTACCTTTCCCTAATATTGGGCAAGAAAAGAAGCAAATCAAAAAGGAATTGATGCTAGGGCAAGAAAAAAATAGATTTTTGGTTCAAATAATAAAAGAATTGATTCAGAATTTACAGTCTGAGAATTCCTTCCACCTTTAGGAGACAGATAACACCAACTTGAAAATGCAAAACCTGTCTTCTGTGCCAGGTTTGTTGTTTCTGGTCTGTCATAGTATTGAAAGACTTTGGAGATTTGTTTTTATTTTTGCTTTTTAACTGCAGAAAGAGGCTGAGAAATTCATCCTTGGCTGGCCTGGCAAGGCAAGGCTCCTGTGAGTTGTTTTTTTTTAATATTGAAATTCTACATTCTTTAGTTACATTCAAGCAAGTAATTAAAATATTAGATATAATTCTCTTCTCTAGTCAAATCTCAGACTGGCTGAATGCTTGGAGTAGTTTTTTGTAATCATGAGTGCCCTGGATGGAGGTACCTGAAAGATGGAAGGGGCAAGGAGAGAAAAGAGAATCAAAATAAAGGTAAAAAAGGTGATGTAAAAATAGGTAATAAGGGGTGGCTAGGTGGTGCAGTGAATAGAGCACCGGCCTTGGAGTCAGGAGGACCTGAGTTCAAATCCGGCCTCAGACACTTAACACAAAAACTAGCCGTGTGACCTTGGGCAAGTCACTTAACCCCAACTGCCCTCCAAAAAGCAAAAAGCAAAAAAAAATAGGTAATAAGAGAGAAAAATAGGACAAAGACCAATATCCTGGGAGGACAATACTTTTCCCTTTTTCCACATGAGAGGAAGAAAACCTCTAGAGTATTGAACATAAAAATCAATGGAAAAAAGGGGGGGGAAGTAATGGGCAAAGGGTTGCTGGAAGAAAGGAAGAGAGGGGGAAGAGATAAGCTTCTAAGTATTATGACCATCAGGAATGTGAGTCCCAGCTAGAGTGAAGTGAACCTAATACTAAGATATTCTAAAGTCAAGCCAGGAGAAATTATGGTAGAGCTTTGTAGTGTACTGTGGAGCTATCTGACGCAGAGAAAGGAGTTTTGATTGAGAAAGTCTCATAGCGAGGGAGAGCACAGACCCAAAATGATGGAGGAGGTCAGCTGACACAGAACCAGCCTCAGGACCTATAGTGCATGAGGAAGGAACTTGATTCTTGGTAACAGATTTTGCAATGGATTGTGACTGAAATTTTGAGTTCATTAGGGATGAGGAGGGAGGAGGAAGGATAATATAATATAAATTGGAAATAAGAGTATAGCTAATCCATTACTAACTACTCCAATGTGAGTCATTTTTCTGTTCTAGGAATGCTTTTTAATAAACTTGTTCTATATTTAAATATTTTGTTATGTGCATGATGCTTGCAAGGGACTTGAACATCCAACAGAATGTAAGCTTTTTGAGGGCAAAAACTGTATTTTATTTTTTGTTTTTGTATCTTTAGTGTAATGAACTAAATTTTTATATCTGCAAGCCTTTAATCATAACTGAATAATTTCTGTCAAATATTAAAAACTGAACTCATTTTAAGTGAACCTATAGATGCAGTTTTGAATAATAGATTATATATGTTTTGCCATGCAGGAAATGACTCTGGTTTAAGGCTTTAGCATAAAAAATTTGAAACATGCCAAGTTTATGTTGTCAGTCCAACATAGGCTCTACAGGTATCTCTTTCAAAATTAACTCCCAAATTCTTTCCTTGTGTCCCCTCTTTCATTTATGACTATTTGCTTCCAATCTATACAGGCGCTCACAAGTTTCATGTAAGGAAATTTGTAAAGAAGTCTGAAAGCTAAAAAAGAGATACAAGCTGTGTATGTATATGAAGTTTCTTCCTGTTATCATTAGAAGAAGTACAAATCATTGAAAAAGGAATAATTTAGGAGAAAAATATAATGTAAGTATGAAAAATGATCAATTTAGATAAACTGGTAATATTTACAGATTACCATATGTAACCTTTTTGCTACAGGCCTCTTCTTGACTAAACAGGCCCCAGTTTTGGAGACTTCCTTCTTGTTTTTTTGGCTCATTGACCCTATCCGAGTAATATAAGAAGTTAGTCATCACCCACAACGTTGCAGTCACTAATTCCCCTTAGTACCACACAAGTTCACAAGGTTTAAATCCTATACAAATTTATATAGATGTTCAATAAGATGGATAGGATTGAGATCAGAGATAAAGAAGATAACAATGTCCAGTGGTAAGTAACTGATCCTGAAAGTCTATCTAATAGCTCAGTCACTTACAGGATGGCTCTAGGTAGGGCTCTAGAAGGTAACAGTCTGGCTCCTGTCTATCACTGCTATTCTCCATAGCTTCTCTGGTTGTATTCTGTAATGCTAATGAAATTTAAAGATCCCTTTGTATTGGAAAGCTAAGAGGTACTTAACGCCTAGTTCAAATTAAGCCTCTGTTAAAGAAACAGAAGGTATGAACTCCTGTTGCTGATATAACAGGAAGGGGCTGAAAAGGAAGGAGCAATACTGTATATAAAGAAAGGCCCCAGAGAAGGAGAGTCAGAACTTCTTGGGATAAGCATCTTGGAGGCAGGGCAGCTGCTGCTGGACTGAAGACTGAACTGAGAATTGAGAAGAACTGAAAAGAAGACTCTTGTGGTGGCAGTCAAGAAGGAGAAAACTTGTGGTATCTCAGCACTCTGTTTGTCTGCTCTGTCTGTGTTTCTGCTTGTTTGTGATACTTTGTACGGAAGCCCTGGGGCCTTACTGGAAGCCTGAAAGAGGAGTTTTTGGTTGTATGTTTACAGAAGTCCTGGAGGAGGATTTTAGAGGTCCTGGGACTTTACAGATGATTTGTGCTGACCTCTTGGACCTTCTTTGTGGATTTGTGTTGATTTCTATGTTGATCATTTGTGTTGAGTTCTTAGACCTTGTTGGTGGTCTGAGTTGATTTCACAGGCAGATAGTGAATTGATGATGGTGCTGGCAATGTGTATGAATATTATTGTGGGTCTGTCAAGCTTTGTCTTCCCAGAAATAGGAAATGTGAAGGACTTGAGTTGGACTGGACACTGAACTTCAATATGGAATGGGAACTGGATGAAGAACTGGACAAGAAACTGGACAAGGAACTGGGAGCTGCCTGCCTTTGAGCCCAGGTAACTGTTGGAGTTGGGACCATGGAAGAGGGACCATGAAAGCTGAGAGCCAGCCTTGAGTCTAGCTGGAAGAAGACTTTACTTAGATACTGTGTACTGACTGAGAAGATTATGATTAACTGTGACCTAGGGGTGGAGAACTTTGACTTTTGTACTTTGTGATTGAATTAAGGATTTCATGATTGACTAAATGAATGTACCTTGTTTAAAACTATGTGACCACTTTGGTGAAAACTTATGTGGCCATTTTAGTGATAAGTTCATGAGTTGTGACATGGTGAATGCTGAACCTCGATTTTCTGTGAATGTTTTGCTCTGATTTGTTATTGAATCAGTAGACAGATCACTATACTATATAATCAGAACCTTGAAAGCTTTTCACAGCAGCAGTCCTCTGGAAAGCTGCTCATGTGTGGCTTTACTTATGCCCGGTTACTTTTCCTATGGCTTGTGCTTCCCACCATTCTGGAAGATATTGTGTGTCTCCACTACTCTTCACAGTTGTTTCCTCACAGTGCATGACTCTGCAATATATGATTGCTGCTATTCTCTTCAAGCTCTCAGCAAATGGTAGGTTTTTGTTAATTCCCAGCATGGATCCCTTTTTCTGTCTTTCATTGCTTTGCAGTCCAAATTACTTATAGTTTTTTTCCTACTCCCAACAAATAAGAATCATTCATTTACCTAAGGAATTCACTTTTTTCCCCTTCTTCATTAGAGTTATACCTAAAAACATAATGATATTTCTGGTGCCTTCTTTTTTACTCTAGTTCACAACCCTTTTGACTAGTCTGACATTCTTATCCTTTTCCATAGGTCTAAGTGAAGAACGTAGGTAAAATTCAGTTTTACTTTTATGTATTTGTTATTTTGGCATAGGTGCATTAGCAACTGTAGTATAGGTAAAGCGATAACTGGCCTCAGACCCAGGCAAATTCTGGTCAAGTGCTGTCTCTACACATTTTAGTCAAGTGAGTCTGGGTAAGTTATTCACACTTTCAGTGTTCTGGGCAACTCTTTGTTAAGACTATAAATTGGAGAAGAGGGAGTGTTTTGGATAGGTGAAGATAGTATCCTCTTTTGAGAGCTCTCTGTATCAATGATACAGGTCCTCTCAGTATCCCTTAATGTGAATATTTCTTCTAGCAAAGCAGATTTAACCACAGCCATCATTTCACAGGCTGAGTGATTTTTGTTCATTATTTTCCAGTTAATCTCCTATACAGGATTTATCCATAGCACTAGAAGCTTTCTTCTTACACTTTTTTCTATCTTTGGCATATCATTGTCTGACTCAGACTATGAATCTTTGTTTTTGTTACATGACCAATCTATCTCCTTTCCAAGTTATGCAAATTTTCAGTAATGATTTTATGCAGTTTCTGTTTTTCAGGTTGTCATCCATACCGTTTTTGTGCCTGTTCACACCCACCATATGTTTTTCCCAATGTGTTATTTATAATCTTAATTCTCAGCCTATAATATTCTAGGATTTGTAGACATATACTATCACTAGGAGAATATTTGAAATCAGATTTTAGCCAAAGGTGATATAGACAAAAAAAGAATTTTATTTGAAATCAGAAAACATGGGGGTAACTGGTGACTTTTCCATTTTCTTCTGTAACTGACTTAGAACAAAACACTTGGAATAAAACAAAAGTCTCTGAGCCTCAGTTTCCTTATCTGCAAAATAGGAATATAAAATTTGTACTACTTTTCTCACTGGGTCATTGAAACTCCAAAGATAAGTGAGTATGTTATAAACTGTAAAGTATTAAAGTCAACTATTTTTTCTTTTACATTATTTTTCTGGAAATATAATTTATGTCCTAAAACCAAAAAAAAAGAAAATTATGGGTTCTATATAAATTTAGAGAAAATTCAGATGTAACAGAGTCTAAAGTGATAATTATTTTCATGTATCTTATTAAATATGCTGTCAATTAGTCAAGAGAAAATTGAAAATAATATGTCAGAACATAGTTATAAAGATGTATCAGCTCACCTGTCCATAGAACTCTTACCAGTTTTTTTTGCCGATAATTAATTCCCCTAAAAAAACACAGCTGCTGAATAATTTCAAACCTTGTTTCAGATAGTAATATGTGTGTGTGTGTGTGTGTGTGTGTGTGCATGATGTGTGTATATCTATATGTATATATGTATGTATATAATGGCTTCATTCACTTACTAGGATAGTAAAATTATATGACCAACACTTTTTCCTGTTACCTTTATTTCTCATTATATCCTTTTCACTTTGATGTCATCCAGAGAATACTCTCTTAAAGCAAAAATAAAATTAAAAAAAGAATGAGATTATAAAATCTGTTTGACAACACTAACAAACACGTGTGACCAACACCTTAATCCATTTTAGTTCCTAGAAAGAAGACTGCTGTTAAAGCAACTTAATAAATCAAGAACAAATAAATCCAAAAATAAACAAAAAAAATATTGAATCTGAGATCTCATGATGTCTTGTATTAAATTCTAGAACAGACGGGCAAAAGCTATATTTCATTTCAGATGCCTATCTGAAACAGTAGGCAGAAGAATCCCATTTTAAAACTATGCTGCTTTCTCTTCATCTTCCTTATCCCCTTTGCTCTGTTACCTCAGTTAGTGGGTTTCGATGGGAGAGTTTTCACTTTATTTTCTTAAGAGATAGTTTCTGCTTCACTTCCTGGATGTTTCAAACATTTCAAACATCCTCCTCATCTTCCTTGTCCCCCTCCCCATCTTAAAATTCCTCATTGTGGACTGTCTTCTCCTGTGAGAGGGGGGAAAGACTATTGTTTGCTATTTGTAGCCAGGCACCTAAATGCTTTTTCATTTATCAGTATTCTTCTATATTCCCCAAAAGACATATGGAGAAATTTGTTGTTGCTGATTATGAACTGATAGTTGTTTAATCCTTCCACGATACTGCTCTTCTTTGCTTGCTAGATACTCTTTCACTTTAAAAAAGCAATTGCACAAAATGTAGGGAAATACATGTAAAACAACAGGAAAAGTATGCAAAATATATTGACTAACCCAAATGCAACCAGCTGGGATTTTTTTAATGGAGAGTGAAAAAACAAAAGCTTGCTTTTATGTGCTTCAGAATTCTAGCATGTAAAGTGCATTAATATAGAATTCATGGACTTGAAGTCTCAAAAATACTTTTTGGCTAATTAATGATATGCAGATTATACACTTATAATTGAGTTTATTTCTCTCTAGTGATCTCACACATTTTATATCCTACAATGCTGACACCACAAGAATGTCAAAGTTCATTCTTTACCATATTGTTGGCACAGCCAGCCATCAGTGGCTCTTTCCAAAAACTTATTTGAAAAGCCACTTCTGGGGCAGCTAGGTGGCGCAGTGAATAGAGTACCGGCCCTGGAGTCAGGAGTACCTGAGTTCAAATTCGGCCTCAGACACTTAACACACACACACAAAAACTAGCCGTGTGACCTTGGGCAAATCACTTAACCCCAACTGCCCTCCAAAAAAAAAAAAGCCACTTCTGCAAAGGAATTACGGTGAAGATGTATCCTCCTCCCATCCCACCTCCACTTTTGTTTTTCAGTCATGTCTGACTCTCTGTGACCCCATTGAATGAGATTTTTTTCTGTTGCATTTCTTAAGCAATTAAAGAAAATCATGATCTGCATATATGTTTAAAATTTTTCTGTCATTTGCCATGACTAAAATCTACTTTGCTGTCTTATCATGGCATGGAGGTTACCTTGGGTTATTTAAGACTGTGAAGATACAATGAAAACTTTGACGGTTCCTATAAAATTGGGAAGTTTGAATCCCAACTTGTTTCTCATCAGAGGACCAACCTAGCAAAGCTCTAAGTCATCATTCGAAGGTTGGCCAAGTACAGAGTTTTTTTTCAGCTGAAAAACCCCCACAAAACTCATCTCCTCAGATGGAGACAGGTTGAAATTTGCATCAGTACAGGGTGTAGTTTACATCAATGAACTTATGGACCTTTTAAAAGATCAAAGCATATTCATTTGAAGTATATGCTGTTGCTCAGCAACCATTTCTTTTCTCTTTGGGAAACAGGTCAGGAAAAAGAAAAGAATGAATAGGTGATTAAACGTTTGTCTGCCACCTCTGGTGAACTAGAAATCCTCTCAAAAAATTATTCTAGACAGCTATCTTCAATCCAGAGGGCGACACATTTATCTTATTAGGTAAAGAATTTGCTAGACCTGTTACATTTTATAACCTCACCAGGATAGATTTTCATTGCTTTATGGTAACATCTTTGTCCAAGGCCATAATATTCTGAAAGACTTGAAAATCTAGTGTTGGGTGACCATGACTATTAGGGCACTACTTGACTATGAGGTCAAATCATTCTTTCTATTTATGTTATTGAGTTATGTGGAAATTTTACATTTTAAATGAGTTCAATAGTATATACATGTACACACATGTATATATATGCACATGTTTATATATAGGTATACTCACACATATACACACATATGCACATATATAAAACATATATGTATCTTCTTTCTTTGCTCCATCTGGTTTTCAGCAGTAGCTCATTTTCATAAAAATTCCTGAAGCAAAATTACATATATAAAACCTAGGCTAGGACTGATAAAATGAAAATTTCCAAATACTATTAACAATTATATGTCGGTACTTAAAATAACTTTTAAAATGTTACTCAAATGTAAAAATGATGATAGAAATGTAGGCTTGAAAACTAAGATAAACAAAATTCAGGTACAGCAGAGGAATATTGCATCCAAAGGATGCAGGTGGCAAAATGAAACAATAAATGGGTTTTGAATGTTTAATTGAAACCGTTCCCCCTCTCTTTATCAAATCATTAACATAATTGAACTTGCACAGTCTTTCATATAATTTCTGTCTATCTTTCAACTCATAGTAATTACCTACTGATATTCCAATACTTCAAGCATCTGTGATTTTATCCATGAGGGTAGTCCCTCTGCCAATGAAGTTTACTACCTCTCTGTGTCTTAGTAGGCCATTTTCATGATGTCCTGCAGCCAAACAAAATTCACCATCTGGTTGTCAACTTTCTGGTGATGAGTTTCTTGGAAGTTAGTGAGGTAGTCCTCAGAGTGCAGACAAGTAATTCATCTGCAGGACCTATACTTGGAATCTTTCCAGCTAGGAAGGACGTGTTAGAGCTCTTACTTCACTGAGGGAGATTTAAATCAATCCTTGATTATGTGCTATGTGGGAGGACCCTAGTGAATTCTACTCTGGAGATTCAAAGAAAAAATTAAGACAGACTCTTCCCTCAAGGAGTTTATTTTTTTTACTATGGAAGGGAAGGGATGCAACATGACAATGCTTTCATAAATAAATAAAAAGAGAAATACAATATGAATATCATTTGGGGGGGGAGAGAAAACAGGGGAGATAAATAATATTTTAAAAAGGTGTTTTGATGGAAGTTGTTTTGGAGCAGAGTCTTTAAAGAGAAATGCAGTTGAAAAGGAGAAATAAAGAGGTGGAGTATTCTGTCCAGGTAGAAATAGAAAATTAGGGGACCTGGATTTAGGAGAAAAGAGAATGAGTTTTATTCTGTGAGGCAGATAGTAATATAGTGTATAGAACCTTGGATCTGGAAATAGGAAAACCTGGGTTCAACTCTTGCCTCATATATTTACTAGCTATGTGATGCTGGACAAGTCACTTAACCTCAGTCTGCCTCAGTATATTAATCTATAAAAGAGAGATAACAGTAGCATGTTTTAGGGATATTATATCAGATGAGACAATATTTTTAAAGTGTTTTGCAAACTTTATCCTTTATTTTAAAGTGCGCTGAAGACTTTTCTAGGTAACATCATCATCATTATTTTAGGCTTATTGAGGTTGTAGAACTGGAATAAAAAAACAAGAACAGGATATATTGATGTAGGAATCTCTGCCTCAGTTTTCTCGATTGCACCTCTCAGACTTGTGAAAATCAAATGAAATTCTACTCGTAAAGTACTTAGCACAGTGCCTGATATGTACTAGGAGCTATATAATTGGAAGCCATTATTATTTCTATTACCATCTTCATATCATTATCATCATCATTATCACCTGCATCGAGATGTTAGTTGACATCATGAGAACTGATAATGTGACTAAGAAAAAGAATGTAGATCTAGGTTATGTACTTATGTAAGGAAAATGGCTCATGGGTGCTGACTCGGCAAAGAAGACTGATTTGGATCAGTCAGATAGGTAGGAGAGAAACCACATTTTAGGAACGATGCTCTCTCTGGGGTAGGATGAGTCACTGAAGCAGAACTTCCCTGGAGGGACCTCAGGGGAAGAAATAAGTCCCTCTATTAAATATTAGTGTAAGATTTAAACACTGAAACGAAAAGAAGACTTTTTCATTGGATTACATAGAGAACTTATAAGCTCGCACAGATACCAAGCAAAATATTTTTTCATGAAAGATGCTTAATACTTGTTAGCTGATTCATGTATCCATATCTGAGAGAGCATGTATTTTTTTTTTTTGGCAGACCAGCACCGAATATGCTTTTGCTACTGATTACTATTTTACCAATGGGTTAGTTCTCTCTGCCTTGTTTTCCCATACGTTTAAAATATGTGGAATATAAAAAAATGGATGGAAAATGAAAACATTTACCCTTTGGAAGACTAGAAGGGTCAAGGGTGAGCATCAAACTTGTTTCTAGTTGTACAACTTTATCACATTTGATAAATCACATCTATTTGATTTTTCTTTACCTTTAAAATGAGGATAAAACTTCATGGCAAAGTGTGAAAATAAGTAAAATGCTATTTTTAAAGTATTTTGTCTTGTTAGTAGAAATTTATTGAGAAATTTAGGCAAGAACTGCATTATATGTTAAGATGCAATTTTTATTAATTCTCCTTCATGAGAAGCATAGAGAGAAACTACTCAAAGCCTGAATCTGCTAAGTATTAAAGCACAAAATGGTCTCAGGTGACTTTAGCTGGGAGAAAATTAGCTGAAAGGTACATTCACATTATTTAAACACAACAAGATGCTTCATCAGAGAGCACAAGCCCGAGTAAGTTTTTCAGATGTCTTACCCATGAAAATTGCATTTTATTAGATTCCCTTACACCGCTAGCAGTCCAGCAGTATATCAACGAATTTGCATTTAAACGTGATAATCAGGGGAAAAAAAATCTTTAAAATAAAAAAAGCTCAGATCCGGAATAAATTGTACATGGAAATGTGCTGATTTAGATTCAGTGAGGGAATCCTAACAGCAGGACAACTATAGAAATTAAGGCTAACACCTTTTCTGAGTGCCCAGTAATGTTGAATTACAATTGAACACCTATGGAAATAAATGTGACATCCAAATGGATACGAAATGAATATATTATGATCTGTGCTGTTCCACAGAATTCTAAATGAGTTCAAAATAATGGCATACCCAGACAGTGCTGAAGCACTTCAGACATACTCATTCAAAAATGTGTGGTTAAATAGAGTTCTGTGAAAAGTTTCTTCTATTAAACGAGTTTTTGCTTATTTAAAAGAAAAGGAGAGCAGTATATTTTCCTGATATGTTTTATTCGTAATTTGGATTTTGTTTTGTTTGGTTTTTCTATTGCTAACCTGCTTTCACCTGAAAGAAATCCTAGCAATTTTTGTATTGCTCTGTAATGTTTGTACCAGGTGGGCTGAGTTTGACACGCATTCTTAAGTGTGTTTTATAACATCTACCAAATAAGGCTTTCAAAAGTAGCAATTAGGGAAATAATGTCTTTCAGTTCTAATAGGGCAGCAAAGATGAAAAGTGTGAGGACACTGTCTGGGATACATATTAGAGATACTGCCTTTGTCTTCAGTTTAGATGTGGAAGAGGAATGAAAAGGGAGGGGTTGTCTAGTTTAAATTTTGTATACTGACCAAACTTCCCTTCTTCTCAGAAACCAGTAATCCTTTTTACTTAACTCCTATATCTTATTCATCCTAGATAAGTAAATGAGCTAATTTCTTTGGTCCCAGAATACAACCTGAATTTATTTCCCATCCTCCCTTACTATATTATGAGCAGGGCCAACATTGGACTTGTCTTATTGGTAAGAAATCAGAACTTTTCTCCATGGCCAGAAATCCAGCCTGATACATAATAAGAGGGTAGACTACAGCTCTGTTGATATACTAATAGACTATGAGATTATATATGTCATAGAGTTGGGAGGGACCACTGAGTACCACTTCTACTTGAACATGAATCTCCTTTACAATATACTTGGCAGGTGGTTATCTAATCTTTGCTTGAAATTCTCTAATAATGCACCAACAGGGAAAAAATATTAGTTGTTATTATGTACTAAGACACTAGTTAAATTCTAGGGATGTAAATACCAAAGGAGGTCTGATTCTGTCATGAAGGAACTTGTATTCTAATAGATAGAGATAATTGCACATAAGGTAGTGGTGGCCAGGGAAGGGCAGAGTTACAGGGATGCTGAATGGAAGTCCAGGACAATTGAATGATGTTCTCTTTCCAGAAGTGGTGGTATATTGATTTGATTACTTGTTCCAAGAGCAAGAGGTGGAAAGGGAATGTGGAGGAGGGATCAATGAGTGTGCATATTAGCTTGGCAAGAATATGGTGGTAGCTCAGTATCTATGGTCAGTGAGATGTAAGAGAGCCCGCTACCACCCAAAGCAGCCCTGTTCCCTTCTATACCAAAGTTCAATTTCCTTCTGTCACTTTAGCTCTCCATGCTGTTCTGTTCTTTAAGGCCAAGTTGTGCTGCCTGTCTATGTCATCTGCAAATTTGATGAGCAAACCACTTAGGCCTGGTAAAAATGTTAAATAAGCACAATGCCCAACACAAATCCCTGAGGCTGTTCATTCACTATAAAAAACCTTTTAATGTGGAAATTTTAATTCATGCTCTTTGGATCTGTCCAATCAAGTCCAAATGTAATCTAACTGAACTTTTATCTACTCCAAAATTTTCCATTTTGTTCTCAAGATTATGAAAAATTTTATCAAATACTTTTCTTAAATCTTGGTGAATGCTCTAAATGTTCTCTTTACTCACCTTTAATAGCTTTTCTCTGTCAAAAAAAAAAGAAAATGTGCTAGACTGGCACCGTTTGATAATAATCATGTTATTTAAATCTCTACTTCATTTCTCACATTTGTCTTCTTCTCTCTTATCTCATGAAATCCACCTTAGTTAAAGGCGCTCCCTATTTTTTGTTTGTCCTGTTTTAATTTTTTTTCTCTCCAGTCTGTCCTACACACTGTTTTCAAAAGGGTTTTCCTATAACGTAGTTCTGACCATGTCATATTCTTGTTAAAAAATTCCAATAGATCCTTATTGCCTGTAGGATAAACAAGTCAAAAAGTATTTATTAAGCAATTACTGTGTGCCCAATATTGTGCTCCACTCTAATCCATTCTCCACTCAGCTGTCAAATTGATCTCTCAATAGAGTATCACTTCATCCCCACTTTCAATAAATTCCAGTGGGTCCATTACTTCTAGGATCAACTATATCCCCTGGCTTTTAAAGCCCTCATAACCTGACTCCTTCCTATAATTCCAATGTCTCTATCTGTTACTGCCTTACATTTTCTCTGGCCCAATTATATAGGTTTTGGGATGGGGCCCAAGGGGAAGAGTGATTGTTCAGGGTGAAAAGACTGCTGGATAATTGTGGGGAAAGAAGTCTAGATTAAATGAAAACTCTAATATTTGACTTTTGAAGCCTTTCATATCATGTCTTAACACTACTATTCAAATGTTTATCCATTACTTTCTTTCCCAGATACACTCAAACACTCTTACTTTTTTTTCACACGCAAAATCCACTTCTCATCTCTTTGTCTTTGTGCTGGTTATCTCCTATGCCAGGAATATACTTTCTTCACCTCAGTCTCTTAGAATCCCTTTAAAAAATTAAAACTTAGCTCAAGTACCATGTGACATGGAACTTTTTCTAATCTTCCTAGTCCCTGGTACTTCCCCCACAAATCACTCTGTGTTATATTATATGTATTTTGCACATACTTA
The DNA here is from genome assembly GCA_028646575.1 of Pseudocheirus occidentalis. Lineage (NCBI taxonomy): Eukaryota > Metazoa > Chordata > Mammalia > Diprotodontia > Pseudocheiridae > Pseudocheirus > Pseudocheirus occidentalis. Next base: position 73,827,359 of record CM053593.1, on the reverse strand, counting down.
TTATGTACATATAATATCTTTATATCGAATGGAAATACTTGAGGACAGGAACTTTTTTACTTTTGCTTTTCCATCCCCACTTCTACTATAGAATCTGGAACACATAAATGCCTAATAAAATTGCTACTTACTTAATTCCTTATTTTTGGCAAAATCATCCTGACTCACTAAATATGCTACTTTCTTTTCTAAATATTAACTACCCTTTAATAATATTTAATAATATGCAACTATTGCTGAACGAAGAAGCTTGGAGTTCTAACTTCTTCCTCTGAAATCTAGTGGTCATGTGGCCATGGACACATGGTTGTACCATTTCTTTTTGTTGTAGTGGTTTCCGCCCTCCCTACCCCCAACCTGATTTTAGACAAATGACTATCCGTTTGTAATGCCGAGCAAAGGCAACTTCCAAGGTTCCAATTACCAGCATAGCAACCCCCATTTATTCAGCAAACATTCACAGAACAGAGAAAGTCAAAATACAGTATAACTTATACATTTCACAAGGAAGTTCTCAATTCCATCCAGGTAAGTCAAAGTCTCTTCTCAAATGGAGTTCAGTTTCCAATCATCACAAAAAGGCCAAAGGTTTCCCACCCCTGGACTCAAAGTAATTACAATACCATCCATTAAAACCAAGCACTTTCTCAAAAGGGAGCAGGAGAGCACAAAAGGCCATCTACCCTTAAGCTGTAACAGGGTCAAGATAACATCTCAGCATTGAAAGGCCAAGGAAAAGCCTTTCTTTCATCTTCACTGGAGGCAAGCCCTCAACAAACTCAGTTCATGGGGCTCAACAAAGCCATAGCCAGTGTCCTCAGCAAGTCACTGTCTGCATGTTGAACAGTCCCAGAACCCCTGAAAGTATCATCAAGGCCCCCTTCCAGGAGTTCTGTGAACATACAACAAGAAAATCCTTCTTCAGGGCTTCTTCACCAACAGCCAGGTTCCAGGACCTCAACAACAGCAGCACTATCCTTCATCAGGTGAATCTGGAAAAACAACATCAAAACAGACAGACAAAATACCGGCATCACAGCCATGCCTCCTCAGGTCTCAGCAACTCCAGGTGGCAGTCCTCAAAAGTCTCGGGCAGCTCCGAAGGGCTCTCAGTAACTCAGGCTCCACCATACTGGATTCTGCTCTCCCAAAAAGTACTTTTTCTTCTGGACTTTTCTGGCCTTGAGGCTTTCTCAATTCATGGCTTCTCCCAGTTCAGCCCTCTCCAAGTTAACAAGCCCATCCCACAAAGTGGGATTCACAAGCTCTGGGTCTTAACACTCAACCAAAAAGCCAAGTAAATTCAGGGACATCTCCAAATTCCATTACCATTACACCATTATGGAACAAAGAATGTTACAAGTCATGAACTCAAAAGGTCAGAACTACAGTCCACATCAGAGTCTTCGGGTAGTCATAGCAGTTGAGTTAGGTGAGGAGTCAGTCTTAATGCAAGGTTTACTTGACTCAGCCTAGCAATAAATTTACTTAGTAGCTGAAAAATCATATTCTGCAAGCAAAAGAGATTGTCCATTGGATGTGCCGTATTCAGAAGTAGTGAGTGAGAGTGTGTGCGTGTGTGTGTGTGTGTGTGTGTGTGTGTGTGTGTGTGTATGAAATGTTTGGTAGTTACCTCTTTAGGTTTTGAGTCCATTTTCCTCAGAGATTGAATGACCTTGTAGAGAAGAAAAGACACACCCAGTTCAGTGAGGATTCTTTTTTGTACTTTTTGCATACTTTTTCAGTAAATATCTCTTTGTAAATGCTAATTTATATTAATTGGTTAATAGATATTCATAATATTAATTGGTTCTTTGATATTGGGTGCATATTAACTGATAATTGATATTTGGAGGAAAATACTATACAAGGAGACATTAGTTAGTAAGTAAATAAACATTTATTAAACTCTTCTATTTGCTAGTTGATTATGAGCCATGAAAATATACAACCTCAGAACCTCCTGTTTACACCTTGAACTCTGAGGGGAGAAGTAGTCAAAGACTGTGGGAATTTGATCTCCCAGGTCCCTTTCTTTGGGGTTGGAAGAATGAGGTCAGAGTCTATGTGCTACACATACTCACATATACATCTACACCTACCCATGCAGAAACATACAAAATAACAACAACAAATAAGCAATTTGGGAGTAGTTTTCATGCAGATAATAAAAGAATCTATGGGAACTACTCAGATCACCAAATGAATAAAAATGGAGCATGAAAAGAACCTTTGGGAAAACTGTGCATAGGTAGTAGGAGATCTATGATCTATAACGATTCAGCAAAGTGGAATAAGAGTGAGTAAAAGGGGAAATAGAACAGAACAGTGATATACAAGACAAAAAAGTACAGAGAATGCAGAAAGTGGTCTATGGTCAAGGTAGAGAGCCCGTATCATTTATCTTTGTATCCTGCTCTTTTCCTAGTGCAATTTGTTTAATTTAGCAATCACTTTAAAAATGTTTGTTGAATGAATATTAAATAGCTTTGTAGTTAATAGAGATTCATTTCTGTTCCTTGTGATTCACTAATTAATAATCTGTTACAAACTTGTTTTCAGACCTCTGTACTCCTCTAAAGAAAAAAAACTCCTTAATATCTATTAAAAAAAGATACAGGAAAAATTAATTAGCTCCCAGGAATGCCTGAAGATGGATAATTTTCCTTCTTGTTATGGCATCACTTGTGAGATTATCCAGTTGTGCTTCCATCTTTCTTTGGTGAAAAGCTGAATTATTTTTCTTCCCACATTTCAACATTTTTTAGGTATTATCTAAATAAGGTAATTATATAGAATAGAAGAAAGAATACAGAATTCTAGATTTAAATTTTCCTCTTAAGTAACTACAAGATCTAGGACAAGTCGTTTCATTTTTTATGATAATATTTTTCAACTTTAAAATAAGAGCATAAGGACAAGAGGATAAATTCAAACTTTGAGTGTAAAATAGAGTTCTTTCAACTTTACATATTATATATTAACTTATGTAATATTATGTTGATGTATATTTATTTTCTTTTATTATGTTCTGACTTTGAAAGATGTCACCTAGGCCATTAATCAGCTAGATCAGAGCTTGAAATGATCATATCCTTAATTATAAATGTACTTATGTTCTTTTCAGAGCTATGTCATAAAGATGGTCACTTTTCCATTGCTAATTATTGCTATAAAACCACAGTAGCAATTTATTCTCCAAAATTTAAATATTAAATTAGCAATAAGTTCAAAATCCTCTAAAGAATACATGCATCTCACATGAAAGAGGAAGCATGGCAAGGTAGATAGAGAGCCAGTCTTGGGGTCAGAAGGATCTGGCCAGGTTCAAGCTCTGCCTAGGAAACATACCAACTGTGGTCCTGAATAAATCACAACTTCTAAGTGCTCTTAGGGAGTTTAAGTCTAAAAAATTCCAGAGTTGATACAGATCTAGTCCATAAAAACGACATGTAAAGATTAGATATAACATGTTGCTTATTATAATGTTTAGAAAGAGAAGGGGGAAGCCAGGACCTGGGATTTTATCTCTGTTAAGAAACTCAGTGGGGACTTTTACAGATTGTCAGTCAGTCAGTATTTGTTAAACACTTATTATATGCAGGCACTGTGATAAACACCAGGGATAGAAAAAAAGGCAAAACTATGATCCCTGCTGTCACAGAGGTCACATTCTAGTGAGGGAGACGGCATTCAAACAACTACATAGACAAAATATGCAGAGTAGATGTACAGTAATTGCAGAGGAAGGAACTAAAATGAGAGGGAGGGGAAAGATGGCTTAGAAAAGTCTCCTGCGGAAACCTTTCTAATCTTCAATAGTTTGCTACCTACTTGTTTCTTTCCTGTTACTTACAAGCAAGCCCTTGTTTTCCCATCTTTAAGTCTTCCCATCTTTTCCCATTTGATAGTACCATCTCTGCTAAACATCATCTTATAAGTTGGCTTCCTTTCTTGGCTAACCATCTTAAAGTAAACCACCTACATTAGGTCTCCATTTCCTCTTCTCTCTATCTCTTCTAAATCCTCTTCAATCTGGTTTATGACTTCATCATTCAAATGAACCTGTTCTCTCCAAAATTATCAATGATCTCTTGACTGACAAATCTTTTGACATTTTCATTATCATTCTTCTTAACCTCTTTGAGGCTGTGGACACTCTCTCTTCTCCAGATTTTTATAGCATTATCCTCTCTGGTTGTCATCCTACCAGCCTGACAATATCTCCTCAGTCCCCTTTTCTGAACCTTCAAGTCATACCATCTAAGCATGGGTGCCTCCTAAGGCTCTCTTCTCTTATATTATCTCACTTAGCGATTTTATCAGCTCCTCTAAGTTCAACTGGGATAGCTAAGTGGTACAGTGGAGAGAGTGTTGAGCCTACAGGCAGGAAGACCTGAGTTCAAATGAAATGACTCAACAATAGCAATGTAGATGATTCATAGATCTATAAATCTAATCCTGAATATCTCTCCTGAGCTATAGCCACATATCATCAACTATTTCTTGGGCATCTTAAATTGAATTCCCATAGAGATCCAAACTCAACTGTTTATGGCACAATTATCCTCCCAATAAGAGATTGAAAAGGGTTATTTCCCAGGATCTGGGTTTCTTGGTGTTAGCATACTTTCATTCTAGGGGAGGGCGGGGCTTTTGTTACCGGCTAAAATTTGTGATAATTGCTGTGATGAGTGGGAGAGGGAATTGATTAGAGAGGATAATGTATTGTCTTACTGTAATGAGGGTCAAGTGGAGATCATAAAGGATAAATCTTTAATGAACCCATTCAGCAACTTTCAATGACTTTCTCTAGCTGTTTAGCAGCATGTAAATAATAGTGAAAGGGGTAAAAGGTGAGAATAAGTCATGTTCTGGGTTAAGAAACGAGTGATTTGGATAGGACTAGTGAACGTGCGTGTGTGTGTGTGTTTGTGTGTGTGTTTGTGTGTGGATTTATAAGAAGAATAGAAATGCGGGAGGAGAACAGGTTATAAAGGCCTTTGAGCCCCAAACACAGGATTTTATTTTTCATTACGGAGATGATAAGGAGGTACTGGAGTTCGAATTGAATTGGGGAGTGAAATGACAACACCAACACTTTAGAAGAATCACTTTGACAGCTGAGGGGAGGTTGGATCGCCAGGGAAGTCTTGAGGCAGGTAGTAGACTATTTTAATAGCACAGGTATATGTGATGAAGGTCTATAGTAGGGTGGGGCAGTATCAGAGGAAAGAAATGAAAATATATGAAAAATGTTATAGAGGTAAAATCTCAGTCCCTTTTTCTGAATCTTCAGTCCATGCCATCTAAGTATGGATGCCTCATAAAGCCCTATCCAAGGTTTTCTTCTCTCATATTATCTCACTTGGTGATCTTATCAGCTCCTAGAGGTTCAATTGGGGCAGCTTGTTGCTACAGTGGATAGACTGTTGAGCCTACAGTCAGGAAGACCTGAGTTTAAATAAAGTTAAAAGGGGTCTTATAAGCATATTGGATTTTAAGGTGGTTGTGATAGTGAAAAGTTGAGGACGGGTAACTGATAGGATGTTGGCACCATCAAGAATGATAGGGAAATCAGGAAAAGAGGATGATTTTAGGGGGAAATAATGAGTTCAGTTTTGGACGTGTTGCATTTAAGATGTCTACAGAAAATTCAATGAAAGATGTCCAATAGGCAGTGGGAAATGCACGACTGGAAGTCAGCAGAGATTGAGGCTGGGTAAGTAATTTGACAATCATCAGCCTAGAGATGATCAAATTTATGGGAACTGCTGAAGGAGAATGTCTTGGGTGCTGGTGTATAATGGCTACCAGTATCTGGAATGGGTGATACATCTGAATAATGTGAACCTTTTTTTTTTCATTTTATAACTTTATTTAAATGAAGTTCAATTTAGTTTTCATCCACATTGACTGTCTGTAAGCTTTTGAAAGTGGTGACAGGCACATAAGTAACCAACGTATACAGCTTGTTTGGTGAATCTTCATTCTCATT
>CM053593.1:73751978-73820861 GCA_028646575.1 Pseudocheirus occidentalis | reverse complement strand
GAAATGCTGAGGATTTATGTGGGTTTATTTTATATCCTGCAACTTTGCTAAATTTATTTATTTTCTCAAGAAGTTTTTTACTTGATTCTCTAGGATTCTCCAAGTATATCATCATGTCATCTGCAAAGAGTGATAGCTTAGGCCCTTCTTTGCCTAATTTGATTTCTTTGATTTCTTTTTCTTCTCTAATTGCTACTGCTAACATTTCTAGTGCCAGATTGAATAAGAGGGATGATAGTAGACATCCTTGTTTCACCCCTGATCTTATTGTAAATGCTTCTAGTTTATCCCCATTGCATATAATACTTGCTGTTGGCTTTAAGTTGATGCTACCTATTATTCTAAGAAGAACTCCGTTTATTCCTATACTTTCTAGTGTTTTTAATAGGAATGGATGTTGAATTTTGTCAAATGCTTTTTCTGCATGTATTGAAATCATCATATGGTTTCTGCCAGTTTTATTGTTGATATGATCAATGACACTGATGGTTTTCCTAATATTGAACCATCCTTGCATTCCTGGAATAAATCCAACCTGGTTAAAATGTACTATTCTAGTTATAAGTTGCTGTAGTCTTTTTGCTATTATTTTATTTAAGATTTTTCATATATATTCATGAGGGAGATTGATCTATACTTTTTTTTCTTTGTTTTGTCTCTGCCTGATTTAGGTATCAGTACCATATTTGTGTCATAAAAAGAATTTGGTAGGACTCCTTCCTCACCAATTTTCCCAAATAGTTTGTAGAGTATTGGGACCAATTGATCTTTAAATGTTTGATAGAATTCACTAGTAAATCTGTCTGGCCCTGGGGATTTTTCCTAGGGAGTTCTCGGATAGCTTGTTCAATTTCTTTTTCTGAGATGGGGTTGTTTAAGTAACTTACTTCCTCTTCACTTAATCTGGGCAACTTATATTTTTGTAGTTATTCATCCATTTCACTAAGATTGTGGAATTTATGTGCATAGAGTTGGGCAAAATAATTCCTAATTATTGTTTTAATTTCAATTTCATTGGAGGTACATTCACCCTTTTCATTTTTGAGACTCAGAATTTGGTTTTCTTCTTTTTTTATCCTATTGACCAAGAGTCTATCGATTTTATTGTTTTTTCATAAACCAACTCTTAGTTTTATTTATAAGTTCAATAGTTTTCTTACTTTCAGTTTTATTAATCTCTCCTTTGGTTTTCATTATTTCTAATTTAGTATTTAATTGGGGGTTTTTAATTTGTTCTTTTTCTAGCTATTTCAATTGCATGCCCAATTCATTGACTTCCATTTTATCTAATTTTTTTCATGTATGCATTCAGAAATATTAAACTGTCCCTTATTACTGCCTTTGCTGCATCCCACAAGTTTTTGTATGATGTTTCATTATTGTCATTCTCCTGAATGAAGTTACTGATTGTTTCTATAATTTCTTATTTGACCCACTCATTCTTTAGGATTAAATTACTTAGTTTCCAATTAGTATTTTTTCTACCTTTCCATGGCCCTTTATTACATGTAATTTTTATTGCATCATGATCTGAGAATGATGCATTTAATATTTCTGCCTTTCTGCACTGAATTGTGAGATTTTTATGCCATAGTAAATGGTCTATTTTTGTGTATGTGCCATGTACTGCTGAGAAGAAGGTATATTGCTTTTTGTCCCCATTCAATTTTCTCTGGAGATCTATCATGTCTAGCCTCTCTAAAATTCTATTTACCTCCTAAACTTCTTTCTTGTTTATTTTGAGGTTAGATTTATCAAGTTTAGAGAGGGGGATATTGAGGTCCGCCACTAGTATTGTTTTGCTATCTATTTCCTACTCTAATTCCCTTAACTTTTCCTCTAGGAATTTGGATGCTATACCACTTGGTGCATATATGTTAAATAATGATATTGCTTCATTCTTGATGGTGCCTTTTAGCAGGATGTAGTTTCCTTCCCTATCCCTTTTAATTAGATCTATTTTAGCTTTTGCTTTATCTGAGGTAAAGATTGCTACCCCTGCTTTTTTTTACTTTAGCTGAGGCATAATATATTCTGTTTCTTGTAGACAGCATATTTTAGGATTGTGGTTTTTAATCCATTCTGCTATCTGCTTCTGTTTTATGGGAGAGTTCATCCCATTCACATTCACAGTTATGATTACTATCTGTGACTTTCCCTCCATCTTATTCCCTCCCCTGTTTATATCTTTATGTCTTCCTTTTCCCTTCCCCTCCTTAAGAATTTTCCCTTTGACCACCACCTCCCTCTGTATTTCCTCCCTGTGTTCCCCCCTCTTTACCTACCCCTTGCCTCTGCTACTCTTTCTCTCTCTACAGTCTACCCTCCCCTTCTTACAACCCCCCTTTTCCCTCCTATTTCCTGTAGGGCACAATAGATTTTTATTCTTAACACCATATGTTATTCCCTCCTTGAACCCAAACCAATGCTAGTAAATGTCATACATTGCTCCTCTCCTTTCCTCTTTTCCCTCTATTATTAGGAATTTTTGGTTTTTTCATGTTAGAATCTAAACTTAGCCATTTGTATTGATCCCTCTTTAAGTCAGAACCTATGAGAGTAATGATCATATGATGCTCATCTCCTTCCTTCCCACCCCTCCACTTTAGTATGTTTTTATGCCTCTTCTTGTGGCATAATTTACCATCTTCTCCCTCTACCTTTCCTTTTCTCCCATTACAATCCCTTTCTTCACCTTAATAGGTTTTTAAAAAAATCTTTGGGGTAGTTCAATTATACCCACACCCACACAGAAAGATCTGTGTACATCCCTTTTATGTGTCACAATACTTATACAAATTTCAGTATTGGCAAGTGTCTGATTATCATAAAAGAATGTAAACAGTTTGTTTTTATTGAGTCCCAAGTTGTGTGCATGTGTTAGCATCTGTGTGTGTGTGTATGTGTGTGTAAGTGTTTGTTTTCCTTGTTTACATTTTTATGTCTTTCTTGGGTCTTGTAGGTGGAGATCAAATTTTCCATTGAGCTCAGGCTTTTTCATAAGGAAATTCTAGAAGTCCTTTATTTCATTAAATGACCATCTCCTTGCCTGAAAAAAAATATGCTCAGTGTTGCTGGATAGTTGATCCTTGGTTGCAGCCCTAGCTCTTTTCCTTTATGAAATGTCACATTCCATTCCCTCTGATCTTTTAATGTAGCAGCTGCTATATCCTATGTAATCCTAACTGTAGTTCCACGATTATTTGAATTGTTTCTTTTTGGCTGCATACATTACTTTTGCCTTGACCTTGTAGCTCTGGAATTTGGCTACTATATTTCTTAGAGTTTTCAATTTGGAACCTCTTTCACGAGGAGATTGGTGAATTCTTTCAATAACCATTTCTACTTCTGATTCTAGGACCTCAGGACAGTTTTCTTTGACAGTCTCTTGGAGGATGCTATCCAGGCTGATTTTTTCATCATGGCTTTCTGGTAGGCCAATAATTCTTAGGTTGTCTCTCCTGGATCTGTTTTCCAGGTCAGTTGTTTTTTGAGTGAGATATTTTGCACTTTCTTCTAATTTTTCAATCTTTGTGTTTTGTTTGACTGACTCTTGTTGCATCATAGAGTCCTTAGCTTCAGTGGGTCTGATTTTAATTTTTAGTGAATTATTTTCCTCAATTAGCTTTTGGAGTTCCTTTTCCATATGTTTGTTTTCCATTTTTAGGGAGGTATTTTCTCCAGTTAGATTTTGAACCTCCTGTCCTAGTTCTCCAATTTTACTTTTTAAAGATTTTATTTCTTCAGTGAGATTTTTTTCCAATTTGGTCACTGTAGATTTGAATTTATCTCCTACCTCTCTGATGTCATTTTATAAACCCCTTTTGAGAGTCTCCAAGAAGGCTCTTTGAGCTTGAGACAAATTCATGTTTCCTCCTGTGGTGTCCAGTGTGAGTATAGAGTTTGTGTTGCCTTCTGAATTTGCCTGTTCTTTCTCACTACAAAAAGATTAGATGGTCCTAGCCTTTGCAGTTTCCTTCTTCCCCATTGTGAGCACTTATATCCTGGATTTTTAGAGTGGCTATCTGCTTCTGAGGTGTTGAAGTACTCAGCTTCTCAGGCTGGGAGGTAGGGGATTTGGTAGCTGTAGGTTCTGAGTGTGAGGACTGAGGCCAAGACCAGGACTCTCAATGATTCCCCTGAACTACCCTGAGGCTTACAGAGTAAGCTATGGGAGTGGGGTGGTCTGGCTCCTTCAAGTTTCCACCTCTGTGTCTCTGGGCTAAAGCTTAGGCAGGTTCTGTAACTGGAAGCCAAAGGGCCCAGCTGCAGTTGTTGTTAGGGCCTGTTGGCTCCACCCTTCTGGGCTTAGGCTCAGAACTGTCTTCCTTCCCCTTTCCTCAACCACGCCCAAGCCTGAGGCTGTTTCCACTAATTCAAGATTTTACTCTGGGTGGGGCATTTAACTGCAGATTTTTCTGGGTCAGGGAGCGGGGATCAGAGCAACTAAACTTTATTCCTCCATCTGGAAGTTTGGGTGTATGATTTTAAACATCCAGGTTGTCCCAGGGAAAGCTACTGACCCTGCTGTGGGCCCGGAGTTTTTTTTCCTACCCAGTTGGATGATCCTCTGTCCTGTGGTGAGAAGGCTGCAAATCCCTTTGGCTGGGTGAGTGTGCTGGCTGGCTGGGGCTTCTTCCCCCCGGATGAGTCTTTCAAAGCCCAGGAGAACACATATACCTCTTGCTTTGGAGCTGAGAAATTCCTAAGTTTATCCCTAATAATTTTTCTTTAGGCCTGAATATCAAGCTAATGCTAGTGGGTAGAATTATTCAAATCACTCTAGCAAATTATTTTTTCCTGTAGCAAAAGTAGAGAAGGTTAGTAGGAATACTTGTGCATTCTCAAGGTGATCCAGTAGGCAGTCTTTCTAAGGACACCATATATTTTGAGGTGAAGTGGGTGAAAGTGGACAAGTCATCACACTCATGAACTTTGACTATTTCCTCAAAGCTGAGAGGGATAGCTAACACATTGAATGACAAAGTGAGGATTCAAAAACATTTTAGCAGGCTAAAATATTGAACTAAATCTAGTAAAATGAAATTCAAGAAGCTTAAATGTAAAGTTTTACACTTGGGTCTAAAAAGTCATCTTAACAAGTACAAAATGGGAGACATATGATTGAACTATATGCATTCTTTTTATTCATTCATAATATTATTTTATTTCCCCTAATTACAAGTAAAAGCAATTATAGTAATTTAAAAATATCAACTTTTGTTTTAGTTTACATCATTCATTTACACAAGATTTTGAGTTACAAATATTCTCCCCATCTTTCCCCTACCCACCATCCCAAAACAGCAATCCCACTATATACCCACTCCTTCAATCTGTTCTCTCCTATATTCTACCCCATCACCTCTCTGACTTTCTGGTAGGGCAAGATGGATCTCCATACAACACTGCCTGTATATCTTATTTCCCAGTTGCATGTAAATTAGCAATTTTTTTTTGCTTTTTTTGGAGGGGCAATTTGGGTTAATGATTTGCCGAAGGACACATGGCTGTTTTTTTGTCTTCCAAGGCTGGATTTGAACTCAGGTCCTCCTGACTCCAGGGCTGGTGCTCTATTCACTGCACCACCTAGCTGCCCCAAATTAGTAATTTTTCAAAAAGTATTTGAGTTCTAAATTCTATTCCTCCATTTTCCCCCTCCACCTCTATGAAATGACAAACAATCTGATATAGGTTATACATGTACAAACATATATATCAGATTGCATAATATGAAAAAAAAGGAAAATGAAAAATGTTGGGGAGCATGTAGGATGACTATAAAACATTTCCATATTATGGGCTATATGTATTTGGATGGTGTTAACAGGCTGAAAATTCAACATGAGTCAGATGTATGATGTTGCAGTTCCCCCAAACCCCCTCCCCCAGGGAAAAAAAAACTTAATGCAATTTTTATACAATATTGTATTTTCCCCCAATTACATGTTAAAACAATTAACATTTTAAAAAGTCTTGAGTTCTAAATTCTTTCTCAGATTATACACACGCCATTATGTAAAACATTTGTTAGTTATTTTGTATAAGACTTGAATGAAAGAAAAAGTGAAAAATAGCATGCTTCAGTCTGTATTCAATAAAAGTTATTTTTTCCTCTACATATGGATAGCATACTTCATCATTAGTTCTTTGGGATTGTCTTGTATGATTGTATTGCTCAGAATATTTAAGTCATTCTTAGTTCTTCATCAAATAATATTGCAGTTACTGTGTACAGTGTTCTCCTGGTTCTGTTCGCTTCACTTTGTTATCACTTCACATAAGTCTTTCCAGCTTTTTCTGAAATCATCCTGCTTGTCCTTTCTTATAGCACAATAACATTCTGTCACAATTGTATGGCAAAGCTTATTTAGCCATTCCTCAGCTGATGGACATCTTTTCAATGTCCAATTCTTAGTCACCACAGAAAGATCTGATATAAATATATTTGTACAAATAGATCTTTCCCTGTCTTTTTTATGTCTTTGGGATATAAACTTACTTACCAGTGCTATTGCTGGATGCAAAGCCACACATAAGCAGCTTTCCAGAAGAATGCTCCTGTGAACAGCCTTTAAGGTTCAGATTACACAGTATAGAAAACATTCTATTTCATAACAAATCAAAGGAAAACATTCACAGAAATCAAGGTACAGCATTCACAATATTACAACTTATTACAGATAATCAAAATACAGCACTCACAACAACTTTTCACAGAAAATGGCCACATACTTTCCATTGCAGTTGTCACACAATTTTGGACAAAGAACAATCATTTAGTAACTCAAGAATTCACAAGATCCTTAATTCAATCACAAAGTACAATAGTCAAAGTTTTCCACTCATGGGGCATACTAGGTTATAAATCAATTACTTATTAAGTCAGCAATTGCTAAGTACAATCATTTAATCAACCAATCATCCCTCCTAATTCACTATTCAATCATCAGAAAATATACAGACCTTTCACCCCTAGGTCACTAGTAAATTATAATCTTCTTAGTCAGTACACAGTATCCAAGTAAAGTCTTCTTTCAGCTTGACTCAGGGTGGTTTCTTGGATGACCTGGATTCCCTCACATGGTCCCAGATGGATTCACCAAACTGTCAACTGAGTTCAAAGGCAGACACCTCCCAGGTCCTTGTCCAGTTCTCCAAGCAGTTCCCGGTCCATATTGTAGTTCACAGTGTCCAGTCCATCTCGAATCCCTCACAGTCTCTACTCCTGGGAAGCCAAGGCCCAACAAAGCCACAAACAGACAAAGTCTCAGCATCATAGTCATATTTCCTCAGTCCCTTGGCAGCTCTGGCTAACCCTCGGACCCAGAACTCTCAGCTGGCTTGCAGAATCAAAATCACTCCATTCAGGTTTTCAAAATCAAAACCATTCTCTTTAGCCTGTGTAGGTGGGTGGGGGCTTTCCTTTTCAGCCTCCTCAACTCCTCTTTAGACTCCCAGGAGCCTGCTCCAAGAAGATCTCCCTCAATTCTCAATTCTCAATTTTCTCCAGCAGCTGCCCTGCCTCCAGATGCTGGTCCCAAGAAATTCTGTCTCTCCCTCTCTGGGGTCTTCCCTTATATACACACAGCATCAGCTGCTTCCTGTTTTAGCCATCCTCTCTCTCTTCCTTCTCCAACAGGAGACAGGAGTTCATACCTTCTGTTTCTCCAACAGAGCCTTGATTAGTTACTAAGTGCTAAGTACCTGCTACCTTTGTCAACACAAAGGGATCTTCAGATTTAAATTACATTATCATTACACTGGATCAAAGAATATAAGCAGTTTAGTAGTCTTTGGGGCATAATTCCAAATTGTTCTTTAGAATGGTTGGATCAATTCACAATTCCACCAACAGGTATTAGTGTCTCAGTCTTCCCACATCCCCTCCCACATTTCTCATTTTCCTTTTCTACCATATTAGTCAATCTAATAGGTGTGGCGCAGTACCTCAGAGTTGTTTTAATTTGTTTTTCTCTAATTTTTAGTGATTTAGACCATTTTTATATGATTATATATAGTTTTTATTTCTTTTTCTAAAAGCTTACTGTTCATATTCTTTGACTACTTATCAAGTGGGAAACATCTTGTGTCTTTATAAATATGACCTAGTTCTCTGTATATTTGATAAATGAAGCTTAATCAGAGACACTGTTGCAAAAATTTCCCCAATTTTCTTCCTCCTTTTAATTTTTGTTATATTGGTTTTAATTGTGCAAAAACTTTTTAATTTTACATAATTAAAATTATTTATTTTATATTGAGTAATTATTCTACATTTTCTTTGGTCCTAAATTCTTCTCTTAGGCATAGATCTGATAAACTATTCCATGCTGTCCTTATTTGCTTATGGTATCATCCTTTATATGTAAATCAAGTACCCATTTTGACCTTATCTTGGTAGATGGTATGAAATATTGGTACATAACTAGTTTCTGCCATACTTTTATTTCCAGTTTTCCCAGCAGTTTTTGTCAAATAATTAGTTTTTGCTCTGAAAGTCTGGATCTTTGGGTTTTATCATGTACCAGATTATTATAATCAATTATTACAATGTGATGTGTGCCTAATCCAGTCCACTGATCCACCACTGTATTTGGTGGTCAGTACAGAATTGTTTTAATAATTACACTTTGTAATACAGTTTGAGATCTGATACTGCTAGACTACCTTTGTTAACATTATTTTTGTTGATTCCTGATATCATTGAAGTTTTGTTCTTTCAGATTAATTTTTGTTATTATTTTTTCTAGCTCTATAAAATAATTTTTGGTAGTTTTATTGGCATGACATTGAATAGGTAAATTTATTTAATTAGACTTGTCATTTTTATTATATTGGCTTGGCCTACCCATGAACAATTGCTTCTTTTTTTGTGTGTGAAAAGTATTTTGTAATTGTGTTCATATAATTCCTGGGTTTGTCTTAAAAAGTAGTCATTTGACTATTTTATATCATTTATAGCTTTTTAAAATGGAACTTCTCTTTCTACCTCTTGCTACTGGGAATTGTTGGTAATATAGAGAAATGCTGATAATTTATGTGGGTTTATTTAATATCCTGCAACTTTGCTAACTATGTTAATTGTTTCATGTAATTTTTAATTGATTTTCTAGGATTCAATAAGTATACCATCATCATCAGCAAAGAATGATAGCTTTGTCTCCTCATTGCCTTTTCTAGTTTCTTCAACTTATTTTTCTTCTCTTATTGCTATAGCAATATTTCTAACAATATCGAATAATAGAGGTGATAATGAACAACCTTGAACCTGATCTTATTGGGAAGGCTTCTAGCTTATCTCCATTACAGATAATGCTTGCTGATGGTTTTAGATAAATATTGCTTATTATTTTAAGGAAAGCTCACTTTATTTGTATGCTCTTTAGTACTTTTAATAAGAATGGGTGTTGTATTTTGTCAAAGGCTTTTTCTAAATCTATTGAGATAATAATATGATTTCTGTAAGTTTTTTAATTGATATGGTAAATTATGCTGATAGTTTTCCTATATTGAACCAGCCCTACATTCCTGGTATAAATCCCAGCTGTTCATAGTATATGATCTTTGTGATATGTTACTGTAATATCCTTGCCAATATTTTATTTAACAATTTTGCATCAATACCCATTAGGGAAATTGGTCTATAATATTCTTTTGCTGTTTTTGCTCTTTCTGATTTAGGTATCAGTGCCATATTTATATCATAAATGGAATTTCATATAACACCTTCTTTGTTTATTCTCCCAAATGGTTTATATAGTATTGAAATTAGTTATTCTTTAAATGTTTGGTAGAATTCACTTGTTAATTCTTCTGACCCTAGGGATTTTTTTTATTAAGTTCATTGATGGATTGTTCAATTCTGTTTTTCTGAGATTGGGTTATTTAAGTATAATATTTCTTATTCTCTTAACTAGGTAATTTATATTTTTGTAGGTATGCATCCATTTCACTTAGGTTGTCAGATTTACTGTCAGTCAAGTGGACAAAATAATTCCTAACAATTGGTGGTGAATTCATTCCCTTCCTTTTTTGGTAATGGTAATTTGATTTTCTTCTTTCCTTTTAAAAATCAAAACCAATTATTTATATTTTTTCAAAAAATCAACTTCTAGTTTTATTTATTAGTTCAATGACTTTCTTACTTTAGTTTTATTAATTTCTCCTTTAATTTTCAGGATTTCCAATTTGTTGTTTAATAGAGGATTTTCAATTAGTTCTTTTTTCTAAATTATTTTTAGTTTCATGCCCAATTCATTGATCTACTATTTCTCTATTTTGTTCATATAAGCATTTTGAAATATCAATTTCCTTTAGGTACAACATTAGCTGCATTGCATCCATTTTGCTATGTTGTCTCATTATTGTAATTTTCCTTAATGAAATTATCAATTGTTTCTATAATTCATTCTTTGGCTCGCTTATTCTTTAGGTTCAGATCGTTTAGTTTCCATTTAATTTTTAATCTATATTTTCATTGCCCATTATTGAATGTAATTTTTATTGCATTATGATCTGAAAAAGGATGTACTTACTACTTTTGCTTTTCTGCATTTGACTGTGGGGTTTTTATGTCCTAATACATGGTCAGTTTTTGTGTAGGTGCCATGTACTACTACGAAAAAGGTATTCTCCAGAGATCTATCATATCTAAGTTTTCCAGAATTTTATTAAACTCTTTAACTTCTTTCTATATTTTGGTTAGATTTATCTAGTTCTGAGATGGGAAAGTTGAGGTGCCTTACTATTATAGTTATATTTTCTATTTCCTCTTATAACTCATTCAATTTATTTTTCCAAAAAAATAGATACTGTACCATTTTTTGCATATGTTTAGTATTAATATTATTTCATTGTCTATGGTAACTTTTAGCAAGATATCGCTTTCTTACCTATCTCTTTTAATTAAATTTATTTTTGCTTTTACTTTGTCTCATCGTGATTGTTACTCCTACTTTTTTTTCTTCAGCTGAAGCATAATATATTGTGCTACATCCTATTATTTTTACCCTGTATATGTCTCTGTTTTTCAAACGTGTTTCTTGTAAACAACGTATTGTAGACTTCTGGTTTTTAATCCGTTCTGGTGTATCCTTCCATTTTATGGGTAAGTTCATTCCATTCATATTTTTAGTTATGATTACTGTGTATATCATTCCAAGTTGTTTCCCCCCTTTTTTATACCTGTCTTTGTACCCTAACTTCTGATCACCATCTGCCCCATTTGCCCTCTACTCTATCACCCCCCTTCCCCTTCTTTTTTCCCCATTCCATTTTTCCTCTTTTATAGGGTAAGATAATTTTTCATATTCAACTAAGTGTGCATGTTATTCCTCTTTGAGCCAACTCTGATTAGGGTAGGGTTAAGCTTTACCCTCCACAACTGCCTCTACCATCTTCTTCTTCCCCCAGTATAATATCTCTTTTAGGTGAGGTAATTTACCCCCATCTTATCTCCCCCAATCTTTCTTCCTTTTCCATCTTTTCTCACTCCTTTAAATTTTTTTTGGGGGGAGGGTATTATCCCATCAAAGTCACCTTATAACCACATCTTCTGTCTTCTCCTTAGTACCACCCTATAGTAATAAATCTTTTTACATATAAATAAATTGTTACAAATATTTTCTTGCCATATAGAAATATAATATGCCCACTGTGGAGATGTTCTGCATAATTACACATGTATAGCCTGTATTGAATTGCTTGTCCTCCCAGTGGGGGTGGGTAATGAGGGAGAAAGGGAAAGAATTTATAATTCAAAGTTCTATAATCAAATGTTAAAAATATATACATGTACACTTATTGTTATTATTATTATTATTATTATTATTAATTACTTCCAACTGGTAATAAAGATATACAGGCACTGTGGTAGGGAGATCCATCCTGCCCGACCAGAAAGTCAGAGGGGCAAGGGGGAGGACATAGTAGACAGCAGATTGGGGGAAGGGTTATACAGTGGGATGGCTATTTTGAGGTGTTGGGTAGGGGAAAGATGGGGAGAAAATTTGTAACTCAAAATCTCATGGAAATGAATCATGTAAACAAGAAAATAAATAAATAAATTTATTTTTTAAAAGTCTGAATTGTTAGAACTGCCTAAATGATGCAAAGAAATTATGTATCACAGATTTCAATTGTATTTTCTTAACTGATTTGGTGCCACTTTAATTATTCATGCCTACATTTTGCTAGCATAGTCATTGGAAGAGTTTAATTTTTCTAAAAAAAATTCCTTTTTAATTTTTTCAAAAATTAATGAAATTCAAAATGAATGATGTTTTCCTTGTTAACTTAGTAGATTGTTTTAATGAATTGATGTTTTGGGGCCTCCTATAAAAAGTCATAATTATACAGGGCTTTGGGGAATACTGCCCTATGGAAATGAAACACTTCTAAATGGACTACCTTGTATAAGTACATAATTGAATCATGGTTAACATGACTTAAGGAAAATCATACAGAATGGAATTAAGGTTTCACTGTGATAAGTGGTAGCTTATTAAATGACAGAAAACTGCAAATTTGAGGGCCTACTGGCTTCAGCTGGGTCACCTCAATTGTGGCACTCATTTATAATACAATTCTTCTAAAAGTAAGCATCGGCATCTTTAGAAAATGTAGACCTCTTTTTTCAGGACATTTCTGTAATCCATTTTTTAGGTGGCTCATTTAATAGCTTCTAAGGGGGAAAAAAGGGTGATGTTATACACAGTAATATGCTTTGGCACACTTTCATGTAGCATATTGGCCTTGGCCATAACAAAAGATGATGGTTACTTTTTCTATGTGGCTATTATCTCCTACCCTCGGGGAATCTTTTCCTGAAAGCAGAAAAAAAAACAGCTCTATAATCATAGTCCCACAGGCGAGAATTTCTGAGTATTATTTTTCCACATTCAGTATAATCTTCCTTGGTATTTTGTATTCTTTTGGTGGTCATGTGAATATCAGCTACTAGGAAAATCAATGGTATTGTAATTTTAATTACTGTTTCCTTGCTAAAAATGTTTGCAATCTGATGAAATATTTTATCAACAACTTGGTTGAATTGTGGTATATTAGTGACTGAATAGTAAACAAATAAATATTTCCCTATGATATGGTGTGTGCAGTTTTGTGGTTTTTCAGCTAGTGTAAAATTACATTTGGATAATGTATTGCAGAGATTTAAAAACTGGGGCAATGCATCTTTTTATTGAAAAGTTTCTGCTTTTCAGAGTTAACATCATAGCATTATCCCTTGATAGAAGAGTAATATTCCTAAATTAAAGCACAATTTTTCCTTACATTTTAACAATCTTCAGGTATTTACTACCATGAATTAGTGTACACAATAATAGTTTGATGCTTCTTCCTATTCAGGAAACTATCACTTTGCCATGAAGCATTGTTTAAAATGACTCTGAAACAAAAGTGTGAAAAATCTCAGGGGCTGTATATTCTATTTTAATCATATAATTTAAAAATAGACACATTTTATGTGTTTAATCATGACTGTACTTATTCCAATTATTAAACTCATGTACATTTTAAAGAATGTATTTGTTTCTTATTTTATAAAGTTTTTTTTTCTTTAAAATTTTGAGAAGTATAATTAAAGCTGTTGTTTCACATACCTCTTTCCATTTAGCTCTTTGATACAGGAATACTGTGTATTGTATATTTTATTTAAGGAATTATAAAAAAACATAAAATTTCAGTTTCCTATTAGAGATAAAATTATATATATATAATTATAAAATTATTCCAATTAGAATAAAATAATTACCATTATGGGTTAAAATAATTAAAATTACATAACAAATATAATGGAAAATAGCATTTGGCATATTCATTCTTTTGTTATACAATATATAATTTGAAACAATTTTCTAAAGTGGTAAATGACTTATAAAATTTTAACATTGACTGTAATGAGTAGGTTTATGGAAAGTGTGATTATCATTAGCACTCTCATAACTTTGATTGGTCACAAATTCTCTGGGTGTGACCAGAGATTGCCTAAATGTGAGATCTGGGAAATACCTTAATTTTAAAGGCCAAGGTCACCTACTACATCATCACCAGTGATTTTTGACCTTTGTCTTGACACTGGATTCTGATGACTCTAGAGGAGAATGGGTCTAACAACTCTCCACAGCTCTGTCTCACTCAAATACAATTCACCTGCAAGCCAAGACATCACACTTATATCGTCTTCAGTCATGTTTGAGAATGAAAGATGAACAGTATCATACAGTAATTGCCTCTATAAAACCTAAATGCTTTTCCATTCTCTCTTTGAAGACTTTTAGTTTTGGGCAAACTCCTACTTCCTGAGACAGGCCCTTCCACTTTTGTATAATAATAGCTATAACTATCATTTTGTGTACTCAAGCTGTTAGCACATGATAGAAGAAATGTCCCATAATCGCTATCCATTGCTCCTAGGTCTGACTTTGAGACCAAGCAAAATATCTACTATCTATTATGTATCATAACTATTTAGGATATTTCATTTGTTTCTTCCCTATTCCAAACTAAGTCTCCTATGTGATAAGATGATGATTGAATAGCATGTTTCCCAGTCCTCTCTCCATCTAGCTTTTCTTCTAATGAAACGCTTTAGTTTGACAAAGTGCTTCCTAAAATATTGCTTTTAGAACTAACTGCTTGCAGTCTAGATACAATATATTGGCCAGCTTTTGAAAACCTAATGGAGGGTGAGTTTCTATGTTTTTATCTAACTGCACCACATTCTTGAAATTGCAATGAGAAAACATATGATACTTAGTATCTCCAGAATTCATCATAGTAGTTAGCATCTTATAAGTATATAATCAGTGCTGATTGTTTCATTGATCCATCCCTCCTTGACCCATTCTAAACTCTCAAAGCACCATGACTTGCCTGGAAACTCAATGGATAGTTGAGACTGAATGGCTGGTGTGTTGACTACATATCAAATATAGAGTTTCGTTATGTGCCAGGTATCATTATTAGACTCTTGTTAACAACATAAATGATCAGTTTCTAATGAATAATTTGTCTAATTTTCTAAAAATCTCAAATATTTTGGCAGATGTAGTAGTGTTCTTCAGTTAATGAGAAATCTGTGCATTTCTCAAATTGTCCATGATTTCCTCTTCTGTATTGCTAATACTTATGTACCATATAAAAACTACTTAATAAAAACAGTGGAAGACAATAGTCTAATTATGTCATTATCTTCTTTCTCCTCTTTGCATCTTTGATCATAATTCTAGTGGAAAAGACCCCAAAATCTCAACCTCCAGTCATGGCCTCTCAGTCTCACCCTCTAGGGTCTATAGGTTGTGCTACAGAATCAGAAATTCAAATGTTAAAAATTGAACGCTGCATCTCCCTTTTCTACAAATAAGCGGGTCTTTCTGTTTCACATTTTCCTGCCAATGGATTATCTTTTTTTCATTCAAGTCCTTCAAGCTTCTCATTCTGACATTGACTTGGACTTCACTCAATTGTATTTGCTCCTATTAAAAAAGTAGTGGAAAAGTTTCTTCCTCACTCACCCATCTACCATTTATGGTTCATTTGAGCTTTCCACTCCATTTCAATCATAATCACCTGAGCTAGACTTTCAATAACTCTTTTCTCTCTCTCTCTCTCTCTCTCTCTCTCTCTCTCTCTCTTTCTGTCTCTCTGTCTCTCTCTGTCTCTCTTTGTTTCTCTATCTTTATCTCTATCTCCCTTTCTCTGTCTCTTTCTGTTTCCCTGTGTATGTGTCTCCCAGTTTAACTTGCAAAAGCTTTTAAACAATCTCTTTTCAATTCTCTTTTTGCCATATCTTTCAAAGTGGTCTTATTCCGTAATTGTTGGAGAGCTTTCATTCATGGCCCATTACTATATTAGTATGTTCCCCTTTCACATTATCTTCCTTCTAATCTTTATATATCTTGAACCTAGTTGAGCCTAATTATCTGCATTTACATTTTTCCCCCTCCATATGAATGTAAACTTCTTGAGGACAGGTTTGAAGATATGACCCAATTTTTCTGCTTGTCCCATGTGATATCTAACAATGATTTGTGCATTCAATGGGCTGTCAACAAAGTCACCTGGCACAATATTAAGCATAAAGTAGATTTTCAGTAAACTTAAGAATTTAATTAAGTAATTTTGAAAATCCAGTGTATGCATATTACTGTTTATTCAGCATAGACAACCTCAACAGAAGCTATGCTTCTGACTTGCTGGATTTCAACACTGTGTCTCAGCTGTAGTTTCACTCTGAAACTTCCTTCAGGATCTGGGCCTCCTCAGTCTGAAGCATCTTGCTATAGTGTCAGCCCCCTTCTTCCAATAGTGATTTTCTGCCAATGCCTTTATTTAGGAAAGGGGAGCAGGCCAGCCGTCCTTTATTGCCCCTCTGGGCTGTCAGATCTTTCTCGACTTCAAATCCATATTCATAGTCATTACTTCCCCATCCCTTTAAGCCAGTGGCTCTCAACCTTTCTAATGCTGTGACCCTTTAATACAGTTCCTCATGTCGTTTGAGGAACCATGCAATTTGTTTATTTTACCAAAAACCATAAAACCATAAAAATTGTTTATAAACCATAAAATTATTTTCATTGCTACTTCATAACTGTAATTTTGCTACTGTTATGAATCATAATGCAAATATCTGATACGCAGGATGTATTTTCATTGTTACAAACTGAACATAACCCACAGGTTGAGAACTGCTGCTTTAAACCCTCATTAGAATATAAGCACATTGAGAGCAGGGACCACCTTTCTTTTTGTTTGTATTTATATCCCTACCACTTAGCATAATGCCTAACACTTAGTAGGATCTTAGTAAATGCTTATTGCTTTGACTTTCCATTTCATGTAGAGCTTGATGTAATTTCACCTAATGTCTACACTGAGGGAAACACAATGATACAATTTATATATTTGTCTTCCACTGACTTTCCCATTTTGAAAGCTAATTATTAATAATTTAAAATTTCTGCCTTAATTAAGGCCAATAATAGCACCCAAGACTGTAAATGCTAATCTTGGCTGTGAAAATAATCTTTCACTGGAAACGGGCAACAAAAATAAAAAAAAACCAATAAATAAAAAAACTTGTTAATTGCAAACAAATCCATGGGTTAACTTTCCAAATTAAAAAAAAAATTTTGTTTCAGATGAGAAACCAAATAAAAGCACAACGTATGAATTTTATATCATTTATTTCTTTACTACATAATTTTAGTCTGTAGAGAACATATAAACATGCATAGGGTAAAACCTTAGAATGCCTTTAATAAAATTCTAAATTTCCTTCAAGTCACTACAAAATGATACTGCTATACCTTTTGATGGTTTAAGCTGTTTACACAAATAACTTAATTTAGGAAAATAACTTTTTTATTTAAATTGAAATACAGATAAGCTACATACTATGACTTTTGTAATCAATCTTTAACTTTCCGTGTTATGGATGTATTGCTCTTTTAGAAATATTGCTTCTAGCAAATAAGGATATAGGAAGGAAGCATGGTAGGAACAAAGGAAGGAAGAAAAGGAGTAAAGAAGGGAGAGAGAGAGAGAGAGCATAAAAAGGCTGCTTAAAAAAATGGTCGGACATCAAATGGTCCTTAAAAAGAACTGCTTTGGTAGATTGATCATAAACCAACTGTTTAAAATCTCCCTGGAAATGCACATGGCATTAATAATAGGTTATTGTATGTCCCCATAAAATTGTTATATTTGTGTATTAAGGAAGTCCTGCTTTGGATGATTAACTTTGGCACCTGTTTTTCTCAGAATAGAGCACACATTTTCCCCATTTTCTTCTGTTTATAAAAGGCAATGAAAATCAGCCATATGACTTTGGATTCATTATTATAGTTTTATAGCAATAGTATAGTAATATTTGGAAAAGAAAAGAAAAATAAATCAATAATTCAAAAAACTCTATGTACAAAAATATTTGCTCTTTTTAGGAACAACCTAGTGATCAAAAATATGATATTTTAATTAAACATTTAAATGGAATAAATGCCAAGAACATTCAAGATAGCTACATTCTGAAACATGAATTTGTTCTTATTATCATATTATAAAACAGTAGAATATGTACTAAATGTTATCTGTATAGTGATCATCCATAACTATATGAATGACTTAGCTATTACAACATGTTTTTCTAAATGTACAAAATCAATAAATGACAATGAGGCAAATATACCACTTTCAGAAATTAATTAGCAGTTCCAAAAAATTTCTTGTTTATAAAAATATAAATAACAGAAATAACTTTTTATGGGACATATGCAGAAATAGTTAATTAAACAATCATCACCCAGGAAATAATGTGAATAGCAACAAGATGGCTCTTGTTTCTCAGAAACATTCAAGATGATGTTAATATGAGTACAGTACATTATATGCATAAATATTCAGTAGTTAAGAGAGCAGATTGAACTGCCAAAAAATATTCTTATTTTGAGGATTTAAAAAAAATTTCTTGGACAGAACAGAGAGGAAAAAAAGAATAAAGTGTGTTGCTCATATAAAATTATAAAAAATCCACCTTTCTGGTTTTTTTGAATTTTTTTTACTATCTGTTTCATTTGAAAATGCACATGCATCTTCACTCACTTGTTCTCAGAACTAACGTGTATTTCATTCAATC
The DNA here is from genome assembly GCA_028646575.1 of Pseudocheirus occidentalis. Classification (NCBI taxonomy): domain Eukaryota; kingdom Metazoa; phylum Chordata; class Mammalia; order Diprotodontia; family Pseudocheiridae; genus Pseudocheirus; species Pseudocheirus occidentalis. Next base: position 73,802,206 of record CM053593.1, on the reverse strand, counting down.
AGCACTGCAAACATTAATAGTTTTTAACAGATATAAATCCCATCTGAAGGGGCAATGCTAACATTGTCATTACTTGACATATGCCATTAAAATTCAATGACAATCCTTGGGAAAAAATGGAGAGAAAAACTTGTGCATATATTCTTTGCCCTTAGAAGAGCATAATTGGATATTATATTGCTCTGACTTTTCCAAACACCTTCGACATGACTATAAAGCTATCTTTGAAGTAGATGGGATCCTGGTAAGAGAAATTATGTGGCTGTGTGAAAGAAATAAAATCCAGTAGCACATTAGAAACCATCCAGGTTAGAATTATTATACTAAAAATAAAAGAGTACCAATAGTGCTTGCACCAAGTTCTCATTAAAAAAAAGACCTTCTCTTTGTTTTCTAATAGTTATTTGTAGTCATTATTATTATGATTATTTTGCCTGTTAATGTAGCTTAGGTGATTTCAAAAATTAGCAGATATGGAAAAATGGAGCATAATGCATGCAGAGAAAATTATCCAGAATCTAAAAGTGGTATGATATGTGCCAAGTTATCCATTATGTCTCGGGAAACCTAAATGTTGTACTCTCTAAACACATTGGTTCACTGTACTACTGGGATCAAGACTGAGAAGATTCTGGGTACTATCAGGGAGGATATCAGAAATGAACAAAAAACAAAGATAAAATCCTACAATAGGATAAGAAAGAAAAAACCCATAATAGGTTTAGTGCTTTTAAATTTCACTTAGTCCAACTTCTCCATTTTATATATAAGAAAACTGAAGGACAGAGGTTAAATGATTTTTCCAAGGTCACAGATAAAATAAATGGCAGAGTGAGGATTCATACTCATGTCTTCTGCCTCTAAATCTAGCCATCTTTTCATTTTTCTTATCTTTTAATTTCTCTATGCTACCTGCTGCTTCTCTTATCTTCTGACACTTCAACATATACACGTGGAATGATGTGTACACATTCTGAAGTTCAAAGAAGACATAAAAAAACCTGAAGAACATCCAGACATAAAGAAATAACTAATGTTAGTTATTCAAGGAAAACAATCAAGAGCTGTATAGTATAGAATTAAATAGATTTAAAGTATATGATTATTCACTTAATGATTTCAGTTATAATAGAATGTAAGCTTTTTGAGGGCAGTGAACATTTTTCATTTGGTCTTTGAAACCCTATCAACTAATATGTAGAATTCACAAGAAGGTACTTGTGAAATTGCTTTATACATTTTCTGAAATTATTAAGGGGATGGAAGAATTCTGTGCCTTGGCACAGAAGACTAGAATTAGATGAATATTATATGTGAAGCTTAAAAGCAGCATTTTTAGGATATGTAAAAGGGAATAACTTGTGAAATTCAATAACCTGAGTTGTAATAGAGGTTAAAAATATACATTCCAAAAAGGCAGGTTAGATAAGTTAATTGATTATTTAGGAACTATTACACAATAAGATTATATTATTTGTACAGTAGGTTGATTTCATATTAAACAGTTTTCAATTTTGGTTGGGGTTTGAAATATGGTTTATATGTTTGGTTCTGGAAGGGATTGTAAAGGTCATCTGGAATATAATGAAAGTAGCTATTTTTACAGAAATTAAATTTGGTCCTACCATGACAGAAATTGTTTGAATAGGTAGACCACTGATCTGACTCAGAATGAGATTTGTTGTCTCCTTAGAATTTGGGATACATAATTTAAAAAAAATAACAAGACATAAATTAGATTATCTTTTACCAAAAAAGCAACAAAGATATACATTAGTGTTTGATATTTATCTTTTTGGATACTTGTAATTTTTATCATTTCACTTTAAATATTTTGCCATCATTGTAATTTGAGGAAAGTGTGTTTTAATGAATAAAGGTTTTTGGTGCTGTGGCTATAAAGAATAAGAGAAGTCTGGAGCAACTTCTTTATGGAAGAGCAATATGTTTATAGAGGTCTGGTGTTCCTAATTAGTTTTACCCATGCTTGTGCTCATGAAACTGTTTTATATGTCCTTGTAGAAGTTATATTTGGAGTTGTGCTGTCACCTGTTTGAGATTTAGGCAGTGTTCACTCTCGTCTTATGGACAACTATATCCTGCCTACTCTCCTATTTTCTCAGGTGTGCCTCTGTCAAGGGTTCATAGGTAGGTCCTTGATAGTTGGAAGTCAGAGGATCTTGATAATGGTCCATATAGAGATAAGGGTCTAGAAATTACTCATCATTCTAGAGACAGAATCAAGCAAAATCAGAGCAGATAATAGGTCAGAAGGGTGGGCAGTCAAGGAAAACTAAATAGTTCCTTTGATAATTAAACATCTCAAAGATGGATAGAGGTTTCAGACCTCTAATTCATTGAGTTAGTAGAGGATATACAGATTAGGAACCAAGGTATGAAAACTAGGCAACAAATATGAGGGTTTATAGTCAGTAAAGTTGAATCTGAAGTCCAAGAAGCTCTGCCACTAGCTACTTGTGTGAGTAAATAAGTCACAACCTGTGTGACCCTAAGTTTTTGCATTGAGGTGAACCTAGACAGCCTTTAAGGTCCCTCTCAACTTTTTATTTAGTCTTTGTTCTTCTGACTAATGTGACAATATGATGTAGCCATAAAATACCTCTTACCTTTTAAATAAAAGAATCTGACTTTCTGCTGAAATTCCTTTCTAAAAGTTTGAGCATGATCCTATGGTGATTGGGTTGCTTTGTTTTTAGCAAAAAACAAAACAAAACATGCATTCATTTACATTTCTATAATGATATGTATTGATTCAAGGTATAGGGAAGTTTTGTCATACCAAAAACTCAAATATTCCAGCCTACTGAGGGCTAAACTGGAATCTTACATGGAAAAGCACCCTCACAGATACAATTTAGCATTAGGACTTCAAAGATAGATGTAGAAAACTGGGCAGCTAACTTTCCAGAGAGGCCTGCTTCTAACACATACTGGCATTGTGATCTTAGGCATGTGATAATCTCTCTGGACCCTAGGCAATATTCCTAAACATAAATTGCCGAGAAGGTGCCTATCTTTATTGATAGATGGAGTTCCTAACTCAGAACTCCCCACAAATCAGAAGGCTGCTTCAAAAATAAATAATGAAAAAACAAAGGGAAGCCAAAGCAACAGCAAACTTTCCTATCCCGAAAGACTATAAGTTGGTGTACATATAATATAATACATCCAGTTTGATATTAAACTTTCTATACTTGGATTTAGAAATGTAGAATGAATTTTCATTTTACATTTGCTTCAAGGTTTACTGCTTATGTGGATGTGGAGACATGGTCTTGTTTTTTAAATTAATGCTCTTTGGAAGAATAAAAGTAGGCATTTTATTTTTATCCACCTTAAATGTAGTGTTATTGCATCAGGGATATCAAAACAACACTGTACAAATGGCAATAGAAATGTGAAGATTATTTTTAGATCTTTGTTGGTTTTAGCTCTTTGATTTTTAAAATTTTAAAGACATTTCTATAGTACTTATATGCTTTTTTTCTATGAGGGAAGGACACAAATGATTTTAGGATCATCTCAAAATTACAAATTTTTGTACGTGAATTCTTTTTGAGTTTTACAAAGGTGTTTTGGTCATGAATAAATGAACTCATGTATAGCATCCTGATATAATTTGACTTTCAAAAGGATTATTCTCTAACTACACCCCCAAGTTCATGTTATTTCTTGTAGAATTCACATAATTGAAACTTCAGATGTGTTAACTCCAATTCTGTAATTCATTCACACCTCCCTTTTGAGTAACTTTAAGCAGGAATAAAATTAAATGGAGGTGAGAATGAAGTTTGTCACTGATTTTTTTTCTCATGAAAACTCAATAGAGCACTCACAACTCTTAGGTTTGTTTGTAGGCTAGACAGTGTTACAGTCATTGAAATACTAATAGTTATATACCATTGCTGCCACAATTAAAGCTATGCTTATTGAACTATGATCTGATCCATCCATTATTTATCCTATAATTTTCATGTACTACTTGTTAACAATGTTAAATAAACCACAGCGTAATTGTTTTACAATTGTGTAAAACATTTCCATATTAGTAATTTTGTTTAAGAAGACTATAATGGAAGAATAAAAGACAGAAAAAAGTGAAAAATAGCATGCTTCAGACTGTATTCAATCAATATCAATTCTTTCTCTGGGAGGCAGATAGCATGTTTCATCATTAGTTCTTTGGGATTGTCTTGGGTCATTGTATTGCTGAGAATAGCTAAGTCATTCACAGTTCTTCATTGAACAATATTGCTGTTACTGTGTACAAAATTCTCCTGGTCCTGTTCATTTCACTAAGCGTCAGTTAATATAAGTCTTCTCAGGTTTTTCTGACATCATCCTGCTTGCCATTTTTTACAGAACAATAATATTCCATGACAAACATACACCACTTGGCTGGTTTAGCCATTCCCTAAATGATGTACATCATTTTCATTTCCAATTCTTAGTCATCAAAAAAAAATTCTGCTAAAAATATTTTTACACAAATAGGTTCTTTCCCTTTTTGGGGGTATGTTTTTGAGGATATAGACGTAGCAGTGATATTGCTGAATCAAAGGGTATACACAGTTTTATAGGCCCTTAGACAAAATTCCAAATTGCTCTCCAGAATAGATCAGTTTAAAACTCCACCAACAGTACATTAGTGTCCTAGTTTTCCCACATTCCCTTGAATGTCCAACTTTTTCCTTTTTTTTTTTATATTAGGCTTTTGTTTTGTTTCCTTTTTTTTAAAAATAGAAATGCCTTTTTCCCATTTTATCCCCACTAGGAAAACAACAAAAAATCTTTTCACAACAATGTAAGTTCATTTAAGTAAAAGAACATTAATAACTTCAAAAGGTATTTATTCATCCCTTTTTTTAACCATGGCTCTCTGCCTGTCACGGGAATACAAGCTGTTGTTCTTCCTTCCATCCGCCACTCTCATTAATTTGTATTGCCATTTTACATAGTATTTACTTTATAGGTCCAGGTGATTTTCCCCATTAGAATGTAAGCTACTTGAATGCAGGGGCTTGGTTTATGTTTCTGTATCCTCAATCCCAATATAGTGCCTGACATATAGAAGGTGTGTACTAAAAGCTTGTAGAATGAAGGGAACAAGGAAAAACATACTCTACTCCTAATTGTAAGAGGAGGTATAATTTTATAACTTCTGAACTGAGTTAGATAAGAGGTATCTGGGAATGTTTTGAGTAGATAATCTATTTACATGATTAATCTATCATTACTTTCTAGATGAAGATGACTAGATGGTACAGGCATAGAGTTCTTTGTTCCAGGGTTGGATGATAGGATGGAAATCATTTTCCATTCCCCCTTGTTAGACCTTTGTTCTATTTACTCATAAGTATGCTCCTATTAAATAGGTGAATAACATCCCCATTTAACAAAATTAGTTCTATACTAAATCCCTCACTTCGGCTCAGTATTAACTTTATATATGAAGGCTCTCTCCATAGAGTCATAAACCAGGAGCTAGAAGGTTCAACAGAGGCCCTCTATTTCAACTCCCTCATCTCACAGATGAGGAAACTGAGGCCAAGAGAGCTGAAGAACATTTCCCCCCAAATCACATAGTAAATTTCAAAGCAAGATTTGAATTCTAGTTCTTTGAGTTGAGTCAGCGTTCCAGTAGAATGGAAATATTCTGCTAAGACCTCATTGAACTGATATTAATTATGAATTTTGGTGATCGTTACATATAGAAAATTATACACATGTAAACTTACTCTTTATCTACAAATGGCCTTGTTGCCTTTTTCTTTAGCAGCTTAGGTAAAATGACTGGCTAGGTAAATTACATATCCTATTTTGAAGATCTGATTCCCTTTTCCATGAAAATAGGAGAAAAATACATGAATGGACCTCTTTTGGATTAAATGCTCATTTTTTTTTGTAGAGGTAAGTTTTTGAACAACAGGAATGATACTCAGAATGAAGAACATAATTTTATACAGCATCCCACTCCGTAATATGAAGATTCATAGCTTCTTGATATTTTAGTATTAGGAGAATTTCTACTTGCCATTAAAGAATTTATTATACCTCTATAAAACCCCCTTCTACATTCTGTTACGGAGAGATTTTTAAACACCTGGTAAATTAACAGAGTCTACATAAATTATTTAGAAATCTATGATATATACTTTGAAAGTTTTTTCACCTTCTGTGAGTAGAATAAAAGTTTCTAAGCTCTGTAAAGAAAGAATCTTATTGAAATTTTATATTTCTAATATTTAGCCATAAAGTGGAACATTTCACAGTTCAGTATCACTTCAGTTCAATAGCAGACTCTAATTATTAACATCTACCTTCTTCACAAAAAGGGGAGCCATCTTTTATGATTTCCATCCTGTTGGCTATTTACCAGTTTCTTATAAGCCTCTGACTTTAGAAAACGAGGAAAAGAGTCCTTGGCCATGAGACTATAGATTAACCTCTGAGCTTCATCAAAACATTTGAGGGTGGGTTCTGAGATATTCCGTGAGATGAGGTCTCTGGTACTGAAGTCAATGTTAATCTATGGGAAATAAGGTAACATAACATAGTGTTAGATGGTATTGAAAGTTCCAAGTTTTCTGCAGAAGCAAATATGCTCTGAATTTATTTTCAAAACACAAAGCAGATCTGATGCAAAATAGCAGGAAGGTCATTCTTTCATTACTCAGTATGATGAATGCTTTCTATAACATTTAAGTGAAATGGCATTGACAAGAAACATAGTTAAAAGCATTGTTCACAATTGTCAAATGCTAAATCAAGGAAGAAATTTATTCATATGCTATGGATCTAATTTTTAAAAAGTCATTTAAATATTTCCGAAAAGAGAAATGTTTTTTACACAACCTCCACTAATCCCTTCCTATTCTCATATCCTAAGGACTCCTATCTTTTTTTTCTAGTCTTTTGTATCTTCCTAATAGATCAAATAAAACACCAACACATCTGCTTATTAGGAGACTTTAATATACATATTGATTTTCCCTCAAATACCCAAACTGCCCCATTCTTCAATCTCCTAAATTCTCACAGTCTGAATTTCTACTCCACCTCCAATATTCACAGAGATGGCAACACCCTAAAACTTCTATACTCATAAGTGTTACACTTCCATGTTTATGAATCCTGAAATTTCTTTTTCTTATCCTAACCTTTTAACATTACTACACACCCTGTTCTTTTTTCATCTTTACTGTGACCTCTAGTCCTTCACTCTTCAGTTATCTTCCAGGTCATTAACCCTGAATTGACTACACTATCCTCTCAACCCTATTTAGACCCTTTGGTACAATTTGCTCTTCATTACTTTCTCCACTTGAATGTCTTACCCTGTGATCACCAATCACACTTTGACAGTCAAAATCTTAGTTTACTTCTGCCCTCTACTTCCTGTTCACATGCTGCTGAATTGAACTGGGGATAATTTCTGAACAGTAAAACTTAGGTTGTGTGATCTAGACTGGGCTCTCAGTATGGCAAGGTAGTTCTCTATCATTAGAAACATCCCTTCTTAATTGTCCTATAAGCACCCCCCTTTTTCTACCCTTCCAGCTGAAGACCTTGATTCATACTTCATAAAATAAAGTTGTGACTATTCACCAAATGCTCCCTCTTCCCATCTTATTCCATGTCTCTCAGTTATCTTTCTCCGCTTTCACTTCCATCATCCCTCTTTCCCATGAAGAGGTAGCTCTATTGATCCTAGTCCCTCCTTTCTATATGATCTTTTCTAACAGATTGCTCCCAGGAATGTACTAGAGTCAGCTCTAACCTGCCTTTCCATCTCATGCTAAATTTTCATTGTAAAAACTAAATACGTCTCACAGATCAGCAATCACTACAAATGAGACTTGATTGGTTGTTTTGTTTATTGTCTCAAGACAGTGTTAATGATGCAAACTAAACTAGTGTTTTCTTTCCAGAGATGACAGTTGCTAAATATTTACCACCATATTTCTGTATTGCCCCACTATTATCCCCATTGTCCCTTTTATAATCTTGAGTCTTTCCCCATACAATCATTCTCCCTCTGTTGTCTAAAAAACAACAACTAAAAAAAAAACCAAAGCAAAACAAAAACAAAACATGGTCATGTTTTGCCCCATCCTAAAAGAAAAGAAACAAAAAATTCTCACTAATTCTACCATCTCCACTGGCTATTGTCTTATATGTGTACTTTCCTAAGCTAAATTTCTCAAGAATGCCATTTGTCCTAGGCGCCTTTATTTTTCCTCTCATTCTCTTCTAAATCTTCTGTAATCTGCCTTCTGACTTAAGCATTTCATTGACACTTCTCTTTTCAATGTTAATTGCTAAATTTATCGACTTTATCGACTTTTCCATGATCTTCATATTTCTTTATCTCTCTTCAGCCTTTAGCACTATCAGTCACCTTTTTCCCCCTTGATAATCTGTCCTTTGCTTCATGTACTCCTTATGTTCTTTGTTAGACTTCCATGCTCGCTGACTTCTAAGATAGGATTTTTTTCCTTTTCTTTTTCTATATGCTATCTATCTTGGTGACTGCATCAGCTCCCTTTGGTTTAATGATGAACTCCATGAAGGGAATTCATAGATTCCTCTCTCTGTCTCTGTCTGTCTGTCTTTCTTGTCTCTGTCTCTGTTTCTCTGTCTCTTTTTGTCTCCCTTTCCCTCCCTCCCTTCCTCCCTCCTTCCTTTACTCCCTCTCTATCTCTCTCTGTCTCTCTCCCCTTCCACATACATGCATATATACATACATCTGCGCACATATGTATATATAAATATACATATAGATACATTGTGTGTGTATGTGTATTTATATGTGTATATGTGCATTATACTTATTAAACATACAAAACAATATGATACTGCATATATGTATAAACACACACAATATTGTGCATATGCATAATATATAAATACATACACATATATGTGTGTATGTGTGTGTATGTTTAGTATGTATATATCCAGCCTAGCCTCATTCTTGAGCTATTGTCCTATTTCATCAATTTCCTTTTTAATATCTCTCATTGGGTATCCTATAGGCAATCTCCAGCTCAACTGTTCAATTTGTCTCCCTTTTCAACCTGACTCTGATTGTCCAGCCTACCCTCTTCTAAATTTCCTTATCCAGGGTAACATCGTCTTTCTAGTCACCCAGGCACATAACCACAGTGTTATCTTCAACCATTCACATGAACTACTCATACAAATCCTATGTCTTACAAATTTTGGCATTTTTACCTTTACAATATCTCTTATACGTACCTTTCTTTCAGGGGAACGAGTGAGAGAAAGGAGCATGTATCATGCAACCACCACATTTATATAGGCATTTCTTGTCTCTAATATTGCATAACCTTCTCATTGCTCTCCTCATCACAAGTGCTTTCCACCTCCGATCCATGGATTCCACCTTCTGCTCATATGGCAAAGAGATTTTCCTAAAGATCAAGTCTAACTAGATTCCTTCACCTCATAAGCTCTTGGTTCTCTAGTGTCCCTGAGAATTAGTCCTTTCTCTTTCCCTTTTTTAATCCTTTACAATCCATTCCCTTTCTACTTTTCTAGATTTACTTTACTCTATGCACTTTAGGATACAGCTACATTACCCAAGAGACTCTAAGATTCTTGCCTTTTCATTGACCATTTTCCATGCCTTACCTATGACTCCTAGCTTCCCAAGCTTTTTAAAGACTGGTGAAATCTTATCTTCTGTAGGATACTTTTACAGCCCCCAACTTCCCCTCCCACCTACTAATCCCTTCCTTCTAGGATGATCTTCCACCTACTTTGTATATATCTTTATAAAGACATTTATTTATGTGTCATCTCCCCCTTTAGAATATGAGATCCTTGCAGGCAAGAATTGTGCTTTTTAAAAAAAATTATCAGAATATAGCACAATACCTAGAATATAATAGGAGCTTAGTAAAGCTGAACTGAATATGGAATCCAGCATTGTTTGTGAAATATAATATTTATCCCTGGAGAATCTTTCCAGTCCAGGGTTGGAGAAGAAGGATCTGGGGACAGAGAAGACAGGCTGACTAAATAACAAGGAAGAGGGTCTAGGCCACAAATGCCTGATAGAATATTAGGTTCATTCTGCTACTAAGGTAGTTGACACTTTAATAAGGACATGGAATTCTTAGGATGAAATTCTTTGTCCATTTGAAATTTGAAAATATAGTACAACAAAGAAAGAGTAGCTCAAATGAATGAAACAAGAAATGTTAGTCTTAATTCTGGACAGATATGACAAAAGACCAATCTCTATCTTAAACCTCAGTTTCATTCCCTTCCCCCTGCTCCATGTTTTCCTATGAGAAAATATTTCTAATTGAAAAAAAGAAGCTTGGCTATTTTATTCTGCACATCTATGTTGAGGGACAGTCTGTCTTAATGACTAGAAGGCCTTAGTGTCAGAAAAATCTTTCTTCAAGTCCTGTCATGACACACGTGGGTTTTGTGATCATGAACAAGTCAGTTAAACTCTCATTACTCCAGACAACACTGTAATGCTCTAAGCAAGGAGGTGAACAACCTGATACAAGCTGGAAAAGAGAATGTTGTCAATCCAGAGCTGGATAAATGGATAAAATTATAGATCTGGCTGATATCTACCCTCAAAATGGATATATGCTCATGTATGTACATATATGCATGCATATATACATGTATATGCATGTACATGGTATATGAGTATAAAACTTAAGATTCTCATAATTATGTCAGCAAATTATTCCAAACTATAAAAATACTGATAATCAAGGTTGAGTAGAAGCGAGACATTATTAGTTAATTTTAATATGCTCTAGGAATGAGTTAAGGAGAAAGGAGATGTTTGTTACATTATTTGTGATTGCAAAAAGAATTATCATTAGAAGGAGGCTTTCACTGTAGCTCTTTATTTCTTTGGAGGTTTTAATTCATTTGGAAACAGGCAAGAGAGAAAACTGTGACCTAAAGTTTGGCAGGGCTGCTCCAAAAGTCAGGCAAGGACTCCTCTGATGCAGCGTTAGAGTAAGCCTCTAATTAATTATGATGCCTGAGGGGAGAAGAAGATCACTAAGGTAACAAGCAAAGTTGTTTTTTTTTTTTATAAAGACCTGTTAGGTCAAGAAATCCAGAGGATTCTCAAGTCCAAAGTAGCTTGAGGCTTCTAATACCAGTGAAAGCCTGAGTAAAGTACCTAGCAGGAAGCCAAGGTTGATTTACAGTGCTTTGGTGCTTCTGTATGAGTTCTGAATAAGTTTGAAATGTCTTAAGGTAGTTAGATAACACAAAGAGAGAAGCAGTACTTGTCAAAAGGTGCTTGCATTTTTTGTTTCCTTTTTATTTCTTCTGTTAACCTCTCTTGCATTATCCTAATCCCCACAGGATTTTTTTTTCTTAGTCTTTAAGCCTCTAAACCTACAATCTTTCTAGTTCTCCAATTTCTTGACTTTCACAGGACATCTTTCTACCAAATGGCCTACTAAATTGGCACTAACAGGATTTCTTTAATTTTTCCTTTCCTTCAACTCAAAGCCTCCACTTCTATTCCTATCTTGTTGCCTGAAAAATGTCTCTTTTCTATTCTATTTTCATACTCTTTTTGAAAACAATATGTACTTCTACGTATTTAATGCCTTATGGGAGACTCACAAATTTTTATTTCCATCCCTGACATTGTCACATTATCATAGATCCTTGGCATTAGAAGGTGTCTCAGAGATCATGTAGTTCAATCTTTTCCCAACTGAGATTCCATCTACAACACACCTAGCAATCGGTCATCTAGTTTTTACTTAAAGGTTTGCCACTTTGTGAGGCAGTCTTTTCTATTTTGTGATAGTACTTATTTTAAGGATTTTTCCCCCTTTACATTAGCCTTAATCAGTCTCCCTACAAGTCTAATCTTCATGTGACAGACATTCAGATAAATGAAGATTGTTACCTATGACCTTCTGTAGATTTTCTCTTCCCTATGTTAAGCATATTCACTTACATCAATGGATTCTCAAATGGCATGATCTTGAGGCCCATGCACCCTAGTGATCACTGTCCTTTGCATGATCTCCTCCTTATCAGTGTCTTTCCTAAAATCAGGTGTTCAAAATTAAACATAATACACCAGATTGGCCTGATAAGGGTAGAGGATAATAATATAAGGTATATACTGTTCTTCACATGAAGAGAGGAACTATGTATGGTGTAATAAATTAATAGCTGGCCAGGATACCTGGTTCAGATTCTTTCTCTGAAACATACTGACTGTGTGAGCCCTAGAAAATCATTTAACCCCTAATTGCTCTAGTCAGTTCTCTAAGACTAGAAGTTATAGAGAAGGATATGCTCTGCTTTGCTAGAAGAAAATTTCATACCCAAGAGTTCCTTAAACCTATGAAATCAGAGGCCTAACCCCTATATTCACAAAGACCAGTCCAAGGTCATATTTTTAAACCAGAAATCATACTACTGACATGTTTAATTTGGAGTACAATAAAACCTTCAGACTTTTTTTTAGAAAGCAAGGCTATATAGCCATACCACCTTTAGTATTCATATGAACTTCATTCCATCCTCTATTTATAGCTGTTTTATTTTATTTCAAATTCAACATCCCAAACAATACTTCACATTCAAGAAATTTTAAGAGTGGATTCATAATTCATCCCTACAAGCCTATGCCTTCTATTAAGTTTCTTATTTCTGTGAGCTAAATCGTCCTTTACTTAGTCATCTGAGCTCAAAACCCTGGACTTGTCTCTATATTCTTTTTTTTCTTATCCCTCATATCCAATCAAAGAAGAATAAAACTAAATTTTTGAACAAAGGACCTTAATAATCTAGTCCATGTTTTTATATATAAAAGAGCAACACTAAGTTGCAGTGATGTTAAAACACTTGACACATAGTAAGTAAGTGAAAGAACTAGGATTAGAACCCAGATCTCCTATCTTTCAGTCTTGGGCTGATTCTGAACCAGTGGTGTCAAAATCAAGTAGCCACTAATCACTGATCAGATGGTTACTAAGCCATACTTAAGGATCCCTGCATGCATGCATTGACTTAGGAAACATGTTAAAATAATTTGTTTTTTGTATCTTTATTTTTAAACATATTTCTGAATTTCATTTCAGTCTCGTTTGAGTCTACTTGAGAGTGCTGTAGCTAGAAGTCATGTGTTTGAAATCTTTGTTCTACACCATGATGTCCCTTGTCATCAAATCTTTCCTTCTCAGTCTCTCTAGGATTCATGCCTTATTTTCTCTTCCCATTGAGATTATTATAATTCAGGTCATTATTATCTCATTTCCTAAACAGGTTGCCTGGATTCTAAATATTTCTCCTTTGTCTGTCTTAGAAACCATTGTGAATTTCATTTTCCTGTATTATGAATGTGTTATTCTCATGCTCAGATATTTTCAGACTTCAGATAATTTCAAATGAACAGAGTGTAAAATCTTTGGTATGGGGGCGGCTATGTGGCAGAGTGAATAGAGCACCAATCCTGGAGTCAGGAGGACCTGAGTTCACAAACGCCCTCAGAAACTTGAAGTACTTACTAGCCATGTGACTTTGGGCAAGTCACTTAACCCCAATTGCACTCCAAAAACCAAAAATAAAATAAAATAAAAATAAAATCTTTGGTATGGTATTCATAGTTCTTCATAATCTCACACTGACCTCCTAAATCATCGTTTTTCCATTGTATCTTTACTGTATCCTTATCTATTCATTACTTCTATAAACATGTCTATAAAACACTTTTACCATGTTGACTTTTGATAAAAAATCCTCATTGGCTCCCCATCTTTATCATAATGAGATCATAGATTTAGAGCTGACAGGGACAAATTGTAAAGCTCACAAATTCAATCCCCTCATTCTCACTTCACACATACTGACAGCAGATGTTGAGTCAACCACACACACGCACACACACACATACACACACACACACAAACCACTTAACTCCTTTCTTCTTGTACTAGGATTTAGATGCATGGTAGGAACACAGAGAGAGAGGGGGAGAGGAAAGCAAAGTAACCTCAGTCCCACACAGGTCTTTTGTTGTTCTGTTGGATGGAAGTCCTCCTTCAAAATTACCTTCGGAGCCTGTGATTCATTCTTTTGAACATCATCAGTGGTGGTGAATCATTATCTTTTGAAGGTAGATTTTTTTTAAAATAATGAGTCCTTTGGAGACTAGGCTTGTAAATAAAGTGAACCTAAGAAGGGCAGGGTCCTATCTTATTCATTATTGTATGCCTTCCAAGAGATTGAGTACAGCTACAGCAGCATTTAACAAATATTTGTTGCATTGAATCAAGAAGGATACATTATTTTAAAAATGCAAAGGAAGAATATTTTTATTTTTTGTGAGGGGGGAACACAAGACAATTGGGGTTAAGTGATTTGCCCAAGGTCATATAGCTAGTAAGTATGTCAAGTGTCTGAGGCCAGATTTGAACTCAGGTTCTCTTGACTCTGGCTTCTGGTGCTCTATTCATTACACCACCTACTTGCCCCAAAGGAAGATTTTTTTAAACCAAAATTTCTATTAAAAATATTGGCAATATATGTAGTTAGTGGCTAAGCTACAAACTGAATCCAAGCCACCTGACCTGAGGTTGTCTCCTATCCTAGCATTCAAGACTCTCCATCCGTAATCTAGCTTCATTCCACCTTTCAAACTTCAATTTCCACTGACTTTGTATAAGGGTGCTCAAATCCAGCAACCTCTCTCTTGATTATCTTTTATTTATACCCACCTTAGAGCATGTGTTTTTAAAAATGATTTTGATAAGGCCATTGTCCTCTGATGCTACTTATAGTGTAATAGTATGATCATTGACTCTACTTGTCAGATTGAACTCTGAATGATTGCTTACTTCCAAAAATAAAATCAAATTGAATATATTTCAAAAATAGATTTTGTTCTTAGGGTAATTTCAAAGGAGTAATTTCAAGTGCTTCAAGCAATGGCAGCGTCAAACTTTTGAGAATGAAGGAGGATCATTACAAAGTAGGTAGATTAGAAAATCCTGAAGAAATCAGTTGCTGATGCAAGAAGGCTAAGCATCTACATGAATCCAGATTTCACATCTCTGCAATCCAGTGACACTGAACTCCTTTTTGATCCTCATGTAAGATACTGCCTCTATGGACTGTTGCTTTTTACTGGCTGTGCCCTTTGTGTGGAATGTTCTCCCTCTTCATATCTCTCTTGTCTTCTTTCAAGTCTTGACTTAAATTGACACTTGCAAGAAGCATTCCTGGTTTCTGTCAATGCCAGTACCTTCCCTTTTACGGTACCTCCTATTTATACTATATATATCTTGTATATACATAATTCTTCAATGTTCTTTTTGTTTGCATGTTATCTCCTCCGTTAAATTATGAACTTCTTCAGGAATGCGACTGTTTTTGCATTTATAGCTCCAGATCTCAGCAAAATGCCTTACACAAAATAAGCACTTAACAAATGCTTGCTGACATGACTTGACTTGAGTCTGGTGCAGGGGCATACTGTCACTTCAAAGGATACAACCATATGTAATCGCTACCATTTGCTATCCCCCTGTCTTCTGTTGATTTGGATCAGAATATGCCTGGATAAGTCAAACCAGATGTGGCCACCTTTCCTTGTTCCTGTCTCAAAAAAGCAAGTAGAATCAGTTTCTACATGCCAGGAGGAGAAACATCTGGAGGAGAAATCTTGAGAGGAGTTTGGCACTTGGAGATGCAGAATTCTATCTACCATACAGGATGGAAGAAACAAAGCTAGATAGATTTGTATGGGAAAAATCTTGGAAATTAAGTGGCCTGTTAGCTCAGTGTGATTGAAAATAATTTTGTGTCAGCAAAATGTGATTGTAGTCCATATTAAGAAAGACACAACTGTTTCCACTCCTAGCAAGGAAGAAGGAAATGATGGTGCCATTATACACAGCTGAATCAAATCACCTTTGTAGTGATGAAGGCAGTTTGTTTGTCATATTTCAAGGAAGACTCAAGTAAAGTTAAAAAAAATAAAGGGGAGTAAGTAAAATGGTAAATGGTCTTTGATTACCAGGCATGGTTAGCTTGGAGAAGAGGTGTCAATGAGAATATGACCTGTTCCAGGTAATAATTGTCAGAGGCAAGATTTGGACCCAGGTTCTCTGCCTCCAGAATCATTATTCTTCCCACTACACAATACAGAAAGACAACCAAAAGCTAACCACTGCTTCCTCTTATGAAGTTTTTAAATCTTGTCAGGTTCTACATCAGTATTGTTATAGCTTAGTATGATTTAACTCACTGCATTATATTCAAATATCACTGATTTAAAACATTTTGCAAACTAAAGTCTGTTTATGGCATATGTTCAAAAACAAGCTTAACTTTGAGTGTATATTCCTTGGTGGTTTATCCTCTTTGGCATCTTCTGAGATGAGTACCCGTTGCAATATTCATATGCTTCTCTTAACAGGGAAAATATGCAAACAAAATCCCTTTTATCTACACCAGCAGTTCTTAATTCTTTTAGCTTTTTTTTTTAAGTTTTCTTTCTCTTTTTATTTTTTTCCAATTGGGAAGTTACTGTAGTGGTGAGCACTAATTTTCAAGTAAATCTGTTGACTACCTTTAACCCTAAAATAGCTCCTTAATTTTTGTTTTGCATAATTTGAATGAAGCGAGCAATAATGCTTTCAGATTCAAATTAGCCAAGCTGCTCTCACATAAAAGTTAGCATGTATCTAAGGAAGGACTTTCCATTATGCAAAGTGTATGTGAGCATGCATATGCAAAAGATATCACTGAAATGAATATACAGAATCTTCAACTTCTTTTATGATAGTTCCCTTAAAAAGGCATGTTAATGAATATTACCTGTGACTATCCATATGTATGTATATGCATACATACATACTTATATACACATGTGCATATATGTATACACACCTTTTTCCTGTACATTTTATTTAATAGTAATTCCCCCTCTTAATGTGGCAAACCTTTGGTACCATTACTGATAGATTTACATGCTGAAATATTTTCATAAGGACAGGCATTTGAATTAAGAACATGGAAATTGGGATTGCCTTTCTAAAAACATCCTGGACCAGAATATTTTTCTTTTTGTCATCACAGAATTCTGAGATGGAAATAAGTGGCATTAAGTTATGAGAGGTTGTTAACACTTTGCATTAGTGCATAGCAATAGACTGGAGATGTAAGGAAGAGGAAATAAAAAAGAGACAGAAAAACCTCAATCATCTCTAATAATAGAGAATATATATGTGTATTATGTATATAATACACATATATACACATGTACATCTATATGGATATACATATGAATTCTCTCTCTCTGTCTCTCTCTGTCTCTGTCTCTCTCTGTTTCCCCTGAGAAAACCCTATTTTTTTTAGAAAAGCATTAGTATTCTTATTAACAAAATGTTCATCAAAATATACAATTTACCCTTGTTAATGAAAAGGTTAAATAAATTGTTTTAAGTAGCTTCTTCTATTTTCTTTATCTGTCCTTGAAGGAATAATGTATAGAATTATGTCAAAAAACAGGAAGAACTATCCTGGTTAATTCCCAAACTGATTACTTGGCAAACAAATGTCAGTAATATTAAAAAAAAACTTTAAGTGATATTTCAGTATACTGGATATCATAGCATTAGAACAAGAAGGGAAGTTAGAAGCCATCTAGCTGCAACCCCCTGATTTCACAATTGAGGGATCTCAAATGTACTAAATTGATCAAATGCAATAGAAAGCAGTGCAAAGATTTGAAGTGAGGCTGAGACTCCCAACTTAACGGCTCTTTTGTTATAGCATTCTGCCTGCATAGTCATAGGGGTTCTCAGTATCTGAAGGTCTATATAATGTGTTATAACTACTTTTAGCTTCTGTAAATTAAGAAAGATGTAACAAAATTCATCAGATTCTTAGAAATATAATTGAAGCAATGGGTTGGCATAGTCCTATAAGGAAATCATGTTGAGTACTGAGGCTCAGAATGAGCAAGCCCAAGATGGTGAGAAAACCCAAGGAAACAAACAAAAAGGTGGTTTTTTTAAAAGCTATATTGAGTGAGAGAGCCATGAATCACTGCTAACTTCATGTGGAAAGGATGATATATTTGATGGAGAGAAGGTAGAACTATTTAACTTTTATTTTGCTTGTATTTTCTCTGCAAAAAAATTAATTTGGGACTGAAAGTTACAAACCAAAACAATGGTCAATAGAGAATTAAAGAGATAATGAGAATCAGTGGTAGCCCTTGAAGATGTCAAGTTTTTAGGTCCAGATGAACTGTACCCCAGGATAAAGAAATGACAGGTTAAATTGTTGAGTTACTGTCAGTGATCTTTGAAAGATTGTTGAGATTAGGGAAAGCATGATAGGACTAGAGAAGGAAAAATGTTTTGCTGCTGCTGCTGCTGCTGCTACTACTACTACTACTACTACTACTACTACTACTACTACTACTACCACCACCACCACCAGCAGCAATAATAATAATATCAACAAGAGTCTGTAAACTATTGACCAAAGAACTTGAAATAATTTCTCAGAAAAATTCTAGAGAATATTTACAAGTGGTTACTTAAAATCTAGAAAAGGAAGCAGTGGTCCTAAAGATCCATCATAGCTTCATAAATATACTATTCCAGACTAATTCCCTTTTTGATAGGGCTACTAGAATGGCGAATCAGGGGAATAGTATAGACATGGTTTACCTAGGTTTTAATTTTTTCTTAATTTTATAAAAATCTTTTCTTTTTGCATTAAAAACACTTCCAGATTTTCCCTTCCTGGGAGAGCAGTCTTGTTATAAAGTAAAGCAATTAAGCAAAACTAATGGAATAGGGACCTTTTTGAAAGTACATGCAACAAACCATATCTGTAGCCCACAAAGCTCATTTCATATCTATCTATCTATCTATCTATCTATCTATCTATCTATCTATCTATCTAATCTGTGTGTATATATGTGTATATATACACACATATATGTGTGTGCTTATATGTATACATATATACTCACATACAGAGATATGTATATATATGTTTTATATGCATGTATATGTGTATATAGATTTATAATATATGTATTTAGTTAACAGAATTCTACATTCTTTTTTTCCCACCCCTTGCCCCATAGGAGAAAACAAGAAAAACAAATTCCTTAAAAAAAAAGAAACATGCATAGTCAGGCAAAACAAATCCCCTAATTCACTTAGAATTGAGCAAAATCTTTGAGAAATCTTATTGTATACTTGTGGAAAAGACAGAGAGACATGAGCTAGATAATCACCATAATAGTATAATATATAATATGTATAATATATAATTATATATTATGTAATATAAAATAGTATAATAGTATATAATATAATATATAATAGTATATTATATAATATAAAATGTATAATTTTATTTTTATATATATGTATATATATGTATATATATATAGTATAATTAGATTCAAAATTGATGAAGGGTCCAGACTTGATGAGTACACATTATTTCAATGTGACCTTGAAATGAGGTCTCCAGTGGAGGGCCACTGGCATTTATTCTTGATCATATGCAATTTGACATCTTTATCCAAGATGCAGATAAAGGTTTAGCTTGTAGGCTAACACATTTTCAGTTGTAACAAAGCTAAGGATAGCAAACACTCTGGATGACAGAATCAGAATCCCAAAATATCTCAATAAGCTAAATTGTTAGCATAATACTAGTAATATGAAATTTAATAAACTTGGATGTAAAGTGTTACACTTAGACTCAAGAAAATCATCTTGGCAATTATAAGACAAGGGGATAATGTCCAGCATCACTTTCCTGGGAAAAAAAATCTGAGTATTTTAATGTACTAAAAACTCAGTATGAGTCAAGTGTGATATGAAAATTAAGAAAGTTAATAGGATCTCAGGCTACATTAAGAGAGAACAGTTTTCAGAAAGAGCAGTGGAATATTCAGTTCAGAGTTTCATATGTTAAAAACAACAGTGATAAGGTGGAAGATCTCAAGGGAAGATGAAATGATCCTGAAGTTCCTCATCATTCTGATTAATGATGAGGGACTTCAGGATCATTTTATGTTGAAGAAACTTTGATTTTTAACTTAGAGAAGAGTTAGGATGGATAGAACTACCCTTTTCAAAAACTTAACTCTGACCACTTTCTATGATAAATTTTTACGTCTGCTCTGCTCTGGTAAATTCTTTATACCTCTTGAAGAATGATGCAAACAGTTTTATTTCTTATACTTCTTGCACTTGTTCATGCATTGTCTGGTCTTATAAATTATTACTTCATTAATCTCTATATAGATGGCTCATATTCATATATGTATGCACAGTTATGAACATATACATCATGCGCATGCACAAATGCATGTAAACATTTTGCACATGTATCCTTGCTCATGTGTATGCATACATTTATATATATGTGTTTACATATGTATTTATGTATGAATATGTGTATATCCTACATATTCAGAAAATGGGCTGTTTTCTACTACCACCCTGCCCCCCCTCTCTCTCTCACACATACACAAACACACACACACACTTCTCTCTCTCTCTCTTTTTTTAAAAATTGTACTTCAGTCCTGTATCACCAGATATATTTTGGATATATCTCTAGCTCAGCATGTTCAAGACTAACCTTATCTTCTCTCCCTCCCCAATCTCCCATTTTCCAAACTTTTTTTTTATTTCAAAGGCATCACCCTACTTTCAAAATCCCAGGTTCATAACCTTGGTATTATTGTTGACTCTTTATCATATATCATCCTACATATGCAGTTAATTGATAAATCATGCCATTTCTTTCTTTATGTTACTTCTCATATCTTGCACTTTTTTCCACATATACATCAATAATTTTGTTTTAAACACTCATTACCTGTTGTCTAGATTATTGAAACAGCAATCTAATTCCTCCTTCCTACAAACTGCTGGTAAAATAATTTTTCTTAAGCACATAGATGACCAGTGAATTCCCTATTCAGTCAAGTCCAATGATTTGCTGTTGCTTTGTGGATAAAATAAAGACGTTATATTTTATTTTTAAAGTCTTAAATGATCTAGTCCTGATGTATCAAACCTCTGCCCCACACCCATCCATTTAACTAATCCCTCCTACTCTGCCATTTAGGAAAAAAAAACACCCTGACCTTTATTCCTCATGCACATCCAGAAGGGGCTCTCATCTTACTTCAGCCTCACCAAGTCTCCCTCTTCATTTAACATGCAACTCAAGCATTGCCTTCTATATGGGGATTTTAAAGATCCCTCCAATTGCTTGTATCTTATTCCCAAATCACCATATATTTAACTTGTTATTGTTCCTTCCTTTAATCATGCCAAACCTTTCATGACCTGATGGCACCATATGACAAGCTAGGCTCTTTTCTTCCTCATCTTGTAAAAGAGAGCAAAAAACCAAAAAGAACCTGGATCATAGAAAGCTACTATGGTGACAGGGAACATTTAAACACAAACTCAGGAGAGGACAACAATGTCACAATTCCTACTTGTGATGTCTCATAGAACCATGTGAATTTGACTAAAGGCCCCAAAGTCCTCTTGGAACAGTTCAAAAAAGATTTTAAAAGTCAAGTAAGAGAGGTAGAAAAAATTGGGAAAAGAAAAGGGTTATGAAGGAGAATTATGGAAAAAGAGTCAATAGCTTGAAAAAGGAAACAGAAAAATTGACTAAAGAAAACAACTGCTTAAAAAATAGTATTGACCAAATTTAAAAAGTCAATTGAAGAAAACAATATCTTTAAAAACAGAATTGGCTAAGTGGGAAAACAATTCCACTGAAGAAAACAACTTTAGAAGTAGAATTGGCCAAAAGGAAAAGGTGGTACAAAAGCTAATTAAAAAATAATTACTTGGGCGGCTAGGTGGCGCAGTGAATAGAGCACCGGCCCTGGAGTCAGGACTACCTGAGTTCAAATCCGGCCTCAGACACTTAACACACACACACACAAAACTAGCCGTGTGACCTTGGGCAAGTCACTTAACCCCAACTGCCCTCCAAAAAGCAAAAAAAAAATTACTTAAAATTTAGAATTTGGAAAGTGAAAGCAAATGACTCTATAAAACATCAAGAATTAGTAAAACAAAATCAAAAGAATTAAAAAATAGAGAAGAAAATTGATTCACTGGAAAAATAACTGACCTGGAAAACAGATCTAAGAAAGGTAATTTAAGAATTATTGGAATGATAAAGAGCTCATTTCTTAAATATATAGAAAATTAAGTTGAATTTTTAAGAATACAAGTCATTACTCAATTAATAAATTGTTAAAGGATATGAACAGGTAGTTTTCAGATTAAGAAATTAAAGCTAACTATAGTGATATGAAAAAATGCTCTAAATAATGATTAATTAGAGAAGTGAAAATTACAACAGTTCTGAGGTACTACCTTGCAACTACTGGATTGGTTAATATTACAGAAGAGGAAAATGATAAATTTTGGAGAAGATAGGTGAAAATTCACACAGCAGTGTACTGTTGGTGGAGTTGTGAAATGATCCAACCATTCTAGAGAACAATTTGGAACTATGCCCAAAGGGCAATCAAACTATGCATACTCTTTGACACAGTAATACAATTACTAGGTCTACATTCAAAAGAGATCATAAAAGGGGAAAATCCACATGTATAAAAACATTTATAGCAGCTCTTTTTGTGGTAGCACAGAATTGGAAATTAAAGGAATGCTCATCAGTTGGGGAATGGCCGTACAGGCTGTGGTATATTAATGTAATGGAATATTATTGTACTGTAAAAAAATGATAAGTAGGTGGTTTTCTGAAAAACACCTGGAAAGATTCATATGAACTGATGCTAAGTGATGTGAGCAGGACCTGGGTGACATTGTACAGAGTAATAGCAACATTTTGTGATAATCAACTATGATATGCTTAGCCCTTCTCAGCAATATGATGATCCAAGACAATTCTAAAAACTCATGATGGAAAATTCTATCCTCATATTGAGAAAAATCTATGGAGTCTGAATGCAGATCAAAGCATACTATTTTCACTTTTTTGTGTTTTCTTTCTCATGGTTTTTCCCTTTTGTTCTGATTTTTCTTTAACAACATAAATAATGTGGATATGTTCAATATGATTGTACATATATAACCTATATCAGATTTCCTTGATGTCTTTGGAAGAGGGTAGGAAAGGGAAGGAAAAAAACATTCCTTCTCAAAATCTTACAAAAATGAATGTTGAAAACCATCTTTACATGTAATAAAAAACATAAAATACTATCAAATGTAAAAAAAGAAAGCATGTCTTAAAAAATCTGGTATTCTCATTTCTTAGAGGACTTGCCACATTTTGTTATGATTCATAGAGCCAAAGGCTTTAGTGTAGCCAATGGAGCAGAAGTAGATTTTTTCTGGAACTCTTGATTTCTCCATAATCCCATGATTATTTCATATATTCCTGAAGCCAAGCTTGTAGAATCTTAAGGATAATCTTGCTGGCTTGGTAAATGAGCTTGATTGTTTGGTAATTTGAACATTCCTTGGCATTGCCCCCTTTTAGGATTGAAACATAAGTTGATCTTCTCCAATCTAGTAGCCATCGTTGAGGTTTCCAAATTTGCTGGCTTTTTGAGTATATCACTTTTACAGAATCATCTTTTAGGATTTTAAATAACTGAAGTAGAATTCCAGTAGTCTTATTGTTAGCAATGCTTCCTAATGCCCTTTTGACTTCATTCTCCAGGATGTCTACCTCTAGATCAGTAACCATACCATCATAATTATCAGTGATGTTAAGATCTTTCTTGTATGGGTCTTCTGTGTATTCTTGTATTCTTGCCACTTCTTAATCTCTTCTACTTTTGTTAACTATTTTAAAAAAATAAGCTTTATATTTATTTTTAGTTTACAACATCGATTTTCACAAGATTTTGAGTTACAAATTTTCTCCCCATCTGTCCCCTCCCACCATCCCAAATAGCAATCCCACTGAATACCCCCCTCCTGCAATCTGCTCTCTCCTATATCAATACCTATAACCCCCAGCCTTTCCAGTAGGACAAGATGGATCTCCATATCCCAGTGCCTGTACATCTTATTTCCTAGCTGAATGAAAATAATAATAATAATAATAATAATAATAATAATAATAATAATAATAATAATAATGATAATAATAATAAACATTTGATTTTAAAACTTTGAATTACAGATTCTTTCCCTTCTTCCCTCATCATCCACCTTTACTGGGATGATAAGCAATTCAATATAGGTTGTATGTGTGTAGTTATGCAAAACATTTCCATGGTGGATATATTGTGAAAGACTGACTATATTTCCCTCCATCCTATCCTGTCACTCCACTTGTTCTATTTTCTACTTTGACCCTGTTCCTTTTCAAAAGTATGTGTTTCTAACTACCCTTCCCACTGATCTGCCCTCCTTTTTATCATCCCCCCTCTTATCTTCTTACTCCCCTACTTTCCTGTAGGGTAAGATATCCGGTTTAGTTCATATGTTATTCCCTACTTAAGCCAAATTCAATGAGAGTAAGTTTGACTCATTCCCTTTTGCCTTCCTGTTCTTCCCCTCCATTGTATCTGTTTTCCCTTGCCTCTTTGATATGAAATAATTTACCCTATTCTGTCTCTCCCTATCTCCTCTCATTATATTCCTCTCTTACTGCTTAATTTTATTTTTAAAATATCATCCCTTCCTATTCAATTGATCTGGTGCCCTCTGTCTATGTATAACTGTACACATATATACACATATTCACACATGTATTCATTTGTACATATACCCTCCTATATAGACATTTATGTGTATACACACACACACTTATATTCTCTTCAACTATCCTTATACTAAGGAAAGTTTTATATGCTAACATTGTGATTTTTCCATGTAGGAATGTAAATAGTTCAACTTTAATAAGTTCCTTATGATTTCTTTTCCCTGTTTGTCTTCTCATGCTTCACTTGCTTCTTGTATTTCAATGTCAAATTTTCTATTCAACTTTATTTTTTTTCATCAAGAATGCTTGGAAGTCATCTATTTCATTGAATGACAATATTTCCCCCTGAAACATTATACTCAGTTTTGCTGGGTAGGTGATTCATAGTTTTAATCCGAGCTCCTTTGACCTCTGGAATATAATATTCCAAGCCCTTCGATTCCTTAATGTAGAAGCTACTAGATCTTGTGTTATCCTGATAGTGTTTCTATAACATTCAAATTGTTTCTTCCTGACTGCTTGCAACATTTTCTCCTTGACCTGGGAACTCTGGAACCTGGCTATAATATTCCTAGGAGTTTTCTTTTGGGTATCTTTTTCAAGAGGTGATCAGTGAATTCTGTCAATTTCTATCTCGCCTTCTGGTTCTAAAATATCAGGGCAATTTTCCTTGAGAATGTCTTGAAGGATGCTTTCTAGGTTCTTTTTTTGGCTATGCCTTTCAGGTAGTCCGATAATTTTTAAATTATCTCTCCTGGATCTATTTTCCTGGTCAGTGGTTTTTCCAATGAGATATTTCACATTGCCACCTAGTTTTTTCATTTGTTTGGATCTATTTAATAGTATCTTGGATTTCTCATAAAAGCATTCACTTTCACTTGTTCCAATCCAATTCTGAAGGAATTATTCTCTTCAGTGAGCTTTTGAAATTCTTTTTCCATCTGGCAAATTCAAATTTTTAAGGCATTCTTCTCCTCATTGTCTTTTGAGTTAGTCTATTTTTTTAAGGTGTTATTTTCTTCAGTCAGGTTGCTGACATTCTTTTCATGATTTTCTTGCATCATTCTGATTTCTCTTCCCATTTTTTCCTCTACTTCTCTTACTTGGTTTTCAAAATCCTTCTTGAGCTCCTCCATGGCCTGTAATTAGTCCATATTTTTCTTGGAAGCTTTTTATGTAGGAGTCCTGACTTCTTTGTCTTCCTCCCATTCGATGCTTTGATCCTTTTTGTCCCAAAAAAGGAATCTATGGTTTGGTTGCTGTGCTTGCTTTGTTTCCTTTGCTTGCTCATGTTGCCACTCAATTACTTGACTTTTGAGTGCTTTGCCACAGTAGAACTCTGCTTCCAGAGAGGTGAGCATTGTCCCAAATTGCTGATGTTTTCACAGCTGCCAGAGCTATTAATTGGGTGCCCTCTCTACAGCCTCCACATGCTCTGGCTCACTGGTCACACACTCTAGAACCTCCACCTAAGACAGTGATCCAGATCTAAGCAAGTCAAAGCCAGAGCTATTATCTTCTGAATGGTCACCTGGTATTCCTACAATCCACAGGCCAGAAGCTCTGAAGCAGCCATGTGGCTGCACAGCCACAGCGTCTCCAACACTTCTTACCTTCTCACCCCGGAGGCTGTGTCTGGACTGTGCTCTCAGTTCCTCTATTCTCACTGAGTCCATACTGATCTTTTACTTTGTCTTTGGCATTTATGGGTTGATAATTCTGAAAACTGCCATAGCTTCTGGTTATCTACTCTCCCAAAGTCCACTCCAGATGCTGCTGATCGTGGCTGCTCTGGGGCTAAAACTGCAGGCTCTCATAGAGCTGGGCTAGGCTCCCAGCAAGCTGTGTTGGACTCTTCCTGTCTGTCTGCTGTGCTGCCTTCAATGGGAGATTTATTTCTCTAACTTTGTGGGTTCTGTAACTCTAAAATTTGTTTAGAGTCATATTTTGTAGGTATTTGAAGTGGTTATGGGGGAGTTGAGTTTTCCTGCTTGTATGCTGCCATCTTGGCTCTGCCCCCCCTTCTGTAAGTCTTTACCACTTTTTTTTCTTTTACCATGTTTGTTTTCACATGAAATATCAATGTATCAATTCCCTTGATATCTCTAATTTTCTTGAAGAGAACTCTTGCAATTCTCATTCTAGTTTTTCCTTCTATTTCTTTGTATTGCTCACTTAAGAAAACCTTCTTATGTCTCTCCAATTCTATGAAATTCCGCATTTAGTTGGGAATATTTTTCCTTTTCTCCTTTTGCTTTCTTTCTTTTCCTAGCTATTTATAAAGTCTTATTAGACAGCTCTTTTGCTTTCTTGTTCTTGTTTTTGGGGGGATGTTTTTCATTGCTGCTTCCAATACAATATTGTGAACCTCTATCCATAGTTCTTCAGGCACTCTATCAGATTCAATCCCTTAAATCTATTAATCACTTCCAATTAATATTCATCAGGGATGTCATTTAGGTCATAGAATTTTATGGTTTTTCCATACTTTCTTCAATTCAAGTCCAAATTTTGTAATAAGAAGCTCATGAATTGAGCCACAGTCACCTCCAGAACTTGTTTTACCTGACTACATGCATAGAGTTTCTCCGTTTTTGGCTGCAAAGTATATAATCTATCTGATTTCAATATTAAACATCTGGTGATATTCATGTGTGGAGTCACCTTTTGGGTTGGTGAATGAGTGCTATGACCAGTGAGTTATCTTGACAAAACTCAAATAGTCCCTTCCTTGCTTCATATTGTACTTCAAGGCCAAACTTGCTTGTTATTCAAATTATCTTTTGATTTCCTACTTTGGCATTCCAATCACCTATACTGATTTTGACATCTTTTTTGGATGTTATTTCTAGAAGATGTAGGTATTCACAGAACTGAACAACTTTGGTCTCATAAGTATCAGTGGTTGGAGCACAGATATGTAGTGTTATGATGTTGAATGATTTGCCTTGGATTTCAATAGATATCTTTATGTCATTTTTGAGATTAATGTACCAGTAATGCTTTTCTTCCCCCTTTATGGACCATGAAGGCTATTCCATTTTTTCTAAGGGATTCTTGTCCATACAGTATGTATAAAGATCATCTGAACAAAATTCATTCATTCCCAAACATTTAAGATGTCAGTGTTTAATCTTTCCATCTCCTGTTTGACCACATCCAACTTTCCTTTGTCCATAGATTTTACATTTCATGTTCCTGCGCAATATTGATCTTTCCAGTGTTGGACTTTCCTTTTGTCACCAGACACATCCACAGCAGATCTTCCTTTTCATGTTGGCCTAGCTACTTCCTTCTTTCTTGGGGTTCTTGTAGTTGTCCTCTGCTCTTCCCCAGTAACATGTGGGGCACTTTATGGCCCAAGGGATTTATTTTTTGGAGTCATTGCTTTTGTCATTTTAATACTATTCATTGGTTTAAAACAGTACATGGGGTTTTCTTTTCAAAGATGCTGGAATGGTTTTCAATTTTCTTCTCCAGTAAATCATCTTTTCTCTGAATTCTTCACTATGATGTGTCCATTTTTGGTAAACCTGCATGGCATAGTTCATAGTTTCATTGAGCTACATGTACCCCTCCAGCACAAGAGGAAAATGATCCAGGAGAGGTTATATTTAACTACTTTGTGTTTCCTTACATTTATTCATTTTCATTTATTATGTATAAATATTATGTATTATAATCATATAATATTAATATATTATATAATTATATTGTATTATAATTATAATGTATATAATATGTTATATATTATACAATACATAAAATTATATTATGTATAATATATTATGATATATATCTATATCTACATATAGATATAGATATGCACTTATCTCCCCCATCAGAATTTTACTCCCCCATGAGTAGATATTGATTGTCATTTCATTTGTTTTTTACTTATATCCTTACCTGGCAAAGTGCCTAGCACATAGTAGGTGCTTTGAAAAACTTGATTGATCATGCACATTTTTTTCCTATCCAAATAAACAGAAGGTTCTCTAGGAGTAAGACTTTTTGCTTGTACTTATTTTGTTCTACTGCAATACCTTATAATCATAAGCCATAACCAGCAAACTTTTTATGTGTGGCAAAGCAAGTCTGGGCAGTAATTTTGAAGTGTGGCATAGATGTGTGGAACAGTATCTGTATTACCTTAAGGTTTCCAGCTTGATACCATCATGGGTTAATGGTAGATACCTCTGATGGAGCTAACAAAGGGAGCAGCAACAAAGTCAGGGCAGGGAATGTGCCACTGATGTGAAAACCAGATCTAGGGAAGGGAATTAAAAAATCAATCTGCTGTTGTTTGATTTAGAGCTTGAAAAGGGATGCTCTGAAATCAGGCAGTCAATAGAGCTGGCAGAGAAATCAAGATCCAAAACCTTGACTCCAGAGTTGGGCATGGAGGTAAGAAAGAGAAGGGTATGGATGCATCAGACCAGAGATACGGTAGCAGGAAGCAGCTACAGGAAGGAAACCACAGGATTCTCTAAATTATTCACTATGGGGCAAAACATTCACTGCACCATTCTGGTTATGGCTGTGTAGGTGGCTTGAAAATATTTGCTAAATGAATGACTGAAAAAGATAATACTTCTTGGAAAAGAGCTACAAGAATAATAGATTTTATCAGTAGTATTTTGTCACTAGAAGTCAAGACTTGTCCCTTGTTATGATTTTTACTTTCTAATTCTGTAGATCCTCCTGTATTATATGAATTTCGATTTTCTCATATGGAACAAGAACATTTTAAAGCTAGGTTACTTTGTACTGACTTTCTATGAGTTCCTTGTATTTTTACATAACTGCCAATTTATCTTTTCCTTCACTGGAAATCATTTATATCTTGGTTCATGTGGGGTTTGATAATTTCTACCTGTGGTATGACAGCTATTCTTTAAGCATAGTATTACAATCAATTTTTTCTTCTCTATGATGATGATCACTTTTCTTTTTGGCTTGGACGGATTAATAGTTTAAAATACTTTTCAATGTATCGATCAATATTTTCCCCCAGAAAAATGTGAATTATCTAAAAGTTGTTCAGAAGCAAAAAAAGAAATAGTCTAGATGATTTTACTTCCTCTGTAGTTTTTTCAAATCAAGTGAAAAGATTGAAGTGGAAAACACTTTTAATTTGGCTCCTCACATCTAATCTGTTACAAAACTATTCCAATTTTGAAACATGTTAATTGTATCTTTGTCCCAATAGTCACAAATCTGGTCACAATCTATAATCTGCCTTCTGACCTTGATGGCTTTCCTCTCTGTGGGTGGCTAAATAATGATATGGTAGTTTTAGAGGGATTGCACTAAGACTGAGGAAGACTGGGAAAGGTGTCTTGCAGAAGGTGCCATGATTACTAATTTTACCTTTAATAAATTTTAATGTCCTAGCTGTGATCTTTAATTTACTTCTCTCTCACCAGTTTATTTAGTTACCTCAATCTTTTAAAAAATGTTTCTTTTCTTTCTGAATCCTATTTGTGCCTTTTCTTTCTCATTGATCATTTCTCTTTCCTTGAATGACTTCCACATTTTCCCTCTGTTTCCCCTTTGAAAAATTTACTTCAGACTCACCCTCTTCTCCTCCATTTAGCCCTTTCCCAATTGCTCTCCCTATCACTCTTTATACTTATCGAGTCTATTTCTTGGAATATCAAGCACCATACATGGTTAGGTAAGACATGATTATAAAACAATGAGACCTTAAACCAAACAAACAAATAAACAAAGAACCCCACCAAAAACCAGCTATGCTATAAAGTAACCATTATTTTTCAAAGTGTTCTTAGTGAGCATTGAAGTTTTTCAACTGTTTCTGACATTGTGCTCAAATCATTTTTAAAATTCTGATTTCGAGAAATGCTTTTGGAATCAGTTTATAAGTTACACGCAAATACACAGACGTGCACAAACACTTAGTTTCATTATTTTATAGTCAAATCTCATTTTGGAGCCAAATGCTATTTATTATGTATCATGACCCCTTTTCTAATTCAATAGACTAGGTACTAAATGACTTTTGGCTGTTTTCACAAATCAAATCCAGTCTCAGAGGACCAAGGAGTTGCCACCACTGAGGATATTCAGAAGAATGTTACAAAGGCTTTGAAGGTAATTCCCAAAGAGAAATTCCAAAAGTGCTTTGAAATGTGACAGCATCATTTGAAGTACATACCCTCCCAAAGTAACTACTTTGAAAATAGTTGTCTCCCATTTGGATATTTAAACTCTGGTATGCCTGTTTAAAAGGCAACTTTATTCCTCCTCTTTGTTAAAAGATTAATTCTCTGTAAAAAGAATAGAAAACATGCTATCACAGAGCTATTACAAATGGTTTTGGAAAGACTTGGTAGGTGTAAAATGGATCCCAGAAGAACTTTACAATTTGTAGAGTACCTTTGTATCCCCTCATGCACTGTCATCTTTATACTCATACTATTTCCTTTGTTTTCATTCCTAAAGTGATTGCTCATTTAGGGATTCAAACTCACGGTGCTCAGATGGTCTGGTTTCAGGTCTCTGCAACTTCCAAATATTTCAGATTGGGAAAGTCAATTCTTCACTGGGCTTCTATTTTTTCTTCTATGATAACAACAACAGTAAACTAACATTTATATAGTAGTTATTTTATCCTCACAGCAACTGTGGGAGGGAGGTGCTATTCTTATTCTCATTTTACAGATGCAAAAATTGAGGCAAACAGAGGGTAAGTGACCTGTCCAGGGTTTCATGCCTAGGAAATGTCTGAGGCTAGATTTGAATTCAGGTCTTTTATACCACAGGCCTGGCAATCATCCCTGTTCCACTGACATGTAAAATGAAGAGACTGGATTAGCTGATCTATGAGGTCCATTCTAATAGAAGATCAATATACAATTCCATTATACCCCTCCAGGCTGCTCAATTCTTAGGGTGTTTTGAGTATATGCAATATTATTGTGATAAGAATTACCCAAAGATGATGATTTTGAAAGGCTGTCAGTTTGAATGCAGAAGTCCTTGTTTCTTTGTTTAAAATAATTACATTATAAAATGCTATTTCATATCTCTATTGACATATAACCAGCATCTATACTCATGCATAGATGCCTGTTTCTCCAAAAAAGTGTAGTAGTGTTAAAGACTCAGAAGAACTGAATTCAAGTTATAATCATAGCTCTGCTAGTTAGTAGCTGCATGCCCCTGAATAGGTTGCTTAAAATGCTGTACTTCAATTTTAATGTGTATCATATATAATATCAAAATGATATATCATATTTTACATAATAGCTAGGTGACACAGTGGATAGAACTCCAGGCTGTAAATCAGGAAGATCTGAGTTCAAATTTGGTCTTCTACACTTAACTACATGACCCTGGGCAAATCACAACCTGTTTGCCTCAGTTTCCTCATTTGCAAAATGAAGATAATAGTAGGACTTACCTGGCTCATAGTAGGAACTTTGTGCCTGGCATTTAATATGCATTATAAAAATGCTTATTTATTTCTCCTTTGCCCCAAATAGTAATTATCGCATTTATACTAGGTAGCTTGGTTGTTTCAAAGACAATTTTTTTTGGTAAAATTTAGTGTATTCTACATGTGAGTTATTAATCTTGTCATTGATATTATTAATTCTATTGTTATTAGCCTAGAAATATTTCCATTATAATGTAACAAATGGGAGTTACAGATACCTATTTTGTACTTACTTGTCTAAATGTATGTCAGATTTTCCCCAATATAATGTAAATTTGAGAGCAGGAATTGTTTGGTTTTTTTTTGCCTTGGCATCACCAATAGTGTCTTGTACAGAGTAGCTGTTTAATATATGGAGAAATAAATGGAAGGGCAAATCAAATAAGGACTTTAATTACAGCACTTCTTAAACTGTGGGCAGTGACCCCATATGGAGCTTAAGAAGTGATGAAGCAGTCATGAGTGGAAAAAATTTCAGAAGCCTGGTATACCTGGAAAGAATGTCAGAAACACTTGAGTACGATGGAAACACTTTACTAAATCTGCATGAAATTGTTATATTTTTCATTCTATATTCACATGAATTTGTGATGTGAGAGCTAATCTCATTTGTGTGTGTCTGTGTGTGTGTATATGTGTATATGTTTTGTCAATCAGATCAGGAACTATTACAGATAATGATAATTTATATTCAGTGGTGTTTTAGTTTCAATAGTTTAAGTAGTTTACTCCTTGTCTATGTGCCAGACATGCATCACTAAACAAATGATGACTTGCTCTTAATTTTACAGATGGGGAAAATGAGGCACAAAACCTTGCAAAATTCTGAAACATGTTCACAATGTTGCTATAAGCTAAATATAGTTCAGGATAATTTGACCATTTCTACCACATTATTATCATTCTAATTTAATCTATTACAACTTTGATTCAAAAGAGCTCTTGAAACAAATTTGTAAAACTGGCTGGTTGAAGACCCTTGATCAATATGAGATCAGTTACCTAACTGAATTGAACATAAAAAAAAGATCATA
The DNA here is from genome assembly GCA_028646575.1 of Pseudocheirus occidentalis. Lineage (NCBI taxonomy): Eukaryota > Metazoa > Chordata > Mammalia > Diprotodontia > Pseudocheiridae > Pseudocheirus > Pseudocheirus occidentalis. Next base: position 73,768,936 of record CM053593.1, on the reverse strand, counting down.
GCCTTGTTTAAGTTTTGATTGGACTGCTTTTCTCTCTATATAAGCTTTTAATAAACACCAGAGAGTTGTCAGTGGAGAGAATTGCTAGCTTGGTTTATGTTTGGAGGAAAATACCTGATAGACTACAAAGAGAGAGGGCAAGTAAATACATCTTAAAATCCTCAAATTCCCATGAAATATTACATACGTCTTATCTAGTAATTCAACTTAGAAAAATCTATAACAATTCAATGAGAATGAAAGTATGATTATTTCAAATACACATAGTTCTTTGGTTTTGCTGAAATTTAGCACATCCCAAGAAATACAATTTTATTTTTGAAACATTCCAAAAAGAAATTACAATCAATTATCTTGGATGCAAGTCATAAAAGAAATTATAACCGAATAACAACAAAAATGAAATCTTGGTTGTGTTTTTGCCACACTGTTGTGCCCTACTTGGTACCTTGGACCCTGTATTTTTGTCCTAGGCCTGGGGCCCTAGCTTCTGTTTGGTGAGAATTTATTATATCTAGGTGCCCCAAACCTGCCCCGATTCAGTCTACCCACATTCCTGCCTCATTATGTAAGGCATATACATTCCTTACTCCCACCTTTTTTCTCTTGGAACAGTAAGGAAATAGACATTACTGTTCTTGGCAAGGTGTTATTCAATTACCACATGACTCTGTTTACCACATTTGTGACTTTTCAGACCAAAACACCTTTCCTTAGACACAACTCCCCTAAATATGCTCTCCTAACCCTATTAGAAAGCAATCTCCTTGACGGCAATGATAATCTCATTTTTGTATTTGTATACCCAGGGTGTAGCATGGTATTTAGTACAGAATACTTAATTGCTTAAACAAATTATTTTTCATATATGCATTTAATTAAGTTGACAAACTGTAAAAATATATGTTTCTTTCATTTTCTAAGACATAATTAAGCATTTTGGGAAAATATTATAATATTTGTAATTTGGATTTTAAAATATAATAAAAATGTATTTTCAGAGAATAAAATCATATGCTGTTAGATATCATAACTCTGACCTCTAAAAGAATTAAAAACATCACTTACCCTTTTGAAAAGAAATAACTTTTTTCACATAGTAATAGACTTTTTCATACTTTCTATTCAACAATATGGAAATTTAGGTCAGCTAGCTAGAATGAATTTCATAAACAATAAAAACTTTGGTTTTTATAACCATATTATAAGTAGGATGTCTATACAACTGATTTCAAAGCTATTTAGTGAGTGATATGCTAATCAACTCAAACTTTTTTTTGGTAATTGTATTTTCTTTTTCCCAGACATTCATTTATTCTTAGATGGTGACTGGAAAATAAGTATTAAAATGCAAGAAGAGAAATTTTCTTTCCCTCTTGTTTTCCTCTTTACCACTCTTGTCACAGTCATCTGTCATGTCCAATTCAGAACTAAAATATACTAGAAATGCTTAGAAATATAAAAAAGATACTGGAAACCTAGAATCTTAAAACTAGTGAGGATAACTACCAGTAGACCAGCTCTTGATGAGACTTGATGAGATCACACTACGGTGATGGCCTACAGTCTTTTGGGATTTCCTATTAATTTCTGAGGTTTTGGATTTTAATCTAAACATATTGATACCCTTTTTTTTGTATGATGAACATAAGGGAGGCATCATGTTGCTATATAGATAGATCATGAAATCTGGAATCAAGTGACTGAATTCGAATCCCAGCTCTATCTTTTCAAATTTGAGCTGGTTTTACTTATTTATTTTTAAAATTTCTCTAGCCTGGGGCAGCGAGGTGGCGCAGTGAATAGAGCAAATAGAGCACAGGCCCTGGAGTCAGGAGTACCTGAGTTCAAATCCAGCCTCAGACACTTAACACAAAAAATTAGCCATGTGACCTTGGGCACGTCACTTAACCCCAACTGCCCTCCAAAAAGCAAAAAAAAAAAAAAAAAAGAAAAAGAAAAAATTCTCTAGGCTTTAGTTTTCTTATTTGTGAACAGAGGGTGGTAATGATAATAATCATTTGAAGATCTTCCTTCCCCCTTAATAAATCTAAGGGAATTTGAAGATCTTCCCTGGTTTGAAAATTTTCCCTACATCCAAATAGACTAAATGTAATTACATGGAGACTGTGGTGGGAGTAGTTTGAAGGGTGGAGCAGAGCCCACAGGAAGCTGGGAGTCAGAACAACTAAATGTATGTGAGAGAGAGATGCATCCAGGAAGACAGCTCAGCTTGTGAGTGTTGGTTTGTGGGAAGGCTAAAGGATGCCGTAGCTTCATATTGTGTTATGGTGTATTAATTTCTTTGCTACTATGATAGATTTGACTTTCTACCAGAAAGTCAAATCCATCATAGTAGCAAAGAAATATACTGGTATCTGAATAAATGTTTTGCTTCTGTCTCTATACAGTCTTCATTGGCACTGTGAATATTGTGTCGGTGCTACAAGGATATTGAACTAGATGACATTTATAAGTCCTTTGCAATTTTAAAATCAATGATCCTTTATCAGTAAGGGACTTAAGTCTTAGGCCTTGGTGCTGCAGTGGAGAGAAAGCTAGATCTAGAATTAGGAAAACCAGAGTTCAAGTCTGTCCTCAGACATTTACTATCTGCCTGTGACTCTGGAAAAGTTATTTCATCTGGTTTTCTGCCTCAGTTTCCTCATCTATGAAATGTAGATAATAATAGGCCTTGCCTCTCAGGGTTGTAGTATGGACAAAAGAAGAATATTTGTTAACTACTTTGTGAACCTTAAAGTGCTATATAAATGCGAACTACCATGGTTATTTTTATTAAAATTGAATTGGCTCAACAATTTTGGGGTGGGATGGATGAATATTATCTCTTTTTTTAAAGTGTCAATTTAAGTAGAGTTTAATCTAATTGTCCATGAGCAAATCAGCGATGTCACTAAAAATTAAACCAAGTTTTCCTATTTAGTGATCACCCTCCATTCCTTCTCTGAGAAAGCTATTATTTATTTACTGATCATTAAGCAATCATTTTCAATCTATGTGCATTCACACCAGGAGATGACTGAAGTATCAGTTTTTCTTAATAACTACTCTCTAGTTCTTATCTGTTTGCTTTTATAGACTTAAAAATATACAATGGTCATTTAATGAATGTGGGTATATAGAGGCTTTCTCTCAGATGGACTGAAAATACTTTAAGTTGATCATATTTTTTTTTTGCTACATGTAGTGGAACTAAGATTGTTCACTACACTTTTATTTTACCTCTTTGGGGGCATCAGCTTGGATGAATTCAGAATAAATCATCCTGGCTTTAGAAGCAATTTTTTCTGCAGATTCAGTTTTCTTGTAATCTTCACAGGCCAGCCAGAACTCAACATTCTCTTCACTAAATTCTGACTTCAGAAATGTTCTGAAGGCATCCAGACCAGCTGTGAAAAATAAAATAAAATAAGAAAAAACATTATAAAAACTATAAAGGTTTTTTTGGCAAAAATATTTTCAAATGTCTGTTATATAATAAATATTTATCCTCTAAATATAAGCATTTGAAAACGTCCTATCTTTCCCTTGTAGATCACATTTAAATAATTAATGATAAATATGCTTACTTCACACTTACATGAGTATGTGTTGCTTAATGGATAAAAGAGCTGGTCATAGAACCAGGATGACCTGAGTTCAGGTCCTGTCTCTGACACACACAAACTGGATCCACATAGCCAAATCCCTTATCCAGTGGCATACACAGGTAACTCCCTGAAACTACACAAGTGAGTTTTTGACCTGCGTTGGCAGAAGAAATTTCCTTTGTGGGAATTTCCTATAATAAAGAAATCCAAGGCCCAGACCAAACCCCACCCAACCCAACCAAACCAAAGCTACTTCCATTAATACATTCTTCCAGGATCTCCATCATTTATTTATTGCTGATGTAAAATCTTATTTTATAATAACTTGAACATTATAAGTGTGACCTAGTTGAGACTCTAATGAATCCTGTCCCAAGTTGAAACCTTCTGTCATTCTTTGAATCACAAAGATAGAAAGAGACAACTAATATCTTAAGTGGTTTTGATAGATATAATACTAATCTTATGATGAATTTGAGGAAATAGAGTATCTTTACCACATCTTGAAAATACATGGGTCTTGTTACAGTCTTCTCTATATCTAACCTAGGTGAGGTTAAAGTATTGTTATTAATGGATAATGTTGACTGCTCAAAGGGTAGGTTATAGGATATCTTAGTCCTAGTGCTATAAAAGACCTTGTATTGAATCTAGTTCAACTCTCTTGTTTTCTAGTTGAAAGGACTTATATATTGAATGTCTTGCTTAAGGTGATTCCTCACCATGATTGAATTAGACAGCAAGATATAGAAACTTGGGTGGTCTCCCTTTGTGTTATGAGATGAGGGCAGCACCTTAATGCTACCTTATTATATTTAATAAATTATACCTCTTCCCGGTGGCACTCTTTGTCTTCCGTGAAAGACAACAGATTTAACTATGGATTAATTATTCCTCCTAGAGAACATTCTTCTAATCCTATCTAGTTAGTATAAGAGTAAACTACCTATGCCCTTAGAGTGTCAAATTTTTAATTTTTAAAAACAGTTGGAAATACAATCAAGAAGTTGAAAGATAATCAGAGAACAGGAAGAAGAAACCAGTGGGGAAAAGAAAAAAGTAACAAATGAGTAAAGGTTACAAGGAAGGTACCATCAAATGTTAAGCTGAAGGGTACAAGACAGAGAATGAGGGCAATATAGATAGGGAAATGGCAAAAGAAATAGGAATATAATATAATAATTATACATAAAATGTGTAATATAATAAGGGTTCTTAGCTGTATAATGTTTTAGGGTTTTGTTTTTGTTTTTTGCTTTTTGGAGGGCAGTTGGGGTTAAGTGACTTGCCCAAGGTCACATGGCTAGTTTTTGTGTCAAGTGTCTGAGGCCGGATTTGAACTCAGGTCCTCCTGACTCCAGGCCAGCACTCTACTCACTGAACCACTTAGTTGTCCCCTGTTTTAAGTTTTATAAAGCACTTTATGCATATTATTCCATTTGATCCTCACAATATCTCTGAGTTATTATTATTCAATCAACCAAGTATTTGGTAAATGGCTGCTATGTTTCAGCCACTGTGGTTTGCACTAAGGATACAAGTACAAAAATATGAAACAATTTCCACTAACAAGGAGTTTATATTCTGATGCAGAAGACAGGGACACAATATATAGATGGATAAGGAAGAGCTAAGTTCAAATCTTGCCTCAGACACTTATTAGCTATGTGATTCCAGACATTACTTGACTTTTGCCTCAGTTTCTTCATATATAAAATAATAAATATAGCACCTACCTCCAGGGTTTTTGTAAAGATAAAATGAGATAATTTTTGCAGGATCCTTTGTAAATATCTCTTTTTTTTTGATTTTTGGGAGAGAGAAGGCAAAGCAATTGGGATTAAAATTAAGTGACTTGCCCAAGGTCTTGTGGTTGATAAGTGTTAAGTGTCTGAGGCTGAATTTGAATTCAGGTCCTCTTGACTACAGGGCTAGTGCTCTATTCACTGAACCACCTAGCCACCCCCATACTTTGTAAATCTTAAGATATTATATTAATGCTAGATGCTATTATTACTATATAAAGATATAAGTATCAAGTTAATAAATATGAACATATGCAATGTAAATATATTAAAGGTAATTTGGAAGGGAAGATACTAGTAGTTAGAATGATCAAGAAAAGATTCATGCAGAAGACAGTGGTTGGGTTGTACCTTAAATGAAGAGGGATTCTTATTCTATGAGGCTAAGGCAAAGAGGGAATGCATTTCAAATTGTGTAAAATGTGGAAACACTAGACAGAGCATTGTGTGTAAAGAACAAAGAGAAGGCCAGTTTTTCTGGATCACAGAATGTGAGAGGGAAAGTGACATCTAATACAGGCTGTGAAGGGCTTTAAAACCTAAACAAAGTTGTTTGTATTTTATTCCAGAGGCAATAGGCAATCATTGGATTTGATAGTGTAGTGAAGTCACATGGCCAGTTTACACTTAAAAATGACTTTGGCGGCTTTGTATAGGATGGCCTGGAATTATGAGAAACCTGAGGTAGGGGGACAAATTAGGAGGCTATTATAATAATCTAAACAAACAACCAAGCACAAAATGGGGGCTTGTAAATGCATGGATAGAGAGGAATCAGATGCAAGAGAAAGCGTGAAATTAGAAATGGCAGTATTTGGCAACCTTGGAAGTTGGAGAGATGAAAATGCCTTTGAGGGAAATAGGAAAGTTGGAAGAGAGGACATGGCGGGGGAGGGGGGGAGGAAGGAAAGTTCATGAGTTTAATTATGGGTGTGTTGACTTTAAACTCTCTAGTGCATCCAATTTGAAATGTATAATAGGCAGTTGGTGATGTGGATTTGAAGACTAGTAGAGACAATGACTGTATATCCACCCCCACATGCATGCACAGTTTGTTATGAAGTCACAAGCCAGACTGTGAAAAGGGTTTAGGAGTGAGAGGTGATGAAGTGGAGGTGGCAATTGAAGATAGCTTTTCTAAGTAATTTTCCTCAGAAAGAGAAGAGAGATATACCATGCTGGATTGAAAGGGTGGTGGGATCTAGTGAAGATTTATCTTAGATAGGGAGATCTGAATATATTTGAAGACAGTAGGGAAAGAAGCACTTGATAAGAAGGTTTGAAAGGATGTTTGAAGATTCATTATGATGGAGAAAGAAGGAGAGAATGGAATCAGGTGCTCAGGGACTAGTTTCAGTAAGGAGGACCAGCTCATTGTCAGAGACTTGAGGAAAGGAGAAGAGTCAGAGAAGATGTCAAAGGATTTTAATATGAAAAGTACAGGAGAGGGAGATTAATTATAATGGCCTTAATTTTCTAATTACAGTAAAAGACAAGGTTCTCATATGAGAGAAGGGAGAAAGGAAGGTATGGAAGGTTTGAGGAAGGAACAGCAGTGGAGAATGAGATAGTGAATCAAGGCCTGCTTTGTCACATGGAATGGCTAGTAAGTAGTGAAGCAAGAATTTGAATCTATCTTCTCTCTTCTGACTCCAAAGCAAGTGCCTATACAGACACACAGACACACACTCATTCACACATATATACACCTGCATATATGTATATGCAATATACATCTGTATATATATATACACACACATATTTACATATATATCCTATACAATAAAGTGCAATATATTTACTCTGTATAATACATAATAATTTGACTAAAATTTTTCACTTTAATCTGGTTGTTTTCATGTAGTTACAGATTAAACTTATTGCTTTTTTAAAGGTAATAGTACCAAAGTCAGAATTAGGTTGTGCCTTTATGTCAATAGACTTAAATAACTTGTAAAGTTATTATGCTAGTAATTCAGAGCTGTTTCTTTATTAATATTTTAATTCGCAACTGAATAATTTATTTCAACCTATTTTTCAGGTTTTGCTTCTATGCAAATATATATATATATATGTATCTATGTGTATATATATTATATGCACACACACACACTCAATTTAATTCATAAGCACAGAGTATTGGTGAGTTGAATATTGTCCTTATTCTATTGTTTACAAACTTGTTTTTTTGAAAAACATTGTGATAGTTATACTTCAATGGCTACTTTTTAAATATCATGTCTTTTATGTATTATTTAAAAAAACAACTTTATTCTGAAAAGGGATGTATAGACTGTGCCAAACTATCAAAGAAGTCCATGATACATGCAAACACACACGGAGCCACACATATTATTTATGTATATGTGTGTGCACATATATGTGTTTCTATATATATGCAAATATGTCTATCTGTCTGTCTGTCTGTCTATCTATCTATCTATCTATCTATCATCTGTCTATCAGTCTATCTATCTATCTATAATATGCCCAAAAGAGGCAATATGTTATAGTATATAGAGAGCTGGGCTTAACAAAGACCTAGGTTCAAACCTTTCCTTTTGACAATTACTAGATGTGTGACCTCGGGAAAATCAGGCTCTTTGTGATTTCAGACACTTTTCTAGGCCTAATCTACTCAACACAGACAGTTTTGATTTGCTTTGTTAGAAGAATGGAATTGGGGATAGGATCTGCTTTATTAATGGGAATTTCCACATGATGAGGTAACCATGCTAATTGATATCATAGCTCCATGGCTATAATCACAACTCAGAAAGCAGCCTTTGTGCTGATATGTGCTTAAATTTCTATTTCGATAAAACTGCAACAACAGCTTGGTCTTACCTTGGTTGGCTAGCAATGTATCCATGGACTCTGACCAGGCCATTGGGTTTGTGGGTGTTGACCTGTGGAAACAACATCTACCCTTGAAAATAGCATTGTGATCTTTTGCCTTTATAAACTATAGTCATCTTAATGCTCTCTCTCTATATAATTCTTCAAAGACAACTTTAATGAGCTATTGATTAATAACTCTTAGCATTTCAATATGAATCCAATAGTGAAAGGTCAATATAAATTATATAACCATTCTTTTCCAGTGTGAATCTAACCTCAGAGACCCTAAAAATATAATGTAATTTGGCATTGGCGAGTTCTTTATTAATCTAGCAGACAGTAGTAATAATGTTTGCAATTGGTCCAACTATAACAGGCACAAGAGAGATATTATTCATTGTTCTGTAGGGGAGTACTGAATTACTTCTTAACTATGAATGGATTAACCATTAATTTATGTGACACTCTTCTACTCTGTCCCAGAAAAAAAATATCCAGAGGGTTTTCATGATAGCAATAGTGATAAATGGACTATTTTCCAATATTTTTGAGGATAAAAATTGACTCGGTTCACAATTCTTCTTCTCAATGAGGTTTTGATTAAGAGTTTCAAGTAAGTAATAGTCTTGAAAATGCTTGTCTGTTTCCCAGTATGCTGAAAACCCCTGCCTACTTTTCTTCAGGACCCCAACCCTAAGACAAGATTGGTGTACAATGAGTTAGTATGCTCCAAATTCTGGGCTAATTTATATCAGTTATCTAATGGTCTGTCATAACAGAGTGTGAACTTTTCCAAACACACACACATACACACATAGACACACAGACACACACACACACACAATTATATTTTACCCTCAGCCTTCTGAAGGAGTATCCTTTTAGAGGACCTTGAGGTAATAGTAAATCAACTTTAAGAAAAATAAATTTTTGAGATACGGCCTTTTTCATGCATTTTTCATTCAACAAAACCCAAAATTCCCAGTCTTCTTCAACAGAAAGTACATGCCTCAAGGAAGAAGTGTACTACTTAGTTTGGTGGGATGACTTTGTTTTGAAAAGTAGTGGTAGTGTACAATTTAATCTTTTAAGATGAGATCTTGAAAATTTGGAAGATGCTTTTAAATAAGATTAACCTATATTAGTACTATTCCCATAGAACTACCTTAAATTAACTTCTGAGGCTATATTATGATTTTAAGTTTTCTTTTTTCCTTTTGTCTTCTGGTTTAATAATATCTTTACAGAATTAAAAGGTATTAAATTAATCCCCCCCCACCTCAGCAGCAATGATGACCCTATCTATCATAACTAATTAACAAGAGCAACATTTCTGATGATCCACCTAGCTAGTTACCAACTTCTCTTTCTACTTTCCATTTGTTTATTCTTCAGTTTTAAGAGCTTAATGCTTCAGGAAACCTGAATTTCTTCCTTGTAGGCATTTCATCCTTTCTGTAGAGAGCTGACAATGTGATATATAATGCCATACATTGTTGTTGTTGTTGTTGTTTAGTTTTACTTAAATGAGTTTCTTTCTTATGAGGGAGGATTCATTGGGGAAATCACTTTCATAAGGGAAAGTGATAGGTTTTAAAAAAGGGGAGGGCATTGTTCAGATCTATCATTTCATTGGAGTGTAGTAAAATATGATACCACCTCTCTCTTTGATGTGGAGACACCAAAGACAGATCAACAACTATTTTGTAATTTAGAGTCTTAGAGAGTTGTCTTCATCAAGGAAAGGAAAAATATTTGAAGGGTGTATTATATATTATAAAAATTCTATTTTTGTGTGAGCATATTGGCTAAGTGGTCTAGAGAGTATTCAAAGGAAGAAGGGAGCTAGGTGAAAAGTGAATACATTGGATAAGTCATTTTTATATTTTTCTTTGTTGAGAAATTCCTCATCAAATGCCCAGACTGTTGTTTCTCTGTACTTAGACTCTCTGACTCTCAGAAAGCAAACTTTAATTGTCTTTAAAATCTGTGTGGTGTGATGCAGCTTTACAGATATGAGGATCTATTTTCAAAGTCTTGAGAATGTAGGGTCACTCAGAGGTCAGGATAAAGATTAGGATTTCTGTCATCCTAGAAAAGTTCAGTATGTTTCTATGCATTACCTTGACTTGTAGTTAGTTATTTTAAACTATGATACTATTTTCTGTTTCTGAGAAAACTTTAACAATTCAAACATGGGAAAAAACATTGGACATTTAATTATTATCAACATTTCAATAGAATCAGTTATTTCTTTGGTATATTCTCCTTCCACTGATAAGAGTTCAACACTCCTATGACTTAGTTATTTAATTTTTACATTCTACTGAAATAAGTTTTATTTATTAATTCCTAAATAATTCTTGGTTTCTAATTTTGGCCATGATTTTTTTTCTTAACCCTTTAATAAACAATCGTGTTTTTCTCAGTTTATGTTTAAGTAAAAATAGGGTAAGACATTCATCATTTCAAATAGAATCAATATATACCATAATGTAGTGTGTGACTAATGGAGAGTGTTAGCTTTGAGATCAGAGGACTTGGTTTTGAAGCTTAACTCCTTCACGACCTCTACAACAAATATATTGATAAAATTTGCATACATCTGAATTTGAAAAAATAGGTGTTAGTGATTGTCAAAGTGCTCTGAGGGTAAAAGTCTCTCTGGGTAAGTAGCCTATATACCTATTTCCCAGTTGTTAGCTAAGTCCTCCCTTATATTATTCCAAAAATGCTTTAGAGGGTTTGTGGTGCATTTTCTTTTTTCCTTTCAAATGAATTATGCAAGGAAAATATTTCATTTTTGCAATATATTCAGGTGTGTATCTGGAGTCAAACACCTACTGGAAATATCACAAGTGCATGATTAATTTCCTTTCAATTTTCTTAATTTAAAAAAAAGTTCCATAAAGACCATCAATATTCCCATTTTTGCATCCAATAAAGAGTCATGCCTGATGTTTCTTGATACCCGTATGACTGGGCAAGTTGTTTAACCATTTTGTGAATCAATTTCCTCGTCTGTGAAATGGGGGTCTTACTAGTATTTACCTCACAGGAACTTATGTGAGGATGAGATGATGTAATGCATGTTAAAAGTTTTGTAAATATTATTATGCTTACTCTCCTTATCTTTTTCAATAGAGTTCAAACAGAAATGCTCTTCTGACAAATCCCTACTTTGCTTGCTTTTCAGTTTTGTATTTAATATTATAAGTTGATTTACAAATATGCAGGCCATTTAATATATTATACCACAAACTATATATTTACATTATCATTATAGTTTTATTTTGCTAACTATAGAAGCTAGATTGCCTGTATGTTAAAATGTGATATCCAATAACTTTGTCAGTTCACTGTGTATTAGGGAATGAAAAGTCCAATCCAGGTGTCTTTCAGGAGATAACATGTGTTTAAGCAGGACACCATTCCCTCCTTTTTGAAAGGGTAATGCTTATTTTAAAATCCCCATATAAAAACACATACCACAGTTTAGCAATGTGTTCCTATGACAGAATAACTAATGCATGTAATGTGTTCTATAATTTTTGTTTAGCATAAAATCCATGGGTAAAAAAAATAGCTGAAATGATAAGGTTAAGTATCTGGTTCCAGATTTGTTCATGTTCATTAATCTGTAAGAGCAAGCCCAAGAATGTTGAGAAAGAGGAAAAAGTAGGGGAGGAAAACATGGAAGAACAAATCAGAGAAATAGCAACAATAAGCATATTTGTCATGAGCAAGGAAAAAATAAAATGTCCCCCCAAACTCATCAAAAAGTCAAGCGTTTCATTCTTTACATAATCTAAGAATAAAAATAATTTTAAACAACTCACTTCACTGGCATTTTTCGTTCCACTGTCTGTCACAGATGATGCAGAATGTCTCTTTCTGACTGATCTTTAGGCTGAAGGTAACGTGACAGCAGGAACATGACAATTAGTATGCAAATACCTGGTCATTGGGTTATAAATTAACATTGTTTAAATCATACTTTTCCATTATGTTTCAGTTTAAGTTTGAGAAGGTTCAACAGGCTATTATTTTCATTGGTTAACACATTTAAACCTCCTGAGTACCAGAATAACAATGTAAACAAGCAGAGCAGTACTCTGAGTTCTAGGACATAATTTAAATATGTTCCTATAATACAGTTTATATTGAATACACTGTTTCATGTGAAGTCAAATCAACACAGAAAATTACATTTGGTGTTTTAATATTCATAGCTTAGTTTTCATACTTATGTTTGGAGAACTCTTAACAAGATCTTTTTTTGTTTTCCTTTGGATTTTCAAAGACAGAGGACCAATAATTTATATCAACTTATGCTTTAACTACGTTTACTTAATGTATTATATATGTATATACATTATATGTACATATATTATATGTATATACATGTTTTCGCATGTAGTATTGGGCTTTTTACTTTGAAAACTGTATACAGATTTTTTTTATGGAAATAATCATGTGTATTTATGTATTATTTGTAGCCATGGATCTCAGATTTTTTTTGTCTATTCTTTTCACAATTTCTCTGTCAAAACAATTAATATGAATCTAGTAACAAGAATACCTGAGTGAAAAATGAAACATTTTCCACATTGATACATCATGGTTATTTCAATGCAAAGTTCTTAATGCATTAACCCCAGAAAATGTTATTATTTCCTTCCATATTTGAATTTTAGAATCATAGAAAATCAGAACTCAGAGGGACCTTTGGAGTTAACAAGCATTTGTATTCAATTAAACCTTTTAAATTTAAAACAATCCAGTGATATAACTCTTCTCCTTCAGTGAATGGAAAACTCATTATCTAATAAGGAAATCCATTTTGTTTTCAAATGGCTTTAACTATTTGAAATTTCTTTGATTAAGCCCAAATCTACCTACCTGTTCTGTACCCTTACCCTTCACTTGTTTGAATTCTGTTCTCTGGAAGTATCTAGAATAAATCTGATATTCTTTCGTTGTCTAGTCTACCAAAATTTTGAAGACAATAATCATGCATATCCTTAGCCTCTGTGCCTTTTTCTCCATTGGATTAAGCATCCCCAATTCCTTTCGAGAGCCCTGTTCATCTTTTTCTTGAACAAAGGGAAGGGACAGAAACAGTATTTGATGGCATTCTCAAATAGTGAGATTTTTCAGTGTTTAGCAAATCTTCTGAAAATAATTACGATATATTTTAAGGATATCGCAACTTTGAAAAATACGGATAATAGAATTACTACTTAATATATTGCTGTTTCGGTGAACTAAACATAGATTCTGAGTACTGGAGTCTGCTATGGTCTTCTATATACAAATCCTGAACTCATAGTCTATGCATAGCAACAAGTTAGTAACTCATTAATCTAATAAAATAGAAATGTTACCTATATGTGCTATATAGACATGTAATGGGAAAATAAGTAATTTAATTTAATTTAGCAAGTACCTGCTATGTAATGGGCATACCACAAGAGTCTAGCATCACAAAGACAAAATGGGAAAAACAACAGTATCTGGCCTTAAGTAGCTTATATTGCATTCTCAATATTTGTGGCCTTTACACAGGTAAGTGAATAATATGAAAGTGGAGAGAGGGATAACACTAATAGGAAAATAAAGAAAGGCTTCCCTTAGGACAGGGGTGCTTAGTTTGGGATCCATGGAACATCAAGAAAATAGTTTTCAGCATTTCTCTGGTTATGAATTTAAAATATTGTATATATACACACCTGTATACATATGTATATGTATGTGTCTACACATATACAAATATGCACATATACATATATTCTGAGAAGGATATATTGGCTTGATCAGATGCAAAAGGAGTCCATGACAAAAATAATACTGCGAATGCCTGCCTTAAAATGTGCGGTTGAGTTGAGCTTCAAATGAAGCTAGAAATTGTACAAGACAGAGATGCAGTACATTCCAGGTATAAGGAAGCTTCTCAAGTAGGAAATCAGAAATAGATCTGTGATTAATCAAGATTATTTGGCAACTGTTTGGAGAAATAGAAAGGAGACACCTGGGAGCTAGAAGTCTACTTAGGAGGCTTTTGTAATAGTACACGTGTGAGTTGATGATGACCTTAATTGAATGGCATCATGGGAACTAAGAGAAAGGGATGGATGGAAGAGATGTAGATGCATAATTAGATTAGACTTGGCCATTAATTGATTATGAGGAGTGAGAATGAAGAGTCTGTGATGTCTCTGAGCTTGCAAATATGAGTGATTTAAAAGGTAATGATGGGAGACTTCCAGGGGCAGAGACAAGATGGTGGCATAGAAGTAGCAAGGACCCACAGCTCCCACACAGCCACCATACGCAGCCATAAAATATGACTCTGGACAAATTCTAGGCTCTCAAACTCACAAAAATACAAAAAACATATCTCTTGCTGAAGGCAGCTTGGCAGCAGGGGATCATTGTGGGCAGGATGCAAACCAAGGCCAGCCCAGCCTGAAACCAAAACTGCAGCCAGGCCCAGGGTGGTAGGAAGGAGCCATGCCGAGCCAAGCCACAGACAGTCTACAAGAGAGAAGATATACAGCCTCCAGCAACTCCACATCTAGCAAGGCATGAAAAATAGGGATTAGAAAAACGCAGCCCAGCAGGAGGGGCTCATTGTGCAGGCCTGCAGGTCAGGAACCTAGACCAGCCCAGCCTGAAACCACACATGGCCAGGCACCAGGGTGGCCGGGAGGAGCCAAGCCTCCCAAGCTGCAGCTTGAGTCTACTTCAGAGAAGATCTACTGCACCTGGAGGCATCTTCACATCTATTAAGCTAGGATTAGAGGTCAGTGAAAGTGAGTGAAGCTTTCAAGCTAAATTTGGGGGAGGAAAAGCAGTTCAGCCAATCTACCCCAGGGCAAGGAAGCAGTGGGGAAGGGCAGGAACTGCTGTAACCAGTGTCTTCTCCCACTGGGCTGCTTCAGAGCCCCTGGCCTGTGGATTCTGCAGGGGGGATGAATCGATTGATGAGGGCCAAGTTCTCTTGTGTTGAGTGGTCTTGGGTGGTGGTCCTGGAGAGCACTTTGAGCAAGCCAAAGCTGGGGGGTGGCTGCAACATCCCCCTAATAGCTCCAGCAGCTGGGAAAACCCCAGCAATTTGGAAAAGAGCTTTTCCCCCTGGAAGCAGAGTTTTACAAAGCTAAAAATTCCAACCAACTGGCCAACATGAGGAAAAGGAAGGAAAATAAGAACAGCAATGAAATTCTAGAATCCTTTTTTGTGGATAAAAAGGATCAAAGCATGGAACGGGAGAAAGACAACATGGAACTCCCACACTAAATGCTTTCAAGACACTTGAAGAATGCCTAGAAACTATAGCTAATCTTAAAAAGGACTTTGAAAAACAAATAAGAGAAGTGGAGGAAAAATTGGGAAGAGCAATGAGAATGATGCGAGAAAATCATAAAAAGGGGGTCAACAACCTGACTGAAGAAAACAACACTTTAAAAAATAGATTAACTTAAATGGCAAAAGATACCCAGAAAGCCAATGAGGAGAAGAATGCCTTAAAAAGTTGAATTTCCCAGATGGGAAAAGAATCTCAAAAGCATTCTGAAGAGAATAATTCCTTCACAATTATAGTGGAGCAAGTGGAAGATAATAACTTTATGAGAAACCAAGATACTATTAAACAGTTACAAAGAAATGAAAAATAGAAAAAATAGAAAGCCTGGAAAATAGATCCAGAAAAGACAATATGAAAATTATTGGTCTACCTGAAACCTATGACCAGAAAAAGAACTTGGAAAGCATCCTTCAAGAAATCCTCAAAGAAAATTGCCATGATGTTTTAGAGTTAGAGGGCAAAATAGAACTTGAAAGAATTCACCAGTCACCTCTTCAAAAAGATCCCCAAAAGAAAACTCCTAGAAATGTTATTGTCAGGTTCCATAATACCCAGTTAAAGGAAAAAATATTACAGGCTGCCAAGAGAAAACCATTTGAATACTGCTGAAGCACTATCAGGATAACCCAGGATCTGGCAGCTTCTACACGGATGGATCAAAGGACCTGGAATATGATATTTCGACGATTAAGGGAGCTGGGATTAAAACCAAGAATGAACTGCCCAGCAAAATTGAGCATATTACTCCAGGGGAAAATATGGTCATTAAATGAGTTGGAGGACTTTCAAGCATTCTTGCTGAAAAAAACAGAACTGAACAGAAAATTTGACAATCAAACACAAGAAGCATGAGAAGGTAAACATGAGAAAGAAATTATTAGGAACTTATCATATTTGAATTATTTACATGCCAATATGGAAAAATGATAATTGTAACTTTTGAAACTTTTCTTAGTATAGGTGAAGAGAATACAAATGGAGATATATGTATACTTACACATGTCTATATAGGAGGGTATATATGCATATGAATGCATGTCTGAGCATGTGTATATATGGGTGTATAGAGGGCATGGGTTCAATTGAATGTGAAGGGATGATAGTTTAAAAGGCAAATTCTGAGGTGGGAGAGGACTGGAGTGGGAAGAGACAGGGAGAGATAGAATGGGGTTAATCATCCCATGTGGAAGAGGCAGGGGATAACTGCTCCAACTTTACTTTTATTTGCTCTCATTGAATCTGGCTTAGGGAAGAAATGGCATAAACTCTAAACTGGGCGCCGTGCCACACAAGAGAGTAGGGGGTGTGGGGATTAAAGGGGGGATGACGGAGGGG
>CM053593.1:73715395-73751478 GCA_028646575.1 Pseudocheirus occidentalis | reverse complement strand
AAAATCCACGGACCTTTCTCTTAGCCTTTTTTTCTTCTGGCCTGATAAATGTGGTAATTGTGCCTCCAGTGCAGCTGATCTGCTCTGCTATAGCCGCGGTTCCCCGCCCGATGCCCCAGGGCCTGAGCCGGCCGGGGTTTCAGCAGTGGGTCCCCGACTGCTGCGAAGAGCCCCGCCTGCTGCGCTGCCTGTAGTGCTTTCTGTCTTGTGGAGAGTTTTGGAGCTTGAAAATCTGTTTAGCGTCCCATTTTATGAGTTTTTTAGTGTGTTTGCGTGGGAGCTGTGGTGCTTTGCTGCTTCTACGCCGCCATCTTGGCTCCGCCCCCCCATTTGGGGTTTTCTTGGCTGAGATATTAGAGTGGTCTGTTATTTCCTTCTCCAGCTCATTTTACAGATGAGTAAACTGAGGCAAACAGGGTTAAGTGACATTTCCAGGTTCATACAGCTAGTAAATAACGGAGACTGGGTTTGAACTCAGATCTTCCTGACTATACCCAACACTTTATCCACTCTCCCACCTAGTTGACCAGTGACCTTCAAGATCTTTCATAAAATCATTCCACCTTATATATTCAGTCTTCCTCCTTCCTTTCTATTAATTAACTATGATTTTGTCAAGCTAGATCAATTGCCACCTCCTAAGCATTTAGTATTTTCTGGTTTTGTTTCTTTACATACACACGTCACCAGCCTGAAGGCCTTTTCCCCACCCCATTTCCATCTATGAAGATTTTTTTCCTATCTTCTGATGCCTGGCTCATATTTTTCTCCTTTAAGAAACTTTCCATGATCACCCAGATAGAAGTGACCTCCCTCACATCCAGACTCAGGTAGCACTTTTGTTTTGCATTATGTGTCATAGATGGCTTTGTAATTTTAGTTGCTTTTATATGTATCATTTTCTATACTATTTCATAGGTTCCTAGGAAGATTGCACTGTCACCCATTTTTGTTTTCTCCTCACTACTAGCATGGTGCTGAGAACATACTAAATGGTTAATGATTATTTGTTGAAAAAATGAATGAATAGGGTCAACCAGATAGATATTTATGTGATGAAAATCAAAGCTACAATGAAAATACTGTACATTTTAGATATACGCTTTTAAACACTGAAGTAAATACAGTACTTTGTGTTAAGAGTTTTGCAAGTATTTTTTCAATAACTTACTGAGAAAAATAGAGAATTATACTGGAAAGCCTCTGAAGTAAGGTCACGCAGGGTAATAAAATGAGTCCAACATTAAAAGTATTTTGGCAATATACTTCATGAGATCAAAGAAAACAGGACAAACCATGCCTCCTTACTAGCAAACATGGTGAACAGGCCCCACTTAATATATGATGCTATTTGAAGATCAAGATGTAGTAATAAATATATAATCAGAAAGAGTTTTTGAGATATACCTTTTAAAAATAAAGCAATAAATTGGCTTTATAACCCTTCTTTATTTTTGTAATAGTAAATCTGAGTGAAAATTACTGTAAAAGAAAAGTCAGCATGTTCCCAGATTGTTCTGTCTTCTAGGGTAGGGTCCTTCTTGAATGTTACATGAAGCAAGCATAGTGGGGCAAAGGAGAGCTTACATTTCTGCTGTTCCCCTAACCCAACTCTTGCTTTTTTTTCTCTTCTTAATTTGAATTTCTAAAAAATGTGGTTTACAGTCTGGATTCTATTCTTATTTAATGAAAACTACTCTTTCAAGGTAACTAATGACATTTTGCAAAGTCTAAAAGTCATTTTTCAGTCCTAGGATCATAGCATCATGAATATTGAGCTATAGGACCCTTCAGAGGGCTTCTGGTTCTATCTTCATTTTTCAGATAAAGAAACTCAAGCCAAGATGAGTCAAGTGACATTCTCAAATGCACACAATGATCAGAAATGGGATTTGTACCCAGGTACCGTGACTCTGAATCTGGCCCACTTTTCATATTCTTATTAAACTTTCAGCAACATTCTTTTCCCATTTTGGGATTTTATGACACTAAACTCTCCTGGTTCTCCTAATGATGTATTTATACTTTTCATGTCTCCTTTGCCTTTCCCCATTACCCTTAATTCTCATGCCTTCCCTTTATTTTTTTCTTACTTACTATGTATATTTGTATCTTGCTTATATATAATTGTTTGCTGTTTCCCCCACTAGACCATGAGCTCCTTGAGAGTAGATATTGCCTTTTGCCTTTCTATACAACCCCAGCACTTAGCACAGTTCTGGCATATAGTACTGTTTATTGACTGATTTCCTGATTCCTGCTTCTCTTTACTTTTTCTCCTTAATCCAGACATCTCTCAAAGCTCTCTTAAAACTTCTCTTTTTTCTATATTATTTTGTTTGGAATATTATCTATTCCCATGACTTTAAATATCAACACTGTGAAGATAGTGTATATTATAATGAAAGTTGGTCTTTTAGATAATCCATTGGATCTCATGGATTCAATTGCTATATCTTATTTATACAGCTGACAGGTCCCCTTTTGGAATTTTGCTAAGTGGAGATGCTGGGATGAGCTGGACACCCAGGCCCATGCTTATTAT
The DNA here is from genome assembly GCA_028646575.1 of Pseudocheirus occidentalis. Taxonomy (NCBI): domain Eukaryota; kingdom Metazoa; phylum Chordata; class Mammalia; order Diprotodontia; family Pseudocheiridae; genus Pseudocheirus; species Pseudocheirus occidentalis. The sequence continues at coordinate 73,748,933 of CM053593.1, read as the reverse complement.
AGGAGTGAAACAGAATGAGCGGTCCATTTTGGTTGGAATATGAACTGAGGAACATAGTGTCCAATATGATCAGAAAGCACTAAAGTCAGAGAAGATTAAGAGTCTCCTTCCTACCTAGAATGGATTCTTTTCTATTCACCCTTGTCTACTGAAATCCCTCATTTCCTTCAAAGCCTACTTCAAGAGTCACCTCCTCTGTGGAATTCTTCCCTGTCTCCTGATTTATCCCACTTTTTTTGTCAGTGAAGGACAGAGAGGAAATCACAAGTGTTTAAGCAGTGGTTCTCAACCTTCCTGATGGCTCTGATCCTTTACTACAGTTCCTCATGTTGTGGTGACCCCCAACCATAAAATTATTTTCATTGCTACTTCATAACTATAATTTTGCTATTGTTAGGAATCATAATGTAACTATCTGATATGCAGGATGTATTTTCATTGTTACAAATTGAACATAATCCACAGGTTGAGAACTGCTGTTTTAAGGTAATGAGATAAGGAGTGAATGTTTCAGTAGAAAACCAAGGCATTCCATATATTCAATAGGTATTCTTTTTTTTTTTTTGCTTTTTTTTTGGAGGGCAGTTGGGGTTAAGTGACTTGCCCAAGGTCACACGACTAGTTTTTTGTGTTAAGTGTCTGAGGCCGGATTTGAACTCAGGTACTCCTGACTCCAGGGCCGGTGCTCTACTCACTGCGCCACCTAGCCGCCCCAATAGGTATTCTTTTAAAAAAAATTCCATTGCAGTATCTAATAGAAAAAGCACTGGGATTTGAGTCAGAAGACTTAGGAATCCTGATTATTCTATCTTATAGATGTGTAACAATGGGCAGACAAATCATTTATCATCTTTGGATCTTAGTTTCCTATGTATAAACTAATGAGGTTAATGACTATAAGAAGAACAATTTCCTATTAATAAAACTCTCTGATTCTGATTTTGGACAGTGGGGTTCAAATAACAGAGAATTCTTGTATAAAGTCACTTTATCTTCTTTTCTTTGTCATTTCCATCCTATCACTGCCCACAAAATATTAAAGAAGGTGTTATATTTTCCATTAAGTTGCAAGTCTCATCATGGTAGAACTGTGATTTGTTCATCTTTGTATCTTTATCTGTCCTCCATCCTCTGTCAGATTAGGGATTTAAGTGAAGTTTCTTAAAGTGAATTAAGGCATCTTTATTTTATTTTTATCACTATTTATTTTTTGCTTAAAAAAACTGTCCTTTTACTCTTGATGCAAAATTCTTTAGTATTGAATTAATCTTCTTATCAAGTGGATACCACTGTTGACCACTCAAGGGGTTATTTGAAATTCATACAGCATATTAAGTTGATTTCACTCACCAACATTCCACCTTGCATGTCTTTTTATTTTAGAATGTTCTCTTTTGTAATATAAGTAATAAATTGGAATTTTCTGCTTCAGCTGATGTTTTCATAACTTGGAGATAACACTGTTCACAGTGTAATACAGAATGCAGGGGTCTGCCTTCAGTCAGTCATTACAGATTCCAGTTTTCGTAAGGTGGCTGGCCAAATACATTCTTCTTCATTTATAAGAGCAGATAGACATGAGTAGAGGCTACCTCTGTATAAGACTTTATAGTATAATGTTATATATCTCATGAATTCAGTCACCATTTCTAGTGTAAGAAATTAATTCAAACCTTGATCTGTCACCATAGAATCAAATATTATGCCTTTTCCTCGTAGAAGGCTGAAAATTACTTTTAGCTTTGCATATAAGTAGAGTTTATGTTGCCTATAATTTAAAATAAATATTTAAGGTTCATTTTTGACTAAATCTCTATCAAAGTGAATGTTTTCAAGACTTTTCCCATGGCAAGAAAAAATGAGTTAAAAAACAAAAACAAGCTCAACGCACCTCTAGTTTACATACTTCTTTCTCTGCTGGATGATTAACACTGTCTTTCCATCTACAATACATTACCTGAGTAGTTGTGTTATTCATTTAAAGTATTTTTTCAATAACTCAAGATTTGCAAAGTGCTTTGTATATGTCATCTTGTTTGATGCAACAACTTTCCCAGGCGGGTGCTATTATTATCCCTGCTTTGAAAATGAGTAAAATGAAACTGAAAGAGATTAAGCAGTTTGCTCAGGATCACACAATTCATAAAAATGTGAAGCCAAATTCATTCTCAGGTCTTTCTTTCTCCGATTCCAGGGTTCTCTCTATTCCCTGGCTGTCCAATTCTTTCTTGTACAAGTAGCACATTTCTAATCTTTAGTCCAGTGTATACCTATGCAGGTTGTTCCCAGATAGTGTGGTCACTACACTTATCTCCCAAACCCAAATTTTGGGGAAGGTACCTGAATCTCATGGAACTTTGAAGTATCAATTGCAGGACCTGTGAAGTAAATATTGTCCTTTCCACATTGCTAGAATACTCTGGGCAGTACTGGAGTATATTCAAGTAGTAGATTGCTAGGGCTAAAGGTGAAGAGAAGAAAAGGGTGGGGACTGTGTCTGGATTGTAAATCAATCTCATAGATTTCAGTGAAGTGCTTCCTTATCTTTTCTACATGGGGACTTCCTGAGAACTAGATGGGGATGCAGAGATCTAGCCTAACAGATGAAGAAACAGAAGTCTAAAGAGATAATGCAAGTTGCTGAAGGTGACAAGGGTAGGAGGTAGTGGAGATCAGATTCATACCCAGAATCTTCTGAATTTCAAGAAGGACTCTTTACAGCACTTGACACTGTTATATCTATTTTCTCTCACTGTATTGCAAAGAAATGCCATTTATTCATTTTTAGAAAATTTTTAACAATAGATGTTCAAAAGAGGGTGACTTCAATTATTCTTTATATTGTGCTCAGTCATTTCAATTGTGTCCAATTCTTTGATACTCCATTTGGAGTTTTATTGGCAAAGATACTGAAGTGTTTTGTCATTTCTTTCTGCATCTCTATATAGTATTATAGCAAAAGTTTTAAAACTGCAATTGTTCAGAGAGACCAGCAACATTTTGCCAACCACAATGATAAACAAGGCCAGATATTTTGTTGCTGGCAAGGATATATAATAAAGACAGACCAGGAGAGCAATGCCAACTTCATTTAACCTTTTTTTCCTCCAGATTTATCTATATACTAGTCAAGGACATTTTTGGGAGCTGAGGGGATCCTTATTCTCATCCACTAATGTCTTTCACAGGATTTCCCCTAGGTGAATCCACAAAATTGTTTGAGAGAATTAAGATAAACAATAATAAATTAGACAGGAGTGTAAATCATTTGCAAATCTCCAATCAAATACTTGTCTAGGACCAAGGAATTTGAATAAGAATAGCAGAAAAGCTGGTCAAAATAATAGACTTAATTTTTACATGGTGCTTCTACTTCCTTTGGTGGCTCATAAACAAAGACTATTCAGTAAAAGATCTTTATCTTTCCCTTACCATGGAGAGGCTTGCAAGTTTGTCTATCCCAGGACATGACATCAGAGAAAAAATCACAATGAAGAGACTGTCAGATGATATATGAGGACAGTTCAGAAATCCAGTGGAGGTCAATGAATGGGGGAGAGTAGCAAAACTTACATGACAGAAATGTCATGACACCTAGCAATGACTCACCTAAAAATGAACCACAGAAACTCATCACTAGAGGATAGCATCCCTAGAGTTTGAGATTCCATTACCACAAGTGTGCTGTACACATGTGTTTCTTTGTGGATATGACTTATATTTACATGTCCTGACCATGTGTTCCTGGTGTGTGTTCTACTCATGTGTTCCTCGGCCATATGTGTTCTTTATATGAGTGACGTCCTAGATTTGTGTTCCCTTATCACATATATTCTATACATGTTTGACATCCTTTGCTAGTGCTTTAGTAATCCATTGAAGAGCCTATGTGCATATACATGGATGAAATGGACTTGTCACTTAATTTGCTATGCTATTTGATTAAATATCTTTTACTTTGAAAATGAATACGTCTTCTGGCCTCATAAAAATAAGGAATGATGATTCATGAACCATAGGTTTGAGTGGATTTTGGCACACAGACTACCTTGATTCTAGGATAGATTTGGGGGCTCTCACATCCACTGGGGGGAGCACAATAAAAGGTCATGGTAGTTCAGACAGTAAAAAGGGTTGAAGTCTGGACCACCCCAATTATATGAGCCAGAGTTTAAACCTGCCAGTATCAAGCAGTTTTGAAAAGTTTTATAACTCAGCTCATTTCTAGTCAGCTGGGTGGTGCAGTAGATAAGAATCTTGGTTCTGGAGTCAGGAAGTTCCGGGTTCAAATCTAGCCTTAGGTACTTATTAGTTTTGTGACCCTGGTCAAATCACTTAGCCTATTTCTGCCTCAGATTCCTCATCAGCAAAATGAGGATCATAATAGAACCTACCTTCCAGGGCCATTGTGAAGATAAACCAAGATAATTATTATAAAATTCTTAATACAGTTCTTGGCATATATTAGGCACAATACAAATGTTAGCTGTTATGATGATCATGATGATGATGATGATGGTGATGATGATGATATTGCCCAATTACCATTCTTTCCCTCACATTCTCATTATCTAAACTGACATGGGAGGCACAAATAGGATGGAAATTTTACAGCTGATCCTTTTTCTTAGACAAATATATGACTGCCCTTCTTCCTTTTAAGTGTTAAATGTTAAGATGATGAAAAAGAGGACTTTAATTTCAATGGGTAGATAATTTTAGAAGTTTTTTTTCCTCCTGCCACAACACATTCTTTCTCCCCACATATACACAGACAGATATATGTGTATATATATATATGTCTTCTATGACTTGAAAATATTATGTAAATTTAATATCTACCTATACATATGGATAGTTATGTATTTATATTATCTATAGTTAATATCATTATTTGTTTGCATTCACTACAAAGAAAAATTTACAAATAAAAAAAACCTTCCTAAGGTACCGTGAATTAGAACTAGAAGAATTCTTGACTCCAAGTTCAATTCTATAACCAGTGTAGCATTCAATATCTGTTAATTCATACAGCTAGTATACTTGTCATATGATGAAATCGATCTGTCTTTAAGAGAAGTCTTAAAAAGGGGGGTGGGAGTAGATCCCAGAGTAGACCAACCATTAAGCTGAAGAGAACAATGTCCTGATGATAAAATTCCTTAATTACATTCTAGAGTTTATTAATATCCATGGGTGCTGTCAACCTAGTTTAAGGCAAAATGTGAGCAGAGACTGCTGTACACAAGGATCATTAATCTAATGATAACCAACTAAAATGAGCTGTCTTTGTGGATTCTCTGACACTATTAAGGGTATATAGTTTAAAATGCTTATCTTCAGGAATAGTTAATCATGAATGAATTTAGGATCTTTAGGAATGAAAAATAGATAAAAGCTTCGAGGTTTATTGGATGGAACAATATTAGATTTAGAGAGTTGTTTCTTATCTACCTAGAAGGATTTCTTTTAAAGAATTTAATGATATTAGGATTATGTGATACTAAGATAAGAGACACTGGATCCTCCATTCTTGTATTTCTCTCATGGGACTGACTCATAATATGAGAGATATAGCATCATATAGGAGAAACAGCAAACGAAGTAGTATGACTAGAGCATAGATTTTGTGGAGGAGAATCGTGTAAGAAAGAATATCGGAAAAAGAGGAAGGGGCCAGATTGTAGAGAACTTTAAATTCCTAACAGGGTAGTTGATTTTTAGAGCTGATGTGGATACACTGGAGTTATTTGAGGAATAGGATGTAGGATCAGAGATGTTCTTTAGGAAAACCACTTTAGCAGCCATGTAGGGGATTGATTGGAATGAGAGAGGCTTCAGGGAGAGAACCAAATTAGAAAGCTATCACAGTAATACAGCCAAGAAGTCATGAGACCAAACAAAGAGGGTAACTATGTGAATGTGAAAAAGAGAATTATGGGAGACATGCTATGAATTTAACAATGATAAAATTAGACAACAGACTTCAAATGTGGGGTGAAAGTGAGTAATTGAGGATAATACTGAAAATATTTTATCATAGAAGGCAATTGATTATTATTGATTTCATGTTTTGTACTTTAAAAAAATCTGTTCTTTTTTGTTTAAGTTTTGTAAGAACTAATTTCATCTTTAGTGCTGTGCCTCTAGGACAACTAGACAACTAGCAAACAGGCAAAAATTTACAGTCAATTTTATTGCAGAATGAAGACCCCAAATCATGGTTATTTCAGTGAATTCAACTTTTACACATCCACTTTATAAAGTCTTCCTCCACACTGACATAAAACAAACTGATCAAGATGTGTAGGTATAACCTTCACAGGACAGTAGATAAATTATAGGCCCTAAGTGGGGGGGAGTTCACCCACAGAATATACTCAGTGTGAGTCATACATTTAGATTGCAGTATCTCTAAAACAGTGTATGTTAAAAGATATCAAAATGTCCCCTGCGAGGCCTTCAAAGACAATCTCCCCTCCTTTTGCTTTCCAGAGCTCTCAACTTCCTCTGCTATTTCTGAGATCCTGCTAATGAAATACCTAGCTCTAGGACAGCCTGTGGCTGCACTTCCTGAAAAATGCAGATAATCTCATTTTCGTCCTTTTTATATGAAGAGACTAGAACACTTCTGTAAAAACAGAAAAGATAGGGGAAAATGAAATATCACACACACACACAATATTTAGATCTTATCTTTGCCACATTTTCCTCTTCTCTTCAATGGCCATGGAATCTCTATCTCAGAGTATTCATCTTTTTTATCCTGGCCTATATCCTGACCTCAACCATATTCTCAATATACATTCCAAACCTATTAGAATTCCTGCCTCAGAAACTTCAACAGTAGTATGAACCCAGAGGGCAATCTCTACTTTCAGGCAGAGAGAGGGTGAAGGAAGAAGAAACTTTTCTTCCCCCTGTGATATGGATGGTGGTTGAGAGTGAAGATTGAGTATGCAATGCTTACTATATTTTCATGTATAAACACATACATATTTGTGTGTATACCTTAATTGCTTGACTATTCTATTCCAGGTGCAATATAGATTACAAAGATTTTTGACATTGCCTTGGCAATGTGACCAATGTATATAATATCATTTTAATAGAAAAAATATCATCAACGTTGTAAACAAAGGATTTACATGTGATCTTTTTTGGGGGAAGAGAGGAATGCCCATTCATAAGTTTTATTATGCCTTTATGTTACTTTTACTCCTGCTATTTCATAATTTAGCTTAGACATATATTTTTAGTATTTGAAACATCTGTATAGCCCATGGTATAATGGTTAGAAGGCTGACCTTGGTAAATCATTAAGACCTGGTTTCAAGTCTTCCTCTGATTCTTTCTCTGTCCTCAAGGAGCTCACAATCTAATGGAGATGACATTTAAATAATTGTGTGCAAACATATGCAGAAGTAAGATATAAATGACAGAGCAGGTTTCATATTATTCTAGGGACAGCAAGGAACCCCTATTGATTTATAAGGAAGGGAGCAACTTGGTCACACCTGGGCTTATTCATTATATAAACTTTAGAGGTTATGTATTCCAACCTTTTCATTAGATAGATGAAGAAACTGAAGATGAAGTAGAATGGAGAGAAAAGAGTTGGAGGGCCTCAACTAGGGCAGTGAATGTCAGAATAAGGGACAAATAGGAGAGATTTTATAGATTAGCAAGCTTTACCAACTGATTGGATATGTGGGATGAGTAATCAAATAGTCTAGGGTTACATATAAATTCTATACGGTATAGGATAAGTTTCTGCATTGATGAGAGTTGAGTAGGTTAGGTAGGCATGAATGGTTTATATCCATGGAGTGAAATTCCAAGTTGATGAAATAATAGATTCTTATGAATATTGTGTACGATGAGCATGTTCAACTAAATGATTTATGAGATTTTTTTTTACCATTTTTAAGATTTAGATTTAAATGGATCATAGATTTAGAAGTGGAAGAGACATTGGAGGTCATCTAGGCCAAACCCCCTCTTTACAGATGAGGAAACTGAGTGCCAGGGAGATAGAATTTAGATTTTTTCATGCTTCACAACTTTAGTTGAAGGATAATACTGTATTAGTCCTAAAAGTACTGTAAAGGAAGTCTTTATGGTTTGTCATAAATCACTCTCTCACTCTCGTGCTCACTCTTGCTCTCGCTCTGTCCCTCTCCCTCTCTCCCTTCCTCTCCATCCCTGTCTCTGTCTCTTTCCCTGTCTCTGTCTCACTTCCTCTTATTTTAATAGAAAAAATGTGGTCCAAGTTCTAAACAAAGAATTTACATGTGGAATTTATTTATTTATTTAATTTTTTTTTTACTAAATCTGATCCTGGAGGTGTAGTATAGAGACTGAGCCCCAACGTGTAAGGAATGGACCCCTTGTGTAACAAGAGGGGCTTCCATGTGTAGTGAGACCCATAAGTAGAGAAAGGAGAGCTGTCATTGTGTGAATTGAAAGAAGGCAGAAGATAAATTTCTAGTCTTTTCTTCCTCAACCCTTCTCCAAGGGAGATTTTAATTTGTGCTAGGAGGGGAAATAGGGAATTAGAGCCAGAGGCCATCACTCTGCTACCCTCAGAGAGGAGTCATATAAGAGATAGAAAGGGTAAGAGGGGGCCAGGTTGCTAAAAGGGTTGTGTTAAACAAAAGGCTTTATATTTGATCCTGATCCTGGGGCCAATTAAAAAGTATTGGAGTGGGGTGGCTAGGTGGCCCAGTGAATAGAGCACCGGCCCTGGAGTCAGGAGTACCTGAGTTCAAATACAGCCTCAGACACTTAACACAAAAACTAGCCGTGTGACCTTGGGCAAGTCACTTAACCCCAACTGCCCTCCAAAAAGCAAAAAAATAAAATAAAATAAAAAAAAGATTTTAAAAAAGTATTGGAGTTTACTGAGTAGTGGGTAATAAGTACATGCCTGCATTTTACAAAAGTTACTCTGAGGGGAGAAAGTTCACATGTAAATACTTTGTTTAGAACTTTAGAACTTGGACTATATTTTTTCTTTAGAGAGAGAGAGAGAGAGATGAGTTTGTTTAGTGACAGTTGTGCATATTCCTATAACTAACACACCTTTGAACTACCTTTACTATTATAATTAAATGAATTTATATTTTTGAAAGATTATGGATATTCTCTATATATTTCTAAGCGAGTAATTAAGTACCATATTTTGAGATGCAAACATTTCTGCTAAGGGTATATCAAAAGAATACTTTTCACAGGACAGCCCTGTACCATCCTTAGGAACATTAAGGAATATTCTAATTACCACTGTCTTCTAAAACACCAATATTTGACATCTGTCAAAGGCAAGATGTTAGATTATACAACTTTCTTTCTACCTCCTGTACATAGTTTATGAGTTCAAAGATATCATAAGGAACATCTACAAAATTTTCAATGATTATTATGCTCCTTTCCCAGTTGAGGAATATTATAGGTTAAAAAAAGGAAGGAACAAAGACAAATTGGACTCTACAAAGGAACTCCTTAATACAGTGTTATTCTTGTCTCTTTCTTTGGAGTTACTTCTCTTATTCACAATAATAATGGTGCATTACCCAGTGTGGCATGGTATGGTGGACAAAATTCTAGGTTTAGAAGCAATGACACCTTGGTTCAAATCCATTCTGTGACTTTAAGGTCACCCAGGGTAAGTTATTTTTACCTCTCAGCCTCTCAGTTCCCTTGATCCTAATCTGGAAAATAATGGAAGGGTTATTATCCTCTCTACCTGAGGGAATTACCCCAACATCAATAGTCACAGATCCTTAAAATGTTTCCATATGTGTAAAGGAACTCATAAAACTTAGAAAATAAACGGGAAGAAAGAAAAAAAATAGAAAATATTTTATTCTAAAGGCCAAACTTGTCTTAGTGTGGTTCTTGTTGTTGGTGTTTGTATATTTGTAATCTGGAAGGAAAGGGAATGCGCTGGTCCAATTAGACATTTTTCAACCTTCCAGCCTCTAATTTGCATAGATATTCATATTGTATATGAAGACACCCACAGCTCATTATGAGTAACGGCATTACAGTGAATAAAGATGAAAGCAATAAGGATCTGCTTTTTATTATAAAGTGTCAACAGTGTTTTTTTAATGCTCAGTGCCCAAAGTTGTAATTAGGAAACAGCAAGGATAAGGATGACTTCCTATTATGGGCTAGATTTTCATCACTCTGCCTGGGGATTACAAAAGCCTTTGTTCACATAACTTTCTACCATTTCTGATAAAAATGCAGCCCTGGCATCAAATCATTATGAGTTTATTAGGCACTTGTCATAACAACACTAATTATAAATTAGTTCATTTTATATTCTCAAGAATAGAAGAAGTAATTCTATCAGTACTTCCATTAGGTGATGGACAGTTATAATGAGCCATATTTTCTTTTTTAAAAAGTCAAGATGCATTGTGCTTTCATCTTTTAAAGTAATGTTAAGATATTTAGCTCCTTGGAAAACAGAGTTAAATAATAAGTGTCTATAGTCAGTAGGATAAGACAATTTCTTGGTTTGAATATTGATGTGCTTTTCATTCATTAACTTTAATATAATTATTTTAGAGATGCCAAGCCAAAGCATTATAATTCAAATAGTAGAATTTTATTTTGTAAATTTAGCAATGCAAAAAGTTAGAGCATATACAAATATATACACACATACACATATAGATGTATGTGTTTATGTGCACACATATATATGTATATATGTATGTATACATACATATATATATTGTAATGTTACTCTGAATATGTAATCACGTGACCTGAGTTCAAAACCCATCCATATCTTTGTGATGTTGGGTGAGTCATTTAAACTCTGTGTGCTTTAGTTTTCTTATCTGTAAAATGAAGGGGGGAGTAGATGTGGTGACCTCTACATTCCTTTCCAGCTCTCTATCTGTGATCTTATGATATTTAATTGGATTCTTTAGAATCACAACAATAGCGTCCATTATAAAAGCATTTTCCTTTCAAAGCTATAGACTGCAAAGTTTATATGTTGTTACTCATATAACCATCTCCCATGGATTCAATTGTCTTCTTTGTGCTGGTGATTCTCAAATTTATTTGTCTAGCTCTGACCTTTCTGCTGAACTCCAGTGGTTTCTTCAACTGCTTAGTTATCGCAAATTGATGTCCTATAGACATTTAAGATTCACCATGTCCAAAATTAAACTTATCTTTCCCTAAAATAACCTAACTTAGACTTGCAACCCAGTTACCTAATCTTCGAGTCCCAACTCACTAATGTTCCCTATCCAAATAATTTCCGAGTCTTGCTGTTTTTGCCTTTTTAATATCTCTTACATATACCCTTTTTATTCTTTTGATTCTGTTATCACCCTGGAACAACTCTTTATCATCTCATACCTAAACTATTACAAGAACCTATTTGGACTCCCCTCTCTCTTCAAACCAGTTCAAATAGATTCTGCTGTCAAAATAATCTTCCCAAATTGTAAATTTTACTATGTCATTCACATCTTCAATCAACTTCAGTCCTCTAAGATCAAATACAAAATACCCTCTGGCTTTTAAATCCTAACTCGATCTTCTCCTACTTTTCCATCTTCTTATACTTCACTCTTCTTCATATAATGTCATACAGAAAGACTGGCCTCCTTGATATTCTTCACATATTCCATGTCACCTCCCAAATCTGAGCATTTTCTCTATTTGCCATGGCTGGAATATTCTCCCTGCTAATCTCTATCCTGTGACTTCCTTCAGCTCTCAGCTTCTGTCTCCTCTTCTGAATGGAACCTTGGTTTTCCATAATCTTGAGGCCTTCCCTTTGAGGCCATCCCTGAGTAAGCCTCTATATATCTGATTTGTACATAGTTGTTTGCACATTTCTTTCCCCATTAGACTGTGAGCTCCTTGAGGGTAGGAGCTTTTTATTCTGCCTTTCTTTGTATCACCAGTGAACACGGCAGGGTCTGGCAAAGAGAGGGGACTTAATAAATGCTTATTGACTTGACTTAACATTAAGGTGTAGTGGATTATGTCCTGGCTCTCAAATCAGGTTCCCACCTGCAAAATGGGGATAATAACACCTAAATTATCAGTCTCATAAGGTTGTTGTGGGGAACTAACTATAAAATATTTTTAATATACAAGTGGAAGCTATTATTATTGCCTGAGATATATTTTGTGAGAAACCCTTCATAAATTATAAAGGACTAAAAGACCCTTATCTCTGTGCTAAGGGCTCACACCTCCATTTGCCCCAAATTGACACTACATGGAATTCTTTAGAATCAGGCTTTCTATGCCTTCCAAAGTGATAACTTGCTAAACTTCTTTTAAAAATCTTATCATATGAGTTGGATGAAGGAATAACTACATGAGAAAATAGGCTTGCAAAAATTTCTCTAAAGGCTAAAATAATTTGTTGACTCTAATAGGATATATTTTAATTTTAAATATAAAGTTCCTCACAGGTTAACAAATTGTACAGTATAGGATTAGAGAGAAATAACTAGACAACATTTAATGAGCAAAAAAATTGAAGGTTTCCACGGATTACAAGCTCACTCTGCATCAAAAGTATGACCCAGTTAAGAAAGTGAATGTATTTTTAGGCTTCATTAAAAGAAACCTCATGTTCAAAATGAGAGAAGTTTGAGTGGTTTTATTTTTATGGACATTATGTTCAGGTGAGAAGAGTCACATTTTAGTAAGGACATTAAAAAAAAAAAACTATTGCTCATCAAGTTACCAGGCCTTCACAAACTATATCATAGGGTACTGAGAGTGGAATGTTTGCTGAAGAGACTGACAACTATTTTGTACAAGAAGCAATAGAAAGCATTAACTATATTTATCTTAAACAACAAAAAACTTCAAGAGGATGTGACACTTATCTTCAAGTACAGATAGAGATATTGAGAGAACAGAATTAGACATATTTTTGTTTTTGAACTCAAGGGGACGGTTTATTATGCTTTGGGCAAAAAAATGCTAAAGACTTTAACAACGAAGGGACTGTTTTCATAAATGCTATCTCTTGAAAGTAATGGCTTCAGAAAAAGGAACACAAATTTGAGACATGGACAACTTTTTAAAAAGATGGTATTTGTGAATAGGATTTGGGTTCAATGACCATGGCTTAAAATATAAAAATGGCAGGCTGCTGAGGAAGAATGGAGAGTAACTAACAAAGGATTTTAGGAATGTGTAACATTTTTCTGGAGTTTTGCAAATCTAATCAAAAGGGATTTAAACTCAAAATAAAGGAAAGGGGGAAAATATTCATGGTGCAATGTAGAGAGTGCTGGGACTAGAATGAGGAAGAGTCAATTTCCTGAACTGAAATGTGGTCTCTGGCACTTATAATCTGTAGGACCCTGGGCAAGTCACTTAATGCTGTCTTGCCTCAGTTTCTCATCTGTAAAATAAACTTGAGAAGGAAATGGCAAAGTGCTCCAGTATCTCTGCCAAGAAAACCCTGAATGAGTCACAGTCACATACAACTGAAAAATGACTCAAAAACAAAAACAACAACAAAACATTAACCAAGCTAGATAACACAAATTGTAGCGGTAGGATAGAAGGAATAATAGTAGAGATTCCCAGAAATACACAGATGATGATATCCATGAGGGGAAATGAAAGCAAGGAAATTTATTGCCTTAGATATCTACATACAAATATACAATATGTAGAAAACAAAGAAAGTGATCTAGATATATTAATGAAGAGGAAAATTTGACCTCATTAATCACACTAAAACAATAGAATAAAGTATATAACTTGAATATGCCCCTGAAAATGTATAATTTCTTTGAAAAGATGGCTTAGATGTCAAGTATTATATAGTAAGTATTGCATAATGTATAATAAGAGGCTATATTGACATGAAACACAGGAACTATACTAGAAAGCATATAAGTGACAAATCTAAAGAATATAAAGAGTCATGATGGCATTTACATGATATGAAGCAGAATGTACTTCAGATCCAAAAGAACAATATACACAAAGTTAAATAACCACACACAAAAAAATCAAAAGTGAATAATTTAAAATTACAAAGAATTAGTATGGTTCTAGAAGAGATCTGAGATAACACCTGCCTCCACCCCATTCCTTTGCCAAGATGGGGTTTCAGCTGATCTAGGTAAAATGTACATATTTATATATATGAATTTTGTTTATTTTTCTCTTCATTTCTCTCTTTTTCTCTCTATTTATATTTTCTGGGATGAATTTCTAGGAGGGAAAGGTGGGGGGTGGGGAGAGAAAAACTGGTAGAAATTTTGGTGAGGTAGTAAAGAAGGATTTCAATAAAACTTAATTTTAAGAATGAATAGAAAAGAACAGAAGGGAGATCATACTAAAACATAAACAGGCAGCTTCAGAATCACATATTGAATTTATTAAGTATTTAAAAGTAAAGTAAGCTGTATATAAGAGAGATTTGCAACTCCATGCACTTTCTTCTCTTATACCATGTATATGGATGTGTCCATTTCACTTTCTGTAAATTTAAAAATACATTTTCTCTTGAAAAGAAAATCAAGAAATCATATGTATTGCCATCCATGGAGTAAGAAATAAAAATTAACAGGTATAAGAATAAAAAGCCACCTCTTTGAAAAGAATAAATAGTTGAAGTAAGTTTGAGACACATGAGGAGTCTGGTACACAAGTATTATATAATATAGAGGGATCATTTCAATTATCCAGAATCCATTGCATTTCTGTCAAAACCAGAGGTGGTAGTCAATAATTTTAGTTACTTTTTTTATAATTTGATACTAACCTGTCCAGAAACCAGTGAGCAGGACTGCTGTACTGAGGGTATTTCTTTAAAAAAGAGGAAATAGTTACTGGAATCAAAATGGTGGGAATTTTGGTGGGAAACAACTACTCTGTCTGAGAATTGTTAAAAGAGGAAAGGAAAATTGGCAACAATCTGATACGAATCCTAGAGTCAGGTTAGCACATTGCAAAGAGCTTTTGCATATTTTAGGTATGGAATAAAATTCTATAAGGGAAACCAACCTTAAAGAGTTAAAAAATCTATCAGGAATGACATTCTAAAGACAGGAAGAAAACAATTTTGATGAAATGGAAGAGGGGGAATTGTCTGAGGAGATTAATGTGGCAGCACAGGCAACTGATCGATCAACTTAGACTTAAAAAAATCACATCAATAAATACAGAAGATGCAAACAATGATTGTAATAAAAAAAACTTAACATAGAAATATCACATTATTTTCCAGTAAAATACAGTCAGGAATGCTAAAGCTCGTTCTGAGCCAAGGGTGAAAAGGACACTAGAAAAGAGAGTACATTTTAACTATATATGCAAAAAGAGGAGGATGAACTAAGGGATATAATTTCTGCTCAGATAGATAGAACATTGATAATAGATGATAGAAAGTATATGAGCTCAACTACTATTATGCTTTTGTTTTCTCTGCCAGTGAAGACAGTCTTTGGATGAGCACCAAATCAAAGTGGATGAGAGAAAATAGACATTAATAAGAGTAAGAAAGCACTTAACTGCCCTTGATAGATTCAAGTATCCACACCCCAAAGAATTGCATTCTGGAATAGTCAAAGATTTGTCAATGACTTTTGAAAGGCTAGAGAATAGGAGGCAGGGACACATAACTGGGGAGGTTATAATGGTCTGATTTTTAACAGTAATATAATGACAATGGAGCTTTGATGTAAAAAATTTAGAACAGATTATTAAATAATTAAATGCTTTCAATAGAAGCTGAATATGAAGAATTCATAGAGGAATGGAAAGACATACAAACTAATACAAAATGAAGTAAGTAGAACTATGAAGGCAATATATAAAATAATAACAAAAATATAAACAGAAAATCAACCACAAAATAAACTGACTGTCCCATGAGTTTAATGACCAAACCCAGGCCTACACAAACAAGGAGAAAATGCCTCCTTTTTTTGCAGAGGTATGGTACTATAATTAAAGAAGGTTGTATATAACTTTACACATGGCTGATGTGTTGATTAGTTTTGCTGAAATGCTTTTTCCACTTCTTTTAAAAATTATTAAAGGATGATATGTTACATAGGCAAAAGGAAGTTTTCATTCAGAAATAAAAGTGATAAAAATTTTCAATGAAAATAATATTATTAAAAATAACAGAGATAAGTATAAAAGTTTTCCATGTATTCAAAGAAGCAATTTCACAAATTCAAGATGAAAGATATTATTTTTATATAAAGGTTTTTCCCTGAAAAAAATATTTAAGGTTTTAGATGATAAAAACAATTTGAATGAATGCTACTCATGTAAAAAAGCTAATGTAATCTAAGGTTATACTAAGGGAGAAGTTTGAATTTATTCTTAACATCTACCTGCTCAGTTTCTCATCAGTGGTTGATGCTGCTAGAAGTCTCATAATTATGCTTAATGAGTGCCTTACAATTTATGTTGTCTAGCCTCAATTGGACACTCATTAAAACAAGGGAGCCCTTTGTTCTCCCTAATGGATTCTCTATCTCACTCCTCTCAGAACTTATTCCAACATTTCTCTTCCTCCCTCAAGTCTTTGCCACCTTCCTTATCCTTTTCCTCTGAACTAAGGACCTTACCTTTTATTTTACTGAAAAATACAGAAATCATTTGACATGACCCTCCTCTTTCCCAATTCTCACCATCTCAAAGCTCCTATGTTACTTCATGTGTTCTGTTCTTTTCACTCAGTCTCTGACAGTCATGGCTCTTCTTTACACAGGCTATCCATGTATACTTAATTCCATCCCCTCTTATCTTCTACAGATCACATCTTTAATAGTTCCCTTTCTGCCATTAATATATAAATCTTCTGTATTTATTTTTTCCTTACTCCTACTACCTTCAAATATGTCTAAGATGCCACATTCTCAAAAAAAAGATTCACTAGATTAACCTGTCCCCTCAAGTTATCCTGTATTTCTCTTCCCTTTCTCAGATATATGACTACATTCTTTGACTCCACTTTCTTTCCTTTTACTTCCTAATTGTGTAATCTGGTTTCCAACCTGATTACTGAAATGAAACTACTCTCTCTAAAATTACCAATAAACTCTTAATTGACAAAATTGTTAGAATTTTCTAAATTCTCATCTTTCTCAAGTAAGTTCATGCATTTGACACTGTTGGTGACACTTTTCTTCTGGATAACCTCTCCTCTTTGGATATTTTTCCCCATCAAACTCCCCTGGGTTTCTCCTGTCTCCAGCTTGATTCTTTCTCAGAACCTTTTGCTGGCTTATTATGCCCACAGTTCTGTCTTATACCCTCTCACTCCCTCTCTCCATAATATCACAGGTCCCATAGGTTTAATTGTCATTGTAACACTGTTAAATTACAGAATCACACACCCTATCCCACACACAACCCTAGTGTCTCCCCTGAGCTTCAGTCTCACATAACCAATTACTTATTAAATATATCCCTCTGAATATTTCAAAGACAACATAAACTTAATATATTCAAAGCTGAACACATCATCTTTCCTTTCAAACTCTCCAATCTTCAGAACTTTCTTATATTTGTCAAAGACAGTACAATCCTTACAGTTTCCCAGGTTTGTAACCACGGCATTGTCCTTGTCTCCTCTCTCTCCATCACCACACATGTCTAATCTGTTGCTAAATCTTGTTGTTTTCACCTCGTTTCCATCTCACGCTTGACAACTTCTCTTTACTAACAGATATTATCATAGTTTAAACTCGCACTCCATCTTACTTAGATTATTCGAATCGTCTCCTAATTGGTTACCTTGTCTCAAATCTCTCTATACCAGTCCATCCTACACACTACTATCAAACTAATTTTCCTTAAATGCAGATCTGACTACATGATTACTCTTACTTAACTCCAATGAATGCCTAATGCCTCTAGGATGAAATATAAATTCCATTGTTCAGTAATTAAAACTCTTTACAACCCAATCTCAGTCTATCTTTCTGACCTGATTGGACATGATTCACCTTTTCACACTATGTGATTAAGTCAAACTGGCCAGGTAACTAGTCTTCATACAAGACTATCCTGCCCTTTCAGTACCATTGACTGGCCATCCCTCCTGCCCATGCTACCTTTACCTCATTGAATCTCTCTCTTCTTTTAAGCTATACTTTAAGCACTTCCTACATGAAGCCTTTCCAGATCCCCCAACTGCTAATATGTTCTTATCTGTTGTATTTTGCATCTAATTACTTTGTAGATATTTGAATTCATTGATCTTCTACTTATCTTTTTATGTAACATGTATGCTTGTGTATATAGTTGGGGCTCCCCCAATTAGATGTAAGCTTCCTATAGGTCAGATTGCTTTTTTCTTTGTACTTATTAAACAAAAACCTATCTCCTTGCTTGACACATAGTGCTTTAAAATGTTATAAATTGATTTATTTGTGGAACTAGAGAGACTATACTGTACTCTGGCTTTGTCTGAATACATCTTCACTGCTACTTTTGGGCAATATATTTAAGTAAGGATAATTTATTTATCCTTCATAATTTTATTTTACTTTTTCCTTTATAATTTTATATCTCTATATATGTATATGTATATATGTATGTATATATATATAAATTTATAATTTAAGTAAGGATAATAAGGGCAATATATTTAAGTAAAGATAATTTAAGTAAGGATAATACTTAAGTATTAGAGGATAAGTTAAGTAAGGATAAGCCAGAAAGATCTCAGAGATGATCCAAATGTGAAAAGTCTTGAGATCATGTCACATGGGGAATGGTTGAAAAAAATTGTGGATGCTTAGCTTAGAGAACAGAAAATATAGGTCATGAATGATATCATTGAATAACATAATATTTCCTGCCCCCCCAACTGATAAATACTAGTTTGAGGCAACTAAATGGTAGTAGACATAGTGCTGACCTTGACTTTAGGAAGTAACCTAAGTTAGAATACCTCTGGCAACATTTATTAGTTGTGGGAACCTGGACAAATCTCTTAATCTCTCTCAGGCCCATTTTTCTCATCTGTAAAATAGGGTTAACATTATTACCAACCTCACAAGTTTGTTGTGATGACCAAATTTTATAACACACCTACATACACGTAAATATATGCATATACACATATTTCTTTACGAACCTTATTACTGCTCTTATATATATAAGAGCATATATATTATATATTAACTATATATAACTATATATATATATATAAACTATTTATAAGTGCTAAGAATTATTTCTGTTTTTCTACCACTGAACTACAAATTTTCCCATCTTTAGTTTTTAATTCACTTGTGGCTCTAATGATGAAGATTTCTGACTGACTTGGAATAGGAATTGTGGCTTGAAAAGCTTATGGGATAGATATTCTGTGTCACTTTTCAAATCACACCATGCAGGGATGGTTGCTTCCACTGTCTATACACTGGGCAAGCTTTGTGCAAAAAGCAATTAGCAGACATTATTAACAATGTTACCATGAGAATGCTATGGTCTTTTGATTTATTTTCAAATCAAATGAAAAAATTGAAGTGTCCTTAATAACCCCCAAAGTATACTTGACATTTATGAATTTAATGAGTTGTTTTTTTCAAATAATGTAATCTTTTTATGTTCACTAGTGGGTTTGCAATGGATAACCACAATTCACAATGCCCTCAAATAGAATAGATACCAGAAATAAGGAGAAAAAACCAATTGTTCATATATATATTATGTATATATGTATATGCATAGATATATACATATTTCATATAACTAAAACTAAGTTATTGCCATGCAGAATGATTGATTTTATATTATTTATATAATAAAGTTGTAACAAAATAAATTGGTGACTAACCACTTGAAAACCATGTAATTTTTTTTTAAATTGGGAAATAGGTTGATTCAGAGTAATCTCTTCAGAACATAATCTTGCTGTATTAGAAATAATAAAATTGCATTAGAAACTATTTTAAATGTTAAGGTAAAAGGAGTTGAATCACAAATTTAAATATACAATTAAGTTAGAAATTTCAGGAAATAAATCTGAATCCTTCCCAATATAGAGCACGCACAATAAACACACAAAATTAAATATTTTAAGCTGATGCTAATGTATCTTCCAATCTTGGAATTTTAACAATATGATTTAGGTATGTCTCAACATTTTTTGACCTCCATTTTCTCATCATTTTTAAAAGATGTAATTCAATGAACTCATTTCTAAAACCCTATTAACTCAATGTTTTTATTCTATGTCTCTATATCCTTTATTTCACGAAGGAAAAAGGATTTTTTTGGTTAATCTCAATATTTTACAAAGTCGTATAAGAGAACACTTGGAAGAGTCTCAGAATTCTGACATCCTTTGACAATATATTACTTTCTGCAAATCTTCTCAAGTGTATAGGCAGCAGAAGTTTTCTTTTTTATGATATAGGTAACTCTTCCAATCTTGGAGGGTTTGATGAATTGGTTATAATATTTGGCTTTTTATATTTCAAATGTCATCATGTTGAATCTTTGTAGCAAATTCATTTATATTACATGCCTTAAATCTCTTTTTATACTCACACAAATGCAGTGCAGAAAAAAATCTCTTGCCTTGTCACACTCTTGATTGCTTCCTTGTTGGCAAAGAAATGGATAGGGGACTCTCCAGTTCTTTTAGTTGAGTTGATACAAGCCGGAACTTTATTGTGCTGTCCAGACATATATTCTTCTCACCTACATAAACTTCATATTGCGGCATTAACTTGAAGGTTAAGATTAAAATTCAGACACCATGGATTCCATTCCATATTCATTTTTTTTTATTTGAAGACTATATGTGTAAAGATTTAATGTAAGCAAAGGAGTAATGAACTGGAGAGAAAAATACACCCAGTCAGTATACTCTCTTTTTTATGCTTGTGTGGTTGAAGGTTATCAGTAGAATCCTTGGATGCTCATATTATGAAGTCACCTGCCATGTGACATGGAAATGTGTTTTCAGCCTGAACCTTATGCAAATCTTTACTTTGTAATTACACTGTATGGATTGATGTTATTTGAAAAAAAAAAACCAAACCAACAACATTTTTTTTCCAAAGGCATCATTTGCCTGACTTCAGTATGTCAAATCCATTTGCATGAGGAAGTGAACATGTGTTTTTCACCTATGTAGATTATATCACCCAGTTTCCATACCCTTAACACCCAAATGAAAAGATTAGAAAATATTGTACTTAAAATAAGATGGGATTCTTTTTTCTGTAATTTACACATAATCAAGAGCTAACTATTGCTGCATAAGCACTATCCATAGCAACATATTAACATTCTTATTCTATCTATCAAGACCCTGAACAAGATTGTGGTTGCATGTTTTGGAGGAAGTAAGTGCCTACTCAAGTGAAAACATGTTTCCATGATTTAATCTACTTACAGTCCTTGTATTTAGTGACATTCCACTAGCATCATCTGAGACAATAAATCTGATAACTTTTTGCCAATTTGGAATTCTAAACTTTGGAACAGAAATTAATTAACTACATTTTTCTCTTATCTACCCACAAATGTAGTACAATAAGTGAGTCAGGCATTGAATCACCTGCATTTATATACAGATAATCTGCATTTTGTTGCATTATATATATAATTATGATTTAGTATATTAAATGCACATGTGTATTTAAAATCAATATGTATAAATTCTGAAAATGTTTAAATTATTCTTTAACAAAAATGTATTTTCACAATAATACAATTAAGTTATAAGAATATAATTATGACTCACTATCCACAAGGTTATTTTTCATAATTCCTATATCCTCAGAGCTGTCTTTGAAGTGGAAGGCAAAAGAGCAGGGCCTTGAGAGAAGTAACCAGTTTAGTCTTACTGAAAATGTGACCTTATTTTTTCCTCCACAAGGAAGTGCTTATTAAACACCTAGCACATAGAAGTAAAAAATAAAAGCCAATGCAGTGTGATGAACTATACCATCTATAGAAGCATTACAGATGAGTGTTAAGTAATATAACCAGGTCACCTTTATTGAGAATAAACCTAGGGGGGACTGAATAGCTCAAGATTTTTTATGTTCCTAAGAAGGACAAAGTTCCATTTTTTTACAGAACTTAGTTATTATTTACATATGGAGTATAATGATTTTATATTCATTTTAGAAATATTTGTGAAATATTTTAGTACCCTTAGGATGAAAATGTCTTTCACCTGGGGAGTCATTAGGGATGAACTTGGTTTATTACTTTAGCTTTTTTGCCCTATGATTATTTCACTGAACATTTAAATAACGTCTTTTGAAATTCTTTCAGAGAAGAGCAACTGGAATAGTGAAAAGCTTTGAGATCCTGTCACGAGAAGATTATTTGAAAGAAATGGGGATATTTTTCTTACTAAAAATAATGACTGGCAGATTGAAAGATAGTATTGCTAGGGGCGGCTAGGTGGTGCAGTGAGTAGAGCTCCGGCCCTGGAGTCAGGAGTACCTGAGTTCAAATCCGGCCTCAGACACTTAACAGAAAAACTCGCCATGTGACCTTGGCCAAGTCACTTAACCCCAACTGCCCTCCAAAAAGAAAAAAAAAAGAAAGATAGTATTGCTTTTTTTTCGCTTTTTTTGGGGGGGGAGGGCAATTGGGATTAAGTGACTTGCCCAAGGTCACACAGCTAGTTATGTGTCAAGTGTGTGAGGCTGGATTTGAACTCAGTTCCTCTTGACTTCAGAGCTGGTGCTCTATTCACTGTGCCACCTATCCTCCACAAAAGATAGTATTTCCAAATAATTACTTGTATTTTTCTCTTATCTATGCAAAATGAAATAATGTATGTATTTCAGGCAGGCATTATATTAAGTGTAGACTAGAGTTAAGGAAAAAAAAACTTGTTTCTTATAATTGGAGCTATCTAAAAGTACAATGAGATCTCTTGGGAGGTAGTCTTCCCTTTCTCTGAATATCTTCCAGTAAGGGCTGAATGACCACTTGTCAAGTTTGTTTTGAGAAGACATATACACTCAAAAGTGAATTAACTCTGGAGTGAGGGTAACTGGGTCCATAACTTGCCTGGGTGACATTGGTCAAGTTACTGATTTTGGTTAGTCTTCAGTTTCTGCATTTATAAAATACATGGGAGGAATCAGATGGCCTCTGAAACTCCTTTCAACTTTACTGCTATAATTCTGAATGTTTACTGAGGATCCTTATGATTATGTGATTCTAATTCTAGCTATTTTAAATGGTCATTGTATTCTATATGATCCCAGTTTCAACTGCACCTTACTCTGGAACTTTTTACAAAGTTACTATAACTAAGAAAGAGTGAAGGTAATCTGGATAGTATAAATGTCATTTGGAAGAAAGTCTGTGTGTGGCCCCAAGAGAGGAAAGACAGAACTCCATTCTTTAAAATACCTGAACAATAAGCTGTCAGAGAAAAAAAACTCTGTGAGAAACTTTAACTTATACCATTAATAGCCATTGGAGGACAAGTCTACGTGCAATTTTGGGTTAACTGCCATCATTAAAAAGTGTTTTTTTGAGTCACTGAGAAAGGTTGAATAAAATTGTCATTCTTGAGGAGACTCATAGTTGACTAACACTGGAAAAGTATGTGAAAGATATGGGTCATTAACTGCCTGTGGAGAAGACATTCTGTGGAGAATTCCTGAGGGGAACTGAATAAGTTTAACTTTCTTTCATTCCATATGAGAATTGAATTAAAATACATTTTATTTTGTGAAAAAAGTAAACTGACATTTATAAGGAGAATTGAGCAAAATGTTATTCTGAGAGACACTTAGCTAATTATATTCTGAAGAGAACTGATTTGTTGGACTATGGTTCTAGTGTTTTGAAGGAGTTGGCAGTTGATGATGGGTGAGAGAAATCCTAATTAGCAATTTCTCCTCTTCTCTGCTTTCTCAGAGCAAAGAAATGACTTTGACTGTGATTTCCATCCTAGCCATCATGTTAAATCAATCAGCCAATCAATCATCAAGCATTTATTAAGCAACTGCCACATGCCAGACACTATCCAAGTACAAGGAATGAAAGTGTGTTTGTATGTGTATGTATATGTATGTGTATGTATATGTATATGCATATGCATATATACAGAGAGAGAGAGAGAAAGAGAGAGAGAGAGATTGTGAGTTTGCATTAGAATTTAAGTTTCTTGTGAATAGGAATTGTTTCATTTTATATGTCTCTATAGAAATGTAGATACATATATGTATGCATATATATGCATGTGATATGTATGCACTTATGTATATATATATGCAGCACAAATATTAGATAAATAAATATAAATCTATATAAAATAGTTAATAAGAGATAGTTCGGGAATGGAGGACACTGGCAGTCATCAAGGCTGAGGTAGGTCAGGAAAGGCTTTTTGTGCAAGATGATATGTGAGTCCTGTCTTAAAGGAAGAGAAAGTTTGTATGAGGTAGAAGTAAGAAGAAGGTATGTGGGACATCCATATTCTCTAATTCTCTGTTATAGGGTCCTGTTAATAAATAATATGACCACTATCAGTGATTTGTAGTTAAACCTAAAAGTTCAGAGTTTGAGATGGTGAAAGGAAACTTAACTGAGAAAAAGATTATCCCTGTTTTATTAAAGTAAGGTCTCAGAGATAATTAATGAAATATTTTCAAATTTGAAAACATTTATGAACTAATTTCTGAAAATATTTATTCAATTGCCTTTAAACACTATGAGAGTAAAACCATTTACAACATAATATACCATTAAGAAACCATATGATATCATGATTGGAGTGTTTGCCCGTCTGAGGGGGTCATTCATTTCTGGGTAGCCATGTAGCTCAGACTTCTACATGTGGGGTCTTAAGTATTAGATTGCTACATGCAATTATTTCAATTCTGTAACATCTATAATATCATCACTACATAGAAAGATATTAAATTTAAATGTATCCTAATTTTTTGGCTTTCCACCCCAATCTTAGAAATATTTTTAGAGCAAACTTAGGAAATAAAGTGAGAAATCTATATTATAAACAAATTGGAAGTGAATATGTCAACCTAAAATCAAATAAAAGTTTCAAAAGTGTAAGTATCAAAGGCAAGCAAGTATTGTACATGGGCCAAAAGTTTGATTTAGATTAATTAATATACAGTTTTTCCTAAATAGGAGGAACTTAAAGCAGTGTATTCTTGCACAAAATAATAAAAGATGGAGAAAACAGGCATCAATTCATAGAAAAAATAGTAAAGTATTAGTAACCTAGGCAATAATCAGTCAGACTAAAAGAATGTTCCAGAGATAAGGATGGTGTATATTACAACAGAGGATTTAACAATGGAAATATTCAATGTGGAAGGGATAGAATTAGACTTTCTACAGATATTGTAGTCCCAAAGTATCATTTTTTTCAATTTGTTTGAAAAAAGTCAAGGAATGAAAAAAGATATGGATTGGAATCTCCAGGAGATGTAGTTTAACCAGGGCTATAAGTGTGAGGAAAATTATAAGGATAAATGTATATAGCAACGTATGTGAAAAACTCTGAGTTCCTTGGAAGATGTTACATTAAAACATAGCATAATGCTGTTTCTTACAGAGAATGGAGAAGTAGAAAAATCCTTACTTGAGAGAACATGTTCAGAATTTAGAATGATATGAAATAGGCTGAAAATAGAAAACCTGTAACTATAAGCCAATAATATAGGATATACCATATTAAAGGTTCCTTTTTATATAATGTTCTTATTGGAGCTGCTTTCTTAAAGTTGAATAGTCACTTTTAATGACTCATATTTATAAATGTTATTTAGCTCTGAATTTTTAAGTAATGAAGTAGAAATTGTTCAAAAAAGAAAAGAAAGGGTTGTGGTAGTGGAGAGAAAGTAGCTTTAGGATCAGGAAAACCAGGCTTCAACACCTGCCACTGATAAACCACAAAAGAGATTGTAGACAAGTTACCTAAACTCTCACTAACCTTGGCACCTCTCTAAGACTATAAATTACAGACAAATTATAAACCTGCACAGGTAGAAGCAATTTAAACATCATGAATTCCCTACAGTGAAGAAATTAAAGATACAAAGTATAAAAAAGAAAGGAAAAGGTGGTAAAAATAGAAAAAAGTGTAAAATCCAAATTGTTGTAAAAAAATACACATATGCCTGCATACTTAGAAGAACTTTACATATCTATGTTTACATGCAACCAAAAAAACCTAATATAAAAGTATACGTTGTAACTAATTTTTTATCAAAAACTCAAGTATCTATTTTAAGGAATGAGATTTTTCAGAGCAATCTGGAAAAGGGTTGGACAGGATATGAGGAAGGGATAATAGCAGGAAAGAGTGACTATGACTGCCTTTGGACATAAAAAAAGGAAATTATCCTTTGCAACCTAGAGGGCACCCTACGGAGATACTGATTAAATGTTTAGGTCTTAACAAACTATATAAAATAACTACAGGGTGACTTGGTCAAACTAATGTCTTTGAAACAAACCAGAACCCACTATTTTGCACACTTCTTAAATATATCATCAATACAAGTCTGGATTGAATTGGTGCTGTAAATCTAAAAAGGGATTGCTGCGATAATTACATATGAGTATTACTTTGTACTTCTATAGAAATAGATGATAAATTAGGCAATTATTTGTCTAACTGATGGTGGTTTTTGTTGCTTTTTCATTTAATAACTAGAATAATGACTCTTATATGAGTCAGCTGTTAAACTTTCAGAAAAAAAAATGAACCCAAGGAACATCTTTACAATTACAAATTTATTAAAATGTTAGGCATTTGGATAGTATCATGGATAGAACCCTGAGCCTATGGGCAAGAAGACCTGAATTCAATTCCACAGTTAGGCACTCACTAGACAAATGACCCTGGGCAAGTCAACTCATATCTGACTGCCTCAGTTTCATTCTTGTGCAATCTGCATAATAATAACACCTACTTCCTGGGTTTGTGGTGAGAATTAAATTATATGTTTGTAAAAATGCTTTGCAAACCTTAAAATGTCTATATGATGGTAAATATTATAATTATTATAATTATTTTATTATGTGTTTGATCTTTATGTAGGAAGGGGAATAACAAGTTGCTGTTGCTGCTCCTGTAATCAGCATTCCACTTTAGGGAATTCCACTTAAAATGCCACTTTAGTAAATCGAACAACTAATAAAAGTTCCCCAAGATATAAATGAAAGACATCATGGCTTTCATCACATCTCTCTGTCTTTCTATTTATTTACCTATTTATCTGATATGATATTTGTAAAGCACTTATAATGATGTCTATCACATTATCAGATGCTATATAAATGTTATCTATTGTCATTATTATTATCTATTCATCATGCATTCATGTACCTACCCATCTATCTATGTATCTATCATCTATATATTACTCACTCATTCATTCATTCATTCATTCATTTATCTAGCAACCTATATTTGAACATTGCTCTCGAGTCACTCCTGGAGGATCACTTAAGGCTATTATCTGATCCTTGTGGGTGAAATCACATTTTTTGGGGGGGCTTTTGAAGTAGAGGAAAGTGTTTGCTCTATTATGACCCGCTGCACACTTGTATTTTGGTAACTGCCTGCTCTTGTTTTTTTGAACATATAATTTAAAGCATTTAATGACTAGAATAATAACTCTTATATGAGTCGGTTGTGTAATGTTCAGAAAAAAATATGAACCCAAGGAACAACTTTATAATTACAAACTTATTAAAATGCTAGGCATTTGGGTAGTATCATGGATAGAACCCTGAGCCTCTAGGCAAGACCTGAATTCAATTTCACAGTTAGGCACTCACTGGACAAATGACCCTGGGCAAGTCTGTTAAGGCAACACTGTTGTTAAGTCTGTTAAGGGCAACACTGTTAAGGAGCATATGTATACATGGGCTATGAAGAAAGTTTTAAAAAATATGAATACTGGAAAATGCTCTGAATTTTTCTGGAATGCATTGCACGAAGTTTTTTTTTTAAAGATGACTTAAATATGTAGGGAGAAAAGATTAATTTTTAAAAAACTATTGGAGATAAAAGAATGCTATCATTAATTTACAGTTCAAAAATTAGGAAAGAAACCCCATATCCTAAATTCTCTCACAGTTACAAGTGTATATTCTTAATCTTTTTCAAACCACAATAACAAATGTCCCATTAATGTAGGATAATTCTGCAGAAAAAAGAAAATCATTGTTTTTATTATTAACAAAGAATCCTATTTTATGGGGATTTATGCCTATATACTCACACAATATCTTTATTTGGTTTCAGTAGTCAAAGAACTATTAATTAAATTAATTTCAATGCTTTTATTTATTTATGTGGTTGTTTAGACCACAACCGTGTATTTAAAGACAACTAGGTGCATAGCAGAGAGAGTGCCAGGTTTTGAGTTGGAAGACTCTTCTTCCTGAGTTTTAATCTGGTCTCACACACTTACTGGCTATGTGTTTTTGGTCAAGTCACTTAACCCTGTCTGCCTCAGTTTTCTCATCCATAAAATGAGCTCGAGAAGGAAATGCCAAAATCATTCCAGCATCTTAGCCAAGGAAACTCCAAATGGGGTCACAGAGTTGTATGTGACAGAAAAATGACTGAATAGCAATGTCTATTTTTAAAATTCCAATCAGTATCTACCACCCATTGAACCATATCAGTTATTTTCTGAAGGATCATTTTATTTGCCATGTTAAATGCCTTAATGGTTATCAGCTAATATTGGCTGCTTAAGGGAATAGTGACAATTTTAATTTTACAATCCAAAATTAAAGCTTTTCCCAGTGAGTTAATTTTTCCCTCTTTTTTTTTCTTGCTTGACCAATAGATGTCAGTGGTTGACTACATTCATGAAATGCATTATGCTAGATTTCATTTTATACTATTTTAAAAGTCCATCCCATAAAGAAGTTTCCACTTTTGTTTTCTTACTTTGAAAACTAATAGTTCATGATAAGATTTTAAACTGTGACTTTTAATAGGCTTTCTAATGATGATTGATTTCCAAATATTTATTTTAGCAATACCTATGTTACTACACTTCCCATGCTTGATTTATATATTATGTTTCTTCCAAAATTCAGAATTTTAAAAATAAATCCAAATATGCAATTCTGTAATTCTGGGTATAAGGGTGATTTCTGACAGCATTAAGATTATATTGCAACCTTTTTGAACTTTAAGTTACTTGAAATACCTAGTGCATATTCACAATTAGTTATCCTCCTGGACTGGCTTATAATAACATTCACAACTGCTCATGAGAACACAGATAAAAACACTCAATTCTTGTGTTTCCATGCTTTAACATTAGTGATGCCTTTTTGTTGTTGCTGTTGTTGTTGTTGTTGTTGTTGTTGTTTGTCCTTCATTATTGAAGAGGACCATGGCCTCAGGAAGGTTATTTCAAGACTTCCAAATGAAGTGGATTTAAATGAAGGAGGACTGTGCAGTCATCAGTCTCACTCTCTCCTCCAAAGCTACCAGGGTCCAGTGGCAAGATATAGATCAGAATGGCTGGAGACAATACCTTTACGTTTTTATTGTTTCATACACTATTCCAAGTTTAAAAAGAGTAAATTAAATCTTTATTGAGCTAAAATGTTATTCATTTAAAGTGAGATCTATAGAACTAAAGACCATTTGAATCTTCAAATTGGGTTACAGTATATTGCTTATATATTACCAATGGTAATAGTATTTTTATTAACCTGTGATTTGGTCATTCTTATTTCATATTTTTCGATGTTAAAAAGTTGATGTCAATCCTAGATTGAAATATTTTCATTCTACAGCCTTAGAATTATGACATGAAGCAGTTGTTTGCAAGCAATACTGTATTATTTGACCCCCTAGCTTTTCTTCTTACTACTATCCTCATTATCTAAAGGAGTTAGTGGGTTGCACACAACATTGATTTTTTTTTACAAACATTAATATCCTGAGTTATGTGAATTCCAAAAAGCAGTGATACCAAATTTATCTGATGCTGCACTTCTAGGCAGAGTTTTCATGAGTGCTAAGCTGCTACTTCCATTTTTCTTCTCTGTTCAAACTTGAAAACACAAAAGGCACAGACTCTACTTTGCTCAAGATGATTCCACTTCCACTAATATATTCCAATGACATGTTTGAGAGTCAAATAATGGTATGGTGAAAATGAGTTTGAAATGTTTTTGGAAAAAAATCCTACTGTTGCTCTTGTTCAGTTGTGTCCAACTCTTCATGACTCTGTAGATCAGCAGTTCTCAACCTGTGGGTCACGACCTGTTTGGGGGTTGGACTACCCTTTCACAGGGATTGTCTAAGGCTATCAGAAAACACATATTTTTGATGGTCTTAGGAAGTGAGACATCGCTCCTCTATCAATCTCCAGGCGGGTACACCCACATACGAATATTAAAGGGTTGCAGCATTAGGAAGGTTGAGAACGACTGTTGTAGATCATATTGTCTGTGGGTTTTTTTTTTGGCAAAGATAATAGAGAGGTTTGCCATTTCTTTCTTTATTGAATTAGGACAACAAAGGTTTAGTGACATTTCATTTGGTTAATACTAGTTCACCATAGTAGCTCTTTAATCTTTAGATTCTACAACTGCTGGTCAGCCTTCTATTGATGAACATTTATGAATTTTGCTAGACTGTTCCTTGGGTCAAACAAAGCCCCCATGGGCAGACTTTTAGGCTTTGTGGAATTTTTGAAAGCTTTTACTTTGCATAATTTTGTGGACTCAGGGGCATCTATACCATGATCAGGAAAAAGTATAGGACTTAGAAAACTTCCTTCATAGTCATAGAAACTGAAAATCATTTTTCATTGCAGGAGTTGATCTTTCTATGTAATTTCATTATATAGAAAAACATTTAAACAAAGTCAAAAAATTTAAAAAGTAGAGCTAGAATAATGACTGAATATAGGTGGTTGTTTTACCTGTTATTAAAGGTTCCCTTTAGAAAAAGATTTATTCTTATATTTCCAACTAATATTTTGATATTTTCTGGAAAATGCCTACATATAATTCAACAAGCATTCTCACCCTGTAGGTCTATGTGATCAAAAGCAATAGAAAAAATTATCTGAATAATGTAGTTTAACCCATATTACTTGGGCAATACATGTGTCACCTCTATGTGGCTCAATTTTGTTCTCTATAGAGTTGGACGAGTCTATTTCCCAAGGTTTTTTCACAAAACCAAAAATAATATTTCAAATGTGTTTTAACCAATGCAGAGTATGGTGAGCCAGCTGTCTCAGTTGGTTTAGATACTTACTTTAACATAGATGAAGATTTCATTAGATTTTTGATATCTACATTACACTTGTTAGTTTAAATTGAGCTTGTGGTCAACTCAGACCATGAAAGCTTTTGCACATAAATTATGATGTGGTCAAGTCTCCATTATTTCATGCTTGTGCATTGATATTTTAGACCTAAGTGCAGAATATATTTTTGATCACCACTAAGTTTCACCTAGTGAATTTGTACATCCTCCAGCCTTCCAAAATATTTCCAACTCTGGACTCTCTCTAAAAAGCAACTTATGATCCCAGCTTTGTGTTATCTATAAGTTTGATAAGAAATATCTTCCACATCTTCATCCAAATCACAGAATCACAGGGTTAACAAGAAAGTAAAGGCTTTTAACTTGACTCATAAGGTCATATTTACCTTATTTCAATTTTAAGTGCAGTAGTGTAAGCATGTATTGTGGTGAAGGTATTATTATAACTATTGAGATAACTATAACTATAAATAAAACATAGCTCTGAACCTTAAAGAACTAGTAAACTAGTAAGGGGATAAAACTTAGATAGCAATTATTTTATAATAAAAATATATTTCATTCATTATCAATACTCACATTGTCCATTCACTTGATGGTAGGCATTTAAAGTCATGGAGGTTGCTTTTAAATTTCTAACTTGTGACTTACTGAATTAATCCTCAACTATCCTCCTTTGTAATTATCTTTCAGTTATTTTCCATATAGATAATTGTCTCTACATAGCTATCAAAATCATGTTTTTTCTTGTTTCTATTTGTCCATCTTTCTTTTCCTCAAATTTCATCATACTCTGATCTCAAGTAAATCATCATCATGCTATAGAGATTCTTTTTATTCTCCCATGAGATTTGCTCTATTCCTTTACAACTCATAGTTCTGCCCTAGAATCCGCTCTTTAGAATGGAAAGGGACTTCACAATTTACCCACTCCAATTCTGTCATATTACAGATGAGAGAATAGAGGTAAAGAGGGTGTTTTGTCCAAAGCCACACAAGTAGAATTTAATCCCAGATCCTCTCACTCCAAATCTATCACTAGTTTCATCTCGCCTTGCTGCCTTGTATTGATACCCAGGTTCAAATTCTGTTCCTGACATTTACTAGGTATATGGCAAAGAACAAGTATTATGAACTCTATAACTACAAATGAATCCCCAAATTTAGGAGTTCCCTATATCTGTAGAATCAGAGGTCCACAAAATAAAATCTTCATATAATTCTTTTAAAATATTTCCTAGCTATGTAACCTACCTTCTATTCAAGTGAGAGTGTATCCTCTCCTTTCCCTCTTCCCAGATAAAATGGTCAGTTTAGAGGTTTGCATGTTCTAATTATACCATTCAAAAATAGCACAATTATTAAAATAATAAATTACAGAAACATCCATTTTG
Organism: Pseudocheirus occidentalis; assembly: GCA_028646575.1. Taxonomy (NCBI): domain Eukaryota; kingdom Metazoa; phylum Chordata; class Mammalia; order Diprotodontia; family Pseudocheiridae; genus Pseudocheirus; species Pseudocheirus occidentalis. Next base: position 73,716,260 of record CM053593.1, on the reverse strand, counting down.
AAGGTGTATGATACAGATTTTTGGAAAGAATAGTATTATTTGATCAGTACAAGCAATGGCCAGATTACAAGAGAGTGAGAATTAAATGGGGCATGAAGAATTAGAGATGAAAGAATACAGATAGGTCTTTAAATAGAATAGGGTGTGAAATCAAAGCAATATTTAAGTTGATGCCCTTCTATTTAAATTAGCCACTCTTGCTAACCAGGTGCTAATTAAGCCATCCATTAGAGATGGGTGTGTCCGACAGGGTTGACTCGCCCATCTGACATTCTTCATGCTGAAGGTGGGTGTAATGGGAATCTGAAGCTCTTTCCTGTCCCTAGGCCCTTTGAAAGGTTTAAGTGGTTCAGAGAATGTTCCCAGATTTGAAAGTATACTCTGCCCCCTAATAGGCTGAATGTGGTCATGTGGAGCCCGTGGTGGGAGGCTTGTTTTTTGGGAATGGCCACAGCTTGTTACTTTGTAATTGGACAGTGGGTAAAGAGGGCTGACCCAGGAGAAGCCTATATATATATATGCCCTGTTGTGAGGTTTCCTTTGGGGCTCACTTTGAGAAGAGTTGTGTGATTTGGCCATATGAGACTCTGGGAAGCTGTTGAACCCTCAGGCTTTGAAAAACCCAGATGTTATTGCGTCCCCCTCTCATAACTTGAATAGGTAATGGATGTGATGGTCAGATGGTTGGAAGCCCATCTGCTGATCTGTTTCTTGGTCTGCTTGTGACTTGTGTTTGTAACTTGTGTTTGTATTCTCTGGAGTTCAGGGTGCTGACTTTTCCCCCTGAACTAGGTAAATGATATGTCTGTTTGATTAAAGAAAGATTGTTAACCCATTTTGAGTTGCTTTCCTTTAGAAAATCAGG
>CM053593.1:73666295-73705744 GCA_028646575.1 Pseudocheirus occidentalis | reverse complement strand
GAGGTCCCCTGATTTGTGCATATATGCTACATCGCTTGGTGCATATATGTTAAGTAATGATATTGCTTCATTCTCGATGGTGCCTTTTAGCAGGATGTAGTTTACTTCCTTATGTCTTTTAATTAGATCTACTTTAGCTTTTGCTTTATCTGAGATAAGAATTGCTACCCCTGCTTTTTTTTACTTTTGCTGAGGCACAATATATTCTACTCCATCCTTTTACCTTTATCCTGTGCATCTCCCCTTGTTTCAGATGTGTTTCTTGTAGACAACATATTGTAGGATTGTGGTTTTTAATCTATTCTGCTATCCGCCTCTGTTTTATGCGAGAGTTCATCCCATTCACATTCACAGTTATGATTACTATCTGTGATGTTGTCTCCATCTTATTCCCTCCCCGATTATATCTTTATGCCTTCCTTTTCCCTTTCCCTCCTCAAGAATTTTCCTTTTGACCACCACCTCCCTTGGTGTTCCCTCCTGTGAGCCCCCCTCTTTACTACCTTTCCCCCTTGCTACTCTTCCCCTCCCTGGATATGTTCCCCTTCTTATACCCCTCCCCCCTTATCCCTCCTACTGCCTGTAGGATACAATAGATTTTTGTTCTTCACAGAGTATGTTATTTCCTTGTTGAACCGAAACCAATGCTGGTAAATTTCATACATTGCTCCTCTCCTCCCTCTTTTCCCTCTATTATTATGAATTTTTGCGTCGTTTCATGTTAGAATCTAAACTTAGCCATTTGTATTGATCTCTCTTTAAATCAGAACCAATGAGAGTAACCTTCATATGACGCTCACCCCACTCCATCCCACCCCTCCACTCCAGTATGGTTTTTATGCCTCTTCCTGTGGCACAGTCTACAATCTTCTACCTCTACCTTTCCTCCTCTCCCCTTACAATCCCTTTCTTCCCCTTAACATGTTTTTTTAAAATCTTTATATTAGTTCACTTCTACCCACACCCTCTTTCTGTGTACATCCCCCTCAAGTGTTACAATATTTATACAAATTTCAGTATTGACAGGTATCTGCTTCTCATAAAGGAAAGTAAACAGTTTGCTGTTATTGAGCCAATGTAACCAAGATTAAGAGGGAAGTGGGAAATTGGGAAAGAATATTCACAACTAGTGTCTCTGATAAAGGCCTCATTTCTAAAATATACAGGGAATTAAATAAAATTTACAAAAATGCCAGTCATTCCCCAATTGATAAGTGGTCAAAGGATATGAACAGACAATTTACATAGGTAGAAATTAAAGATATCTTTAAGCATATGGAAAAATGCTCTAAATCACTATTGATTTGTGAAATGCAAATCAAAACAACATTGAGGGACCACATCTCACCAGTCAGATTGGCTAAGATGACAAAACAGGAAAATGACAAGTGCTAGAGAGGATGTGGAAAAACTGGAACTCTAATGCATTGTTGATGGAGCTCTGAGCTGATTTAACCATTCTGGATGGCAATCTGGAACTATGCCCAAAGGGCTATAAATAATTGTATACCCTTTGACCCAGTAATACCACTTTTGGGGTTGTGTCCCAAAGAGATTATAGAAGTGGGTAAAGGTCCCATATGTACAAAAGTATTTATTGAAGCTCTCTTTGTGGTGGCAAAAAGCCAGAAATTTAAGGGATGCCCATCAATTGGGGAATGGCTGAACAAGTTATGGTATATGAATGTGATGGAATATTATTGTGCTATAAGAAATGGGAAGGAGGTTGACTTCATAATTACCTGGAGAGGATTATACGAATTGATGCTGAGTGAGGAGAGCAGAACCAGGAAAAATTTGTACACAGTCACAGATACATCATATGTGTGACAACCAATTTTGAAAAACTGAACTCTTCTCAGCATCGCAGTTAAAAGACAACTATACAAGTCTCAGGATGGAAGGAGATGTCTACATTCAGAGAAAGATACAGAAAGATCAGAGTATAAAAGGAAACTGAAGCAATGCATGCTGTCATTCTTTTCTATGTTTGGCTTTTGTTTCTCATTTCTCACTGTTCACTCCATTGGCTATAACACCTATACAACCAGAATATTGTACAATGTGAAAGAATTTGCAGATCCTATACATGATTGTATGCCACCACGGTGGGGGTGGGAGGTAGGGAGGAAGTGGAGAAAAATCTGAAACTAAGGTGACTTTGGAACTGAATCTTGTGATCTAAAAGTAAACAAACAAGTCAATAAAATAAATTTTAAAAAAAGAGGAAGAAGGGGTGGCTACGTGGGTAAGGTGGCACATAAAATAGAGTACCAGCCCTGGAGTCAGGAGAACTTAAGTTCAGATCTGGCCTCAGACACTTAACAGTTACTCACCATGTGATCTTATGCAAGTCACTTAACCCCAATTACCCTGCCTTCACCCTGCAAAAAAAGAGGTACGAAAATTCACTGTAGAAAATAATTGCTTAAAAATTAGAAATTGTCAAATGAAAGCTAATGATTCCATGAGATATCAAGAAACAGTAAAATCAAATCAAAATAAAATTTGAAGTATCTCATTAGAAAACAACAGACATGGCAAATGAATTAAGGAGAGATAATTTAAGAATTATTGGACTACCTAAAAGCTACAGTCAAAGAAAGAGCCTGCATATCATATTTCAAGAAATCATCAAGGAAAATGGCCTGATATCCTAGAAGCAGAGGGTCAAATAGAAATTGAAAGAATCTATTGATTACTATGTGAAACAGATACCAAAATGAAAACTTCCAGGAAATTTATAACCAAATTCAAGAGCTCTGAGTTTAAAGAGGAAATACTTCAAGCAGCCAGAAAGAAACCATTTAAATAACTTTGAGATATAATCAAGACTGGATAAGATTTAGTAAATACTACATTATTAATTGAATATAATTTTATTGAGTTATGGAATAAAAATAATGTATTTAATATGTCTGTTTTTCTGCATTTGGTTGTTATTTTTATGCCCTTATATATGGTCTTTTTTTGTTTAACAGTGTCATGTATAGCTGAGGAAAAAAGTATACTCCTTTGTTTCCCCAGAGGTCTATCTAGCTTCTATCTCTGTCTCTACAGTATTTTTATTCATTGCTATTTATAATGCATATATAGAGAAAAATGGGATCTAATGGCAAAAATTTTTTATAGCAGCTTTTTATTGTAGAAAATTTCTAGAAACGAAAGTGAGTGTGCATAAATTGCAGAATGGCTAAACAAATGATGATATATGAATATCATATTGTGGGGATCAAATGAAATAATATTTAAGTTTATTGTGAACATAAATTCTACATAATTGTACCCTTTTAGAATGATGAACTTAGAGAAGGAATTTAAATTTCCTTCTAACTTCAAAAATTTTACTATAAATGAATTGATTATACCGGGATTATTTTAAGTCAGTGACTGGATGCTTAGTATTTAACTTTTCTTTCAAGATACTATTTTCAAGAAATACATAATGATCCTTAAATATTTTTGTGTCTTATCCATTCTGTCCCTCACATATTGCCAATATTTTTCCAATGCCACCTCAACCATATCACTCATCTGCTCAAAAATATTCAGGGGATCTCTATTGTCTATGGAATAAATTATAAGGTACACATGCAGAGCAACACACAATGTGGCTCCATCTATTGTTCTAGTGTTATTTCACAGTCTTTTGGGCTCTAAATTCCAGTAAAATGAAATTAGATGTTTACTGTAATCATTATATATTTTTATGAATCCATGGCTTCATATGCAAACCTCTATGCCTATAATGTACTCTTATCTAATTTATGTTCAAGTGATATTCTGCCTTAAATGCCCAGCATAGATATCACCTCCTCCATGAAGTGTTCCCAGTGTTACCTATGAAATTGAAAACAATCTCTATCTATAGATTTTCTTAGACTGCTTACTTCTATTTCACATCTATTACATTCTACCTTGAATTCTCCTTTCTTGTGTATTTGTCTAACCCAGGGGTGGGGAATCTGTGGCCTTGAGTCCACATATAGCCATCTATGTCCTCAAGTGTGGCTCTTTGACTGAATCCAAAGTTCACAGAACAAATCCCCCTAATAAAAGGATTTATTCTGTAAAACTTGGACTTAGTCAAAAGGTCATACCCTAGAACCTGGAAGGTGACATGTGACCTCAAGGCCACAGGTTCCCCAACCCTGGTCTAACCTATTAATAAACTACATGTTATTTGAAGTGAAAGAAAATTTGTGTTTTTTTCATCTTTGTATCACCAACACTAAAGCAATGCTAAAACAGCAGGAAATTAATGAATTTTTGATGAATTGACTATGCTCTAAAATATAATAACTCCAAATATTTAATGTTTTGCTGTGCATTTTTAATATAGTCTTTTTATGACTATTTCTAGCCATGCAACCCATTCATTCCACCAAGTCTCAGTATGCCTCCATTGCATTTACCTTTTTGAATTTATATTTCTAGTTCATCTTATCACCTGTTCATCATGTATTTGGGTTTAGATATCTAGGTTATCAATTTGCAGCTAGTTCTTTTCAAATATTGTCTTCTCCGAATTACCACCCATTTCTGCTGATATTTTTCTTATCTTGTACCTCCTGCTCTCAATTCTCTCTTCAAAGATATATTTGGGCAATTTTCCACCTCACATAATTTTCAGATTAAAACTGTTAATTGGACATGCATATCTTAAGGCAATGTACATTTTATGTGACTTGGTTAAATGCTTTCTACACCTGTTCTGGAGTCTATCATTACTATATTTTATAAGGGAATCTAGAAATCTGACCAATTTTCCCCCACCAAACACCCTTTAATTCCCCATTCTCTTCTGAAGCCTTAACCCACACCCAGGGTACTTGTATTAAAGCTATAATAAAGATGGAATTGACAGGTCTTAAAAGTTTGGATATGAAGGAGTGATAGAGAATGATGAGTCAAGGATGTTTTTGTTGTTTTTGTTGCAAGCCTAGGTGACTGAAAGGATGATGATGCCCTCAGAAGTAATAGGGAAGTTAGGAGAAGGTAAAAGGTTAGGGGGAGCAATGATGAAATCAGTTTGGACATATTGAGTTTGGATGTCTAAAGGGAATTGAGAAGCCCAATAAACAGTTGGAGATCTCATCAGAGAGTGTAAAGCTAGATAAGTAGATCTGAGAATCGTCACCACAGAGATGACCATTGAGTCTCCAGCAACTGATAAAATCATCAAATGGAAGCATATAAAAAGATGAGGAGAAGAAGATGATGCATTGAACCCCAAGGGCCCTCTATGGCTAATGGGAGTGACCTGCATGAAGTTATGATTAAAAAAAATAACTGGGCAGGAATGGTTGGATAGGTAGGACAAGAAGTAGAGGATAGTAGCATCAGGAAAAAAACTAGAAAGAAGAAAGGATTAAGGAGAAGAGGTTGGTAGTTTTAAAGGTCTGAGAAAAGGCTATATGTATTTAGAAAGAGCAACTTAGGTTGAATGATGGGGTTAGAAACCAGACTTTAGTACATGGTTAAGAAGAGTTAAAGGAAAGAAAGTGGAAAGACCTTCAAACTTGGGCCATAAAAGCTTCTAGATAGATATAAGGGAAGTGGGTGGCCCAGAATAAGGCCAATGCCCAAAGCATAGGCTAGATGATGGAGAACACCTAGAGGAGAGATAACCTGCCACAAGATAGCTTAGGGCCAGAAAACCAAATGCCTTTCCAGACTACTAAACATACCCAGGACTTCATGGTTCATGGAAATGTTTTGAATGAGTGATGAAAGGACAAAATTAATGAATACATCAGAAAAAAATAATATTCCCTTACTTTGTTACATGCACTGTACTAAGTACTAGGAATATAAACACAAAAGAGACAATCCCTTCTCTCAAGTAGCTTACGTTCTAATTGGCAGAAACAGCACATGTGAAAGTGTTGGTTAGGGTAATAATGTTTTAATCTGGGAAGTTATAGGGATAGAGAGTTGAATCACAGGGGGTTGCTTTATATCCTTTCTAGATACAATGGAAGTACTTGTTTATTCTCCTGAGCTAGAGATGAAAATTGTAAACTTCCTTCATTTCATTCTTTAAGTCTAACGTTTAAAGGTATCTCGAACTTAGTAAATACATAACAGAACTATTTTTTTTCTGCCAAACCCACCCCTCTTCCTAACATTTTTTTTCTTGTGTGGGTAGTACTTTCAGTCACCTAGGTTTCTATCCTCAGAATTTTCCTCAATTTGTTACTCTCTTACTCCTCATATCCAATTGCTTGTTAAATTTACCATTTCTATCTATACAACATTTCTCAAATATGCCTCCTTCTCTCCACTCAGCCATCAGCCTAGGTTAAGTCCTCATCTCTCTTCTGTACTATTGGAATAGTACATTACATGTACTTTGACATTACATAAATGAAGAAAGTGGAATTGTGGTCATGGATTTGTTAGGATTCAGGAAAGGCAGGTTCACTGATACTAGATGAAATTCTTTTTAAAGAATTAAAAGAATTTCATCTGATATAGGGGAGTCTAGAGAAAAGAGATTCTCATCAACTAGTTGTATTCAATATAATAAATAAGAGAAAGTGTTATTTTTGTTTTTATTTTTATTATTTTGAATTTCAGAGATGCAGATGACTTATAGGCCAATAAGAAGTAGCCAACGTTGGGATGATGATTGAAGGCCCATGAGAAGAAGAATGAATACTGGAGAAGGCAAAAGGGAAACAGGCCAAACTGTATGTGTAGATAGATTAGCCTTAGCTAGGATGGAGCATATCTCTTTTCCTGAGACAAGAGGGATGAGGAAGAAAGTGAATAATGGTGCTGAGAATTGTGAGGATTAGAGAAGAGAGTTTGAGAGACCCCTTGGCAGAGGTCGTCAATATTCTCAGTGAAGTAAGAGGCTATGACATCTGCTATAAATGTGGGGAATTAAGGATAGGAAAAACTGTTTGGAACTTTCACTGTAAAGAATGAGATGGATAATAGGAGCTGCTAAGTAGCAGTGAGAGTTCATCCAAGTTTACACATCAATAAATTTATCGTTAAGCATTTTTCTAAAATAGATAGCAGGATATATAAATACATTTTTTCAGTTGAAAAATTTTAGCTGTGTTTCCTACCATCATTATTGTCAGAGCATTATTTATAGCCCAACTAAATTGTGCCCTGAAGGATCACACTTAATATTTTTATATATAAATGTATTTTTAAAGAACAAATTAGACTTACATAAAATTGGAGAGATTAGCACAGTACAAGTCAAATGTCCCTGTGTGCCTTGACAGTTCTGTTAACACCAGCATTTTCTTATGTTACAGGGCATTGTGAAACTAATTTTATCACTGGTGACTAGAATGATTTTTGGGTAGAATGGTACAAAATAGGGGGAAAAGGTTCTAATCAATAAGCAATTGACAGGGACTTAAGTCTTAACTTCATTTCTCAGAGTCTTTCTATCCCAGAGACTTTGAAATTATTGTTTGGCAGCTCACTATGGTTTACCAGTTTAGAAATGGCCATGTAAAAAGAAATTAAAATAAAATATAAAATCCTTGAGACCAAGGCTTGCTAGATTTTTCTCTTCATATTCCTAGCCAATAACACAGTACTTGTCACATAAATGTTCTTTGAATTGAATTGGAAGGCAGCATGCTGACGATAGATTGTTAAATTGAGTTGAGAGATGTGAGTTGGAATCCTAGGTCTGCTACTTGTTGCTTGTGTGACTTAAAAGAAATTACCTTAGCTCTCGATGCCCAAGTTTCCTCATTTACAAAATGAGAGGGTTAAAATAAATGATATTTAAGGTCACTTTGAGTTACAATATTCTATACATTCAAATTATTTAGTAAGACACAGTGTGGGGGGGGGAAGTGCAAAAGGAAATAAAAATGCATCCACTTTCCTTACCTTCAGCCAAAAAATGTGGTTGCAGGCAAGGGAGAACAACTGAACACACGACTGTAATGAAGAGATGATTTTCTGTCACCAACAAGGAATAATCTTGTGCCTGAGCAATACTGAAAAAAAAGGAAGTAGGGCATGACTTTTCATTGCTCCTTAGGTCTCTTTGTCTCTGTCTCTCTTTTCTCTCTCTCTGTCTCTTTCTATCCCTGTTTCTGTCCCTGTCTCTCTATTTTTACTCCTTCAGTGGCATTTGTGCTTCGTTTTAAAAATCTATATAGAAAGTCTGATGGAAAATTAATATTAAAATGATGTGCCTTTTCTTTTTGGGGTGATGAAGGGAAGTTTTCAGTTTCCTAAAGGCAATTCAGTTCACTCTTCTCTTCTTGTTTATAATTAAATATATACTTATGTGGTGCACATATAGACTGTGAGGGTATATACATCCTAATATTATTTTCATTTCTTATTATAGGCAAATTATTATTGGTAAAATGTAGAAGCTTCAATATTTGATCAATGAGTATATTTTAAAGCAACTCTGAAAAACTGATTCATAAGCAGGCTCAACATCAAGATAATGGTGGAGAATTAATATTTATATTAACAACTCGAAAATGTTTCTTAAATTATACAAATATTTTAGGTAAGAGAAAAGGATAATTTGAGACAAAAAAGACAGATGCATGTTTACATTAACTTACTTTCCCCTACATATTTAGTACCTATATAATAGTAAATAAAATGCTTCTTATTAATATAATGTATATGTCATACATAAGCATATTACTTACATAATAGCATACTTAAAGTATAACTTTTTTGCATTGAAAATGATGTAAATAGTGTTTCAAATGTGTATTTTAAATGTGATACTGAAGGGTCCTTTAGAATATTTATGATCCATTCTCAGTTAACTTGAGGTTGAAGGTAATTCTTAATAGATTTTCAGGGAAATTAGGTTTAATTTTGAAAATAAAAAAGCAATTCAAATTTAGGTTCTTTATATAGAATTAATTTGTAATTGTCAAGATTTCAATGGAAGAGAAAATATCTCCTCTAAGTTATTTTCATTAGCTTATTAGAATGTTTTTTAATTTGAAATTTTTTCTTTTTCTTTTTTCTTTTTCCTTTTTTGAATTAATTTATTTTCTTGTTTACATCACTCTGCATATGTAGATTTTGAGTTACAATTTTTCTCCCCATCTTTCCCCTACTCACAACCCAAAACAGTGATCTCACTGTAAAGCCCCTCCCCCAATCTGCTGTCTTCTGTGTCCTCCCCCATTGCCCCTCTAACTTTCCAGTAGGACAGGATGGATCTCCCTACCCCAGTGCCTGTATGTCTTAATTCCCGGTTGCATGTAGTTAATAATAATAATAATAATAAATAATATATGTATATATATATTTAACATTTGACTATAGGACTTTAAATTCTGGATTCTTCACCTTCCTCCCTTGTCACCACCCCCACTGGAAGGACAAGCAATTCAACTCAGGCTATACATGTGTAATTACGCAGAACATCTCCATAGTGGATGTATTGTGAGAGACTGGTTATATGTCTCTTCTTCCTATCCTGCCCCACCTTGTTCTGTTCTCTACTTTGTCCCTGTCCCTTTACAGAAGTATGAGCTTCCAGCAACCCTCCCCCTGAAATTTTTTCTATGTATATCTATTTATATACATTTCTAATTATTCTATCAATCTATGTATCTATGTATCTAACTTCTGTCTGTCTGTCTATCTGTCTATCTATCTATTTAAGAAGCTAGGTGGTAGTGTGGATAAAGCACTGAACATGGAGTCATCATCTGAGCTTAAAGCCTGCTTTAGATTTTTAATAGCTGTGTGACTCAGTATAAGCTTTTCTTTGACTCAGTTTCTTCATTTGTAAAATAGGGATAATAATAGCATATAGCTTCCAGGATTATTGTAAGGATGAGATATTTTGCAATGTTTTGCAATCATTAAAATGTTTTATAAAAGCCACCTACAATTATTGCAAGCCCAATCATATTACTCCCACCCCCAACCCCCAAATTAAACTCCAATGTCTGTAACCTCTATATCAAATATCAAATCCTCTATTTGGTGCACAGAGTCCTTCATAATATACCTCACAATCTTTACAGTATCTTCACAGTTTTTGCCACCCTCACCCTCACTTCATGCTTTTTGATACAGTGACATTGTCCTCCTGGCTGTTCCATAAAAAGAGATTCCATCTCTCATCTTTGGATATTTTATCAAACTTTCTCCCATGCCTGAAACACTTTAATTCCTCACATCTGCCTTCCCTTGTCTCTACCATCATCTTCCTTTCCTGGCTTCTTTCAAATCTGGTTCAAATCCCATTAAATTCCATTTTCTACAGGATACCTTTTCCAGTTCTTAATTCTAGTGACTTTCCTCTTAATTATTTTTATTTATGCCAAATATAATTTGTTTGTACATTTTCATTTGCTTGACATCTTCCACATTAGACTGTGACCCCCTTGAGGACAGGGACTGTCTTTTCACTTCTTTGTATCACCAGAATACAGTATATTGTACATAGAAGGAACTTAATGAATGCTTTTTGAGTGAGTGATTTTATATTTTTCTATAGCCATCATTTATTAATATAATTCTGTACCCTCTTATATTAATTTAGCTATCTTCTATAAGGACAAAAGAGGAAAAAATAAGCAAAACCAACATATTACCCAAATCTCACAACATTCGCAGTGTTCCATATAGCCATTGTTTCCACTTCTGTAAAGAAGAAAGGATTTGTACTTCTTCAGGGACAAGTATTTTCATTATAATTAAACAGTATTCAACTTGTATATTAGTTTCCAATAGTACCCCTGCTCCAGATGTAGCCATCTTAAAATATTTAGAGAATTTTATGCTTTTCACTCTTTTAAAAAACATTTTATGAAAATTCTTTTGGAAATAAGGTAAAGAATCCACAAAGATAAAAGAGTTCCATAAGCTAACTATGAGAAAATTATCATGGGTTGGACTTTACATTTATACGTCCAAATGAACTAAACACTGAGCCAGAGGAGAATTATTTTATTATTAGTGGACCTATCTAGAATTAACATTGCTTTATTTTTCCAATAATGTTACTTAGCAACTTTCCCTAAATATCACAGTTATTGACATACATATATATATATATGTATATATATATATGTATGTATGAATCATAGGTAATGAGTCTTTTGCAAGAGAATTTGAAGCTGCTTTTTAGTCACTTTATATTATCTGTACATATATATTTCTATTATAAAGACACATTTGCAAGCATAAAGTGAACATCTACAATCATATTCTGCCCCTAAAATGACATTCAGATGACCAGATTTGACATAGAGAATTGCAGTGCTAAGACAAACTGTATCATCATGGATTTAATCTTCTCCTGGTTGCTTCCTAAGAATTAATTATTGTATATTTCTTTTTTCATTGAATTATATATTGAAGCAAAACCCCCATCAATCAGCATTTATTAATTGAATTCCTACAATGCCCCATTACTGTTCTACACCATATTATTAAATGATCTATTATTACATCACAGCCAGTGATAGGATTTTCATGGCCTCAATTAGTCATCGAGTCCAATATTATGCTTCTCAGCAGGTCCTTTCATAATACAGAAAACAGAGAGTTATTTGATATAGGTCTTTAAATTTCAGGCATTGTACTGTCTCTCATGGTAATAAGTTCCTATTTATTTTCATTAATTAAGTCATTTAGTAAATATTTATAGAAATGGAGTTTTGGCCCATGTAAGACAGAACTCATGAAAGAGCACCCAGATGCTTTAATTAAGTTCACTACTCGGAGCAAATGAATTATAAGCTGAGGTTATGAAATAATTTGCCAGTAAAGTAAATACATCCTTGTTAGTCATCTATAAGGAATGTTGGACATGGCAAAAGATATCTGAAGACTGAAAATGGACAAAACAGGTAGTAAGATCCAATATATCTATTAAACATCTATTAAGCAGCTGATATGTGGCAGGATATGGTCCTGTCTTGTTCAATAATTTTATCATTGTCTTATGGATATAGACTTAGAGAATTCCAGACTTTAAAGAATACTCAGTGACTATCTAGTCCAACTCCTACCTGAAAAAGAAGCTACTAGACAACACGTTCATATCATCATTCAGTCTCAACCAGAAAGTAGATCCTTTGATGGGAAAGTCATTAATTCTTTAATGTCTGATTTAATTAAATAAAAATTTAAGTTTAAAACATTTTGCTAGGGTATGAGTGAGAGAGAAAAGTTAAGTAAGAGATATTTCCTGCTCTCCTAGTAACTGGGTTCTAATAGAGAAAATTAGGAAACATGCAAAAAAGCAAACAATTGAAATATCATTTGGGGCAGTAAAAGAGGTGCTTTTCCTAATACTTTACACATTGGTATTACTCAAAGATCCACACTACCACTCTCTTTGGACTCTTCAGAACACATTATTTTTTTCCATTTCTAGTTGATATAAAAAGTATCTTACTAATGATAACAATCCATCCCCTCAGAATGGATATAGGATTTGTTTTGTAACCTTCTAATATATTTAATGTATTGTCTCTATATTAGTCATTTATCCCCCTTCTTAGGCTGTAATCTCTTTGATGACAAGGACTGAGTCTTATCTAAACTTAACCATTCCCCAGCCTCTTACATTGTATTCTACTAATCACAGGCATTTAATACATTTTTGCTGTTGGTTGGTTATACCTAAAAACTCCAGTGTCTTTGCTTATTTTAGACTTTTCTTTTTCCCTTCCACATCAGTAATGAATCAAAGACTGAAGTTTTCAAAGCTTTACCTCCTCAGTTCTTCAAGATGAAGAGTAGCTTATTTAGTGAACTTAAGTTTTTATAAAACCATCTTCTAATACTGCTTCCACAGGAACTGTCCAAGAATACTGGTTTGATATTTTTTGGATGCAGCAGACAGGGATCATTTTTTCCCCTTTACAAATAGAGAGTTGTTGGCAACTAAAATTTTTAATCACTAAATATTATAAGTTCATCAGGAAAGACCTAAATTTTATTGGAGTCTGAATATACTAGAGCAAATTATTAAACATTCAGAATAGTTCTCTTGTTCTTTATTTTTAGGACATTATGGTGACAGAGGAAATTAAAATTCTCATCATTTAGCCAAGGGTGAACTAAATAAAAAATGAACATATCATCCTTTTGAAAAGTCAGGTTGACTTAGAAAATGTTGACAAAATCCATGAATTAGGTGGCTAATATATTAATATATTAGTGCCACTTTGACAAAAGATCATTAACATAGGTTGTTTTATGGTAAAAAAAAAACAACAACTAGTCTTCACACTAAAATATTACATGGAGTCTTTTATATTATGGGCCATTTAAAAAAAATAAAGACATTGTGGTACAATGTATAAAATTATAGATTTGGGAGTAAGAATAACCTGTTAAGATCCTGACTCTGATACTTCAAAACTATATTCATAGCTTACACAAGCAGATTAATTAGCCAACACAAGAATGATTTTCCTTCTCTGTGAGGAGGAGATGATGATGCCTATAATATCTACTTCACAGAGTTATCACAAAAATCAAATGAAATAATGTTTGTAAAGCACTTTGCAAACCTTAGAGCCAGAAGAGTCAACAGTTATGGTTGTTAATTTTAATTTAATCATCACTATTATACAATTCTTTCCCTTGTTCTATGTATCCTGCCCCCACAGGTATTCAATGTTTTCCTGTTGTCAATCTAATTATGTTCCTCTGACTTATCTTGGCTTGATGGAAAGCAGTTTGATAACTTTCACTCTAAGATTTTAGTGTATTAGTTTACACTTTGGAAGAGGATCTTCCTTTCAAAGGAGAAGCATGACATAACACAAGGAATGAAATTTTAATAGTGACAGTTCAGGAATCTATTGGGGAAATATTGGATGATAAATTTGGGTCGCATCTTGCCAAATCTACCTATGTACAAAACTAACCTTTCCTAGAGGTACCTTGCCCCTTCATTTTGCCATCACTGGCCACAATGGTTCACAGCTGTCTCCATATTGCATTCCAGTCATTCAAATTTCACCAAGAATTCTTTTTTTGCATGTTAAAAATGATGCAACTGTAGTTGAATTGATGAGATTTCCATTATAGTGTATAGACTTGCAGACTGTGAAAATGAATATTTGTGTAGATAGCTCATAAAGTGAAATTATTTAAATGGTTAAATGATAATTCTGGAAAAAGCATGATTAGGATTTTGTCATTTTCCAAACCTGGGCCCTCTCAAAAGACACCTTCAGCAAGTATCTATAATGAATACTGTAATAAAAGTCAGATTAATTCTTTAAGCCACCTTAGTTTTACAGGTGCTACTAACTTAAAGGCTTTTGTGTTTTTTTTTTAATAATTGTATGAATCCATGAAATCTTTTATTTTCTCTCTCATGGTAGAAATTCAAAAGAGAAAAGGAAAAGAAAAGGAATAGATGAATAATTATAATTGTCTTTTTGTCTACTTTTACTTCTTTACATCAAAAAATTCTACTCTTTGTGGGGAGAAGCCTAAAAATGCCTTCTCCACCCTACAGTCTTTGCCTTAGCATAGGTAAGAGCTATGTCAAATATTATAAAAAGCAAAACAAAACAATCAGAAAAACCATATTTGTTTATGTTAACCCAGTCTAGTTTAATTAAGAGGAAAAGCTAAAGTAGGATATAATAGAACAGGATAGGATAGGATAGAATAGCATAGGATATGTTAGAAAACAGAACACTTTTATGAGGTATCTACTACATATAGAATTTATTGTTGAAACAGTCTATGAGGAATCACATTTGTATTTCTTTTCTTTATTTTTTCTTTTTAACTAAAAAGTTTGCTTATTATTAGTTTAGTTTACAACATTCATTTCCACAAAATTTTGAGTTGCAAATTTTCTCCCCATCTTTCTCCTACCCATCACCCCAAAACAGCAATCCCACTGAATACCCCTTCCCCAAATCTGCTCTCTCCTCTATCATTTCCAATCTCCCCCCCCCCAACTTTCCAGTAGGGCAAAATGGATCTCCCTACCCCAGTGCCTGTATCATCTTATTTCCCAGTTGCAAGTAAAATAACAACAACAATAATGATGATGATATTTTAAACATTTGATTTTAAAACTTTGAATTCCAGATTCTTTCTCTTCTTCCCTCATCACCCACCCTTACTGCGAAGATAAGCAATTCAATATAGTTTTTACAAGTGTAGTTACACAGAACATTTCCATAGTGGATGTATACATATACACACACTCACATATGTGTTCTGTACAGAAAACCCTCCTATACATACATATATGTATATATACCTACCTACCTACATACATACATATATGCATTTATATTCTCTTTAACTATCCTCATACTGAGAAAAATTTCATAGGTTGCAGTGATCATTTTTCCATATAGGAATGTGAAATAGTTCAACTTTAACAAGTTCCTTATGTTTTCTTTTCCCTGTATACCTTTCCATGCTTCTTTTGCTTTTTGTATTTGAATGTCAAATTTTCTAGTCAACTCTGATTTTTTATCAAGAATGCTTGAATATTCTCCACCTCATTGAATGATCATATTTTCCCCAGAAACATTATACTCCATTTTTCTGGGTAGGTGATTCTTGGTTTTAATCCTAGCTCTTTGACTTCTAGAATATCATATTCCAAACTCTTTCATCCCTTAATATAGAAGCTGCTAGATCTTGTGTTATCCTGATTGTGTTTCCACAATAATAAAATTTTTCTTCTTGGCTACTTGTAATATTTACTCCTTGACCTGAGAACTCTGGAATTTGGCTATAATATTCCTGGGAGTTTTTTTTTTGAATCTTTTTCAAGAGGTGATTGGTGAATTCTTTCAATTTCTGTTTTGCCCTCTGATTTTAAAATACCAGGGCACTTTTCCTTGAGAATTTCTTGAAGGATGATTTCTAGGCTCTTTTTTTGATCATGCCTTCCAGGAAATACAATAATTTTTAAATTGTCTATCCTGGATCTATTTTCCAGGTCAGTGGGTTTTCAAATAAGATATTTACATTGCCTTCTATTTTTTTCATTTGTTTGGATCTATATTTTCATCTGTTTAATAGTATCTTGATTTCTCATACAGACATTCACTTTTTATGAAGGCATTGCTCCTGTATATTTCTGAAGGAATTATTCTCTTCAGTGAGCTTTTGAAATTCATTTTCCATCTGGCAAATGCAGCTTTTTAAGGCATTCTTCTCCTTATTGGCTTTTTGGGCCTCTTTTTGCCATTTTAGTTAATCTTTTTTTTAAGGTGTTATTTTCTTCAGTCAGATTGTTGATATGCTTTTCATGAGTTTCTTGCATCATTATCATTTCTCTTCCCAATTTTTCCTCCAATTCTCTTATTTGGTTTTAAAAATCTTCCTTAAGCCCCTCTATGGCCTGTTACCAGTTCATATTTTTCTTGGAAACTTTTGATACAGGTGTTCTGACTTCTTTGCCTTCCTCCTATTCCATGCTTTGATCCTTTTTGTCCCCAAAAAAGTTATATAAGGTTTCATTGCTGTGCTTGCTTTGCTTCCTTTGCTTGCTCATGTTGGCACTCAATTACCTGACTTATGAGCTCCTTGCCACTGTAGAACTTTACTGACAGAGAGGAGAGCTTTGTCCCAAATTGCTGGGGTTTTCACAGCTACCAGAGCAATTAGTTGTGTGCCCTCACCAAAGCCCCTACAAGCTCTGGCCCACTGGCCGCATGCACCAGGACCTCCACCCAAGACAGCAATCCAGATCCAAGCAAGTTAAAATAAGAGCAATTATCCTCTGAATGTTTGCTTGGTCCCCCTACTTTCTATAGTCCAGGAGCTCTGGAAGCAGCCATGTGGTGCACCCAGCCCACCTCTTCTACCTCTTGCTCTGGGACCATGGCCAGACAGTAGCCTTGAGTCCTCCACCCCCCCCACCCCCAGTTCCAACAATCTTCCACACTGTCCTTTTATGTTGTCTTGGTTGTTTATGAATTGAGAAGTTTGGAAGTCACCACAGCTACTGGTGATTCACTCTTCTGAAGTCTGCTCTAGCCACTGCTGGTTCATGGCTGCCCTGAGGCTAAAACTCAGGCTCATAAAGGTCTGGGCTCAGGCCTCAGCCCACTGTGATGTGCCCTTCTGGTAGGCCTGGCAGGCTGCCTTCAGTGGTAGATTTGTTTCTCTCTGTCATTTTTTGGCTTCTATAGCTCTACAATTTGTTTAGAGTGATATTTTATAGGTATTTGAGATGGTTGTAGGAGGAGTACACAGAATTTTCCTGTTTCTGTGCCACCATCTTGGCTCTGCCCCTTCTCTATTTCTTTTATTTTTCTTTAGTTTTTTTTATTATGAATTTAACAATATCTAGTAAACACAAACGTTTCAACATACAGAGGAACAGAAAGAAGAATATATGAGCCTGTGAACTTCAGTTACATCTTGGGTTTTTAATTATATACCAAATTTAATAACATAGTATCCAGATTGCTGTATTTATGACACCATCTGAACTTTAAATTATTTTCTTCTCTAAATTATGATGTATTGATTTTTTCGCATTTATTTCATAACCCCTTAACTCACTTCCTTCATCTTCTACCTCCCTCAGTAGAAAGCCCCTTAGCAAATATGTAATTAAGAAAAATATCAGTACAAATGTGAATTACATTATTTCTCTTTCTAAGAGGCAGATGATGCAGTGGATCTGTACTTGTAGTTGGGAAAACTGGAGTTCAAATCCTACTTATTGGATACTTGCTAACTCTATCATCTTATTCAAATAACTTCATTTGTCTATGCCTCAGGTCCTTAATTTGTAAAATTGTTTGCTATTATACATGGCTTAGGGTATCAAATGGGAAAACGTGTAAAGCATATTGTAAACCTCAGATTATTATATAAAGACAATCTACTATTAGCATTATTCAGTTTTAACTGATAAACATTTGCTTTTATGCCATCAGAATTCTATTTCTGAGGAATAGAATATCACTTAGATTCACTGAACTTCAATGATTTTTTTGTCTTTCAGTATTTGAACAGTTGAAAAGAACCAAACTATCTCATTGAAAGCTTTATGTGATCTTTGGTAAATTGCATAGGTTTTCAGTCTTTTAGTTCTGGTTTGGAGGTTTGGATCCTCAGAAGGGCAGGGGTTATTGATTTTACTAGAGTTGAAAGTCTTTTAAAATATACATAAAATCCCTTTGAAAACTGGGATGACAAACTAAAGAAATTAAAAATTATTCATGTGACGGGAAACTCATAAAGTGATCAAGTAATGGGTCTTCATCTGTAATTCCAGATATTTAGAATCCTTATTTTTGTAGCTTTCCACTTAAAAAAATATGCATTTTAGAATTTTAAGAGAGGCCTGCTTGAGAGGTTTTATATTGAGATCAGTAATCAACTTGGACTTCTTAACATTTTCTAGTAGTTCTTATGTTGCAAACTTAGAATTTTGTAGAGTACTGTAATACATAGAATGTAACAAAAATAAAAAAAAATGTATCTATATGTTGGCACAAAAAGGAGGACAGATTTCTGAAGTAAAGCCCTGGAAGTTAGGAAATTCAATTTAAGATACAATACAACTCTATGTCTTCTACCACCTTGTCAAAATGCAGCTCCATCTTTAAGAGTATTTCATATCCCATTCTGCCTTCATACAAAAGAAAATATGTTATTGTAGCTTTCCTTCTTATCTTTGAGTTTCATTCTTCTACTTGCGTTTGGGTCACAACCTTAACGTACTGTCAATGTATTACCTCAGAAGGAGAAAGGAACTATAAATCAAGAAGGAAATAAAATACTCTGATAATGGCTTCCTTGGTCAATGGAAGGGCTTCCTGAGAAAGGTAAACTGTATTTTAGGCACCTGTCTTTAATGAGAAGTTGCTGTTATATTCTTCTTTAGACCTTAATGCAAGAATTTTTTAGCTTTTCCTCCTCAGTCCCAATATGCCAGTATGAAGGGAGCTAATCTTTCTCTTCTTAGATGTTTTACATGACAAGGTGTGACATTTATTTATATACTCTATATTGCATCCTTTGTATTTATGTGTTGTTTTGGATGCCTAGATTTATTGTGTTGTTACTCAATTCAGACCTGTACTCGGAACAAATAATATTTCTCCCTATATACCATTTTAACCAAAATATTTGGAGTGAATATTAATGTTAACACTAAAAAAGTAAGTAAAATCAAACTCTATTCAGTTGTTTATCAGACACATTTTTTTTTCATTTTAAAAGCTCTTTCTGCAAGGAGACAACTAGTGATGTCATCCTTCTTTAACCTCCCCCACTCCAAGCATTTTGTTTCCTTGTTTGGGTTTTATCTAAACTTCATGCTGTGAAGTTATTCCTATGAATTTGCTTTCCTTTGGACACAATTATAGTTAGCAATTGTCTTTGAAATACAGTGTGATAGAATACTAATAAATGGAAGATCATTGTTCATGATATAATATTAACAAGGAGAAAGTCTGGATTTCTGATTCCATTGATTTAGGAAGCTCCCAGATCAGAAAAATCCCTTTGTCAATGTAGGTTGACACCTACTCTGCAACTTAAAGTTTTAGAATGCTGCCTAGATCACTGAGAATTTTAATGTCATGTTTGATATTTTAAGCAAAAGGGTAAACTGAGGCAGATCTCTGTACACGGTAACGTTTATAAGTAGGGGCATAGGTCAGTGGCTTCATCCATTTATCCAAAGACCCTGAGCATAAGGACAAGCTTCCCTTTTGTAAATTTTGGGGCATACAGAACAAAGAACAGAATAGAGTAGGTGATATCATGTGGTTGATGACAACATGATTGGTTACAAAGCTGGGGTACAGGGAACAAAATAATTGGTTAGAAATGTGGCAATGGGGGCTAGCAACAAACTCTCTTTTTCTCTCATGAGACTAAGAAGTGCCCATTGTTTGGACCCAGGTGTGAGACAGCAGCAAAGACTTTTGGACAGCAAAGCAGACATCCTCAAAGATCACTTGGCAGTGTAAAGGTGTCAAACCTGATTCCCTTTCTCTTCGTATACATTCTACAAGGTCAGTTATAGTTCTTGAGCAAGACAGCTGTATTTTTAAACTTAGCCCATTATAGACCAGGTGAATTCTGTACTAAATTCAGAGACAAAAAACCATGACTTAAGCAGTAACAGGACAAAAATCAATTAACTGTAAATAGGATCAATAAGAAAATGATACAGGATCAATCTTAATTTTCTCAAGTGACTTATCCACTTGACTTGTCTAAGGGCATACAGTCAGCATGTGAGCATGTGTCAGAGGTAGTTCTTGAAGTTGGCTCCAAGATTGCTGTAACAAGCTCCCTATGATAGACAATAAATGATGGTAGGAGTAAATGTTTGTTGATGTGAAGTGAAGTGAATTATAACAAAACTACAACATATAGGCCTTGGATAAAGGTTAACTAAATAATGTTTACAGGCCCACAGTAAATCTATGCACATATTATGATATTTTCAATATGATGAGATAAGGCATTAACTTATTACTCCATCATATGAAGAGACCTGGGAAAACTCAGGTGGACGCAGGGTAAAGGGATTTATGTAAGGTGTCTGTATTAGTCTTTTGAAATAGCTGGTCACAGCTTATGTATAAATAAGCATGTGCTAGAAATCACTACATAATAAATCTTAACAATTATTATATTCTTTATTGAATGTTATACAACACTAAGCAGAAACCAGCAGTTTCATGGTCTACTTCTGCTAGTCCAGAAGTCCCAACCTCACTGCATAGTTCTGCTGATCTTGAGGCTCAGCTTTCTAATATGAGTCCCTACTCATCAAAGGTGTATGGTGACAAGGAAATTATTTTCCTAAAAAAAGATAAAACCAATATCCTCTTCATTAGGAAAGGTTTTTATGCATATATAGGAACAAATACTATATACATAATGTTTTGATTTTTATTTGAGTCTAATGTATATACAAGGACCCACAATATGGTAAAATATGATTGTGACAGAGGATTCCCATCTGATTCATAAGGAAATATGCTTCTCAGCTTTATGATATATCTAAGTGTGTGGGTGATGGGATGTAATAGGGTCTAAGTTTTTTTGCTACAAGAAATCTACAACGCAGGAAATATAAAAATTGTGGTATATGGAGCTAGGAGATAAATTAATTCCTAGGAAACCAAAACTTAAGAGAAATCCAAAACATAGATATTATCATGTGACTAAAAGAGGTAAACATTTGACCTGCATGAACAAGGCTTTCGGGGACATCAAGTTCTCAGCCATTCTGGTGGAGCCCCTCCCTGACCCTATCCCAGGCCCTGCCCTGGCCCCTCTGGAGCTGGTGGGGAGCCCCAGTGATGGTGACTGAGCCTCGCTTGCCCCAGAATGGCTCAGGCATCCCCCTCACTCATTCTTCCCTTCACCTGTCAGTCCTTCTATATCCTCCCCCTAGATGCAATTTTTACTTCTCTCAATTTAATAAAAACGTCACCCAGAGCAGGTGGGGTGGCCTGGGGGTCCCTGGCATGGATGGGCACTGCAGCCCCAGCCCAAGGCTCCTTGTAGAGTAGGCCAGCCTTCCCTTGGAGGTCCCAGCCCCCCGAGGCTCAGACAGTCTGCCTGTCAGATGGGAGAGGCTGCCTTGACTTCTCTTTGTCATCTGCTTCCTGAACTGAGCTTGGAGTTCAATGAAACACCCATCCAATAAACTTGCCAGCCATTGCCTCTCTCCCTACCCCCCCCCCCCAAAAAAAAGAAGTAAACAATCAATGTTTGTAAGAACCTCTGCCTTCTGGGGACACTAAGGAAACCGTACTGAAGTATGGGATATTTGTGGTATTTTGACCAAGTTATATTTAGATTATGAGTCACCTGGTGACATCATGAGTCATCCCCTTCAAACCCCTCATTTTGCACACAAGGGCACGGAACCCCTGGAGGTTGTGAATTGTCCAAGGTTACAATGATAACAACCAGGAAAAGAGATATGCAGAGTCAATGTTCTCACTCCTGTTTCCTATTCCATTTGTTGAGGTTCACTGGCTAAATTGAATTCTTCTGTTTTTTGCTTGCTTTATTATATTTTTTAACATAAATTAACTTTTGTTTATTTTTAGTTTAAATCATTTCCACAAGATTTTAAGTGACAAATTTTCTGCCCATCTTTCCCCTACCCACCAGTCCAAAACAGTGACCCCATGTTTACCGCCTTGCCCAATCTGCTCTCTCCTATATCCTTCCCCATCACCCTTCTGACTTTCCTTTAGGGCAAGATAGATCTCTTTACCCCGGTGCCTGTATATCTTAATTGCCAGTTGCATGTAAATAACATGTATATATATATGTGTGTGTGTGTGTGTGTGTGTGCATAGAGAGAGTTAATATATATGTTCATATATATATATATATATATTAATATTTGATTGTAGAACTTAAAATTCTAGATTCTTTCCATACCTCCCTTATCACCCACCTCCACTGGAAGGACAAGCAATTCAATACAGACTGTACATGTGTAGTTTTGTAGATCATCTCCACAATGGACGTATTGTGAAAGACTGAATATATTTCCCTCCTTCTTGTCCCGCCCCCACTTGTTTTCTTGTCTACTTTGTCCCTGTCCTTATACAGAAGTCTGTGCTTCTAATAATCCTACCCCAGCTGAATCTGTCTTCCCCTCCATCACCCCCTCTCTCATCTCCTTCCCCCTAATCTCTTGTAGGGCAAGATACCTAATTTAGAGTGTATGTCATTCCTTCCCTAAGCCAAATTCAATGAGAGTAAGGTTGACCTATTCCCTTTTGCCTTTCCATTCTTCCTCTCCATTGTAAGTTATCCCTTGCCTCTTCTATATGAAATGATTAACCCCATTCTGTCTCTCCCTGTCTCCTGTCATTTGATTCCTCTTCCATCTCTCAATTTCACCTTTTCAAATATCATCCCTTCCTATTCAATTGATCCTGTGCCCTCTGTCTATGTAAATGTATATACACACACACACATGTTTTCATATGCATGTATACCCTCCTATATAGACCTATGTGTATATATATGCAAGGATATTCCCTTCACCTATCCTCATACTGAGAAAATTTTCATAAGTTACAATGATCATTTTTCCATGTTGACATGTAAATAGGCCAACTATGGTAAGTTCCTTATGATTTCTTTTCTAAGTTTACCTTCTCATACTCCTTGTATTTGAATGTCAATTTTTCTATTCAGTTATGTTTTTTTTTCTGCAAGAATGCTTGAAAGTCCTCCACCTCACTCAGTGACCATATTTTCCCCTGGAACATTATATTCAATTTTGCTGAGTAGGTGATTCTTGGTTTTAATCCTAGCTCCCTTGATCACTGGAATATCATATTCCATGCCCTTTGATTCGTTAATGTAGAAGCTGCTAGATCCTGGGTAATCCTGCTTGTGTTTCCACTGTATTCAAATTGTCTTTTCTTGGCAGCTTGCAATATTTTCTCCTTGATCTGGGAACTTTGGAACCTGGCTATAACATTCCTAGGAGTTTTTTTGGGGGGGCCTTTTTCAGGAGGTGATCAGTGAATTCTTTTAAGTTCTATTTTACCCTCTGGCTGTAAAATATCAGGGCAATTTTCCTTGATAATTTCTTGAAGGATGCTTTCTAGGTTATTTTTTTGATCATGGCTTTCAGGTAGTCCAATAATTTTTAAATTGTCTCTCCTGGATCTATTTTCTAAGTTAGTGGTTTCTTCAATGAGATATTTCACATTGCCTTCTATTTTTTCATTGGGATCTGTTTAATAGTATCTTGATTTCTCATAAAGTTCTTTGCTTCCATTTGCTCCATTCTAATTTTGAAGGAGTTATTCTCTTCAGTGAGCTTTTGACATTCTTTTTCCAACTGGCAAATTTGACTTTTTAAGGCATTATTGGCTTCTTGGGCCTCTCTTGCCATTTGAGTTAATCTATTTTTAAGGTGATATTTTCTTCAGTTAGGTTGTGGGCTCTCTTTTCATGATTTTCTTGCATCATTCTCATTTCTCTTCCCAATTTTTCCTCTACTTCTCTTATTTGGTTGTAAAAATCCTTCTTAAATCCTTAAATCCTTCAAAAACCTCCTCAATGGCCTGTAACCAGTTTACATTTTTCTTGGGAGCTTTTGGTGCTATAGTTCTGACTGTGTTGTCTTCCTCTTGATCCATGCTTTGATCCTTTTTGTCCCCCAAAAAGAAATCTAAAGTTGGGTTGCTGTGTTTACTTTGACTCCTTTGCCTGCTCATGTTGCCAGTCAATTACTTGACTTTTGGTCTCTCTGCTTTCAGAGGTAAGAACTATGTCCCAAATTGCTGGGGTTTTCACAACTGCTGAAGCTATTAGGAGGCCACCATCTCTGCAGCCCCCACCAGCTTTGGCTCACTGGTCATGTACCTCAGGACCACCACCTAAGACCATGATTCCAATACAGGCAGGTTAAGGCAAGAGCACTTAGAATCTGAATGGTTGCTTGGCCCCCCTGAAATCTGCTGCCCTGGAGCTCTGAAGCAGCCATGTGGATGTGGCTGTGGGGCTGCTGCATTTGTTGCTTCTTTGTCGTGGAAGCAGATGGCCAGACCCACATTTCTCCCCCAAATTAAACTGAGTTCCACTGATCTATCACTTTGTCCTTGGTTCTTATGGGTGGATAGTTCTGCAAACTGCCACATCTGCTGGTGATCCACTCTCCTAAATGCTCCAGCCACAGCTTGTCCTGGTGGCCATGGTGCTGAAGCTGCAACTGCTCTTGGCTCCCAGGGGACTGTGATGAGCCCTTCCCATCCTGCCTGCCAGGCTGTCTTCGGTGGAAGTTTTGTTTCTCTGTATTTTTTGGGTTCTGGAGGTCTAAAATTTGTTTAGAGTCATATTTTATAGGTATTTGAGGTGGTTATGGGAGGAGCTCACAGAGTTCTCCTCCTTCTATGCCACCATCTTCTAGATTGAATTCTTTTTAAAACAACTTAAATTTGAGAACATGTTTGAAGACCAAAGGTTTCTAAGTGCTAGAAAGCATATATTTTATTTTCAAATTTATACTCAATATTCAATTTGATTTTATCATGGTGTTAACTGTAGCCTAAAACTTAATATTCACTTTGAGTTAGTTGCTTGGCACATGTGTTGGTTTGAACCTTCTGGTTCCATGATGGGTGGTATAGTTTGGGTTTAAGCCCCATGGACTCTGGCCTTAGGGGTAACCTACCAATTAACCCTTCATTAGACTTTGCTTATCAGGTGCTATAACAGGCAATTTTTGTGTGTTAAAAAGACTGCATTTGAGAACTATGCTGAATTATAAATGCATTGAAAATGTGTTGATGAAGAGTTAAATGAAGCACACTACATAAAGGACTCTAAATCTAACTACACATAGTAAGTAATATTTCATAATAAGTACTAGGCAATGTATTAAGTGATATTTCAGGTAAACTTATGATGATCAAGTTGGAGTCAGGAAGACCTGAGCTCTAAACCTGCCTTGGACATTTACTAGCCATGTGATTTTGCAAAAGTTACTTAACTTCCATCATCCTCATTTTCCTCATCTGTAAAATGAAGATTATAATAGCACCAACTTCACAGGGTTGGTGTAAGAATAAAATAATTTAACAAATATTCAAGTTTTTAAACTTTAAAGTGCTATATAAATAATAGCTATTAAGCATTATTTTCAATTAAACAGTTTTTTAATGTTGACATAACCTCATTCATTTAGCATTCATCTTACAATCCTTGTGATTTATGTTTTTAAGATATTGATTACTTTTGCAAAGTAACTTGATGAGAGTAATGTTTTAATTACTTTCAAATTTTGTAATTTTGAAAGAAACAGTTAATTTCGTTTTATTATGGCACTAACTATGAAGTATTTTAAAAGGGAGTCAAGGATGAAAATAAAATGTACAGAATAAACTAAAATAAATAGAACAACAGGGAGAGATGCTCCTAACTGCTGAACCAGCACATTTAAATAAAATAATAAAGACATTTTTAAGTGGTATATAAGCATGTGAAAAGGATTAAGATACTGAGGTTAAAATAAATACAGTGACAAGACATCCATTATTATGGAATTCATTTTATCAATAAATAATTAATAGTACAATGAGAGGCAACATGGAAGAGGGGATGCAGTGTTTACCTTTGAATCAGGAATGGTCAGGTTCAAATTCAGCCTCTACATATACTTGCTGTATGACTCCAGACAGGTTGTTTAGCTTCTCAGTGCTCTGACAGCTATTTTAAGACTAAAAACTGCAGGGCAGTTACTTATATGTAGTGCTACAGATTATTTCTTCATTGGAATTTTTCCACACCAATAAGTTATAGGGTCTTGCACAAAAAATACCAAGGAAAGACTACATTATGAAGTGTATAAACTCATAAGCTTGCAATTAGAACATTTGTTTCCACATCCTTTTCCAGTCACTTAATAGCTGTGGCATGGGCAAATCACTTAGCATCTCTTGGCTACAGTTCATCTATAAAATGGGGGGTGGGTTTCTAACTAGATGGCTTCTAAGATACCTTCAAAATCTAAATCTATAATTCTATTATCTTCACACATATTTCAAATTAAAATTTAAAACCAAATCCTTGCATTTCCAATGTAATAAAAGAACCTATTATCTCATCAAATACAATGAGGATGTTTTGTAGCACCTGCAAATGCTCTTATGTTTTCCATATTTAATACTCTTTCATTGTATGTTACTGAGTTTTATGTTCACTCCATTATTTTTATTCTAATGATGAATATTGCATTGTCCTCATGCCTCAAAAAGGCATCCTGCTGTATCCTGACTGCTGGTTATTCCTGACTTTATAGTTCACTTTCCCCTGCCCTAAATCCTATGAAATTGACTTTTCAATATTGTATTTGGTGTGGTTTTTTTGTAAGGTCCTCCAAAACATATCCACAAACATAGCTCCAAATGGCACCTCTGAATTACTATAGATTACTTTCTTTTTCCTGGACCTCCTGCACTTGAAAGGTCTCACTTTCTCTCTGAAGTCAGCAAGTTTACCCTCAAGAGCACTTTTCTCACAGGTGTTACTCACATGACTTGATCTCACATTGAATACCTTTGTTTTCTTGGAGCAGATTAAATTCTCATTTTCCTGAATGCAGCTGTTACCACTTGTCAGGTTTCATGTAGCTACCTAGTCCTTAGGATAATCATACACTTTTTGAAAACAAAAACAAAACTCCCCCCAAAACTCTGTATAGGCCCCTTCAATGGTTTAAGTTTAGAATCTGTAATTGTCCAATCATACACTCCTGTTTCATTCTCTAGCATTTATAAGAAGTGCCAACAAAAGTAGCCATATGAATCAATCCTGGTTTTTTGGTAGACTTTCATGTGACTGGACTTTGTTTAAATATACCATTTCCTTATTATTTATCATGAAAGTTCCCAGTTCAGGTCAGGTTCCATAGTTCTTTCAACATATTAACCTTAATCCCAGGTCTTTGCTTCATCAATGTACAGTGGATGATTCAGGTTAAATGAAAGATTTCGAAGAAAGAGGAGTACAAATTTTACAAAATGAAGGAAAGGGCTATATCATTTCACATTTAAAGTAAAGATGCCTTCTGTTAATTTTAACTTAATTTAATTTTAAGACAATTTTAAAATCTGGCCACAGGCCACCTTTTATTATTTATTTGTTCATGTTTTCTTTTTTTACCTATCTTTGACATTTCCAACCACTAATATGGCCCATAGCTCTCATTATCTCCCACCATTTTCTTTAGAAAAAAAATTTTCAAGTGAACTTTTTATAAGCCAGTGTTGGCCTTGAGTGGCCAACTTATCTTGTCTCTTATTTTTTGGTACAATAGTTAAATACTTGTTGCTCTCCTGTTGTTTCTTGGTCCTTTCCTCTCCTAGTGGTGATAGAAAACATTTCCATTAAACTTAAAAATGGAGAAGTCAAAGACTTTACTTTTAGTCATTTAATTTTTTTTATACTATACAATGTTTCTAAAAAGTTGGGTTGGAGCTATTGTAATTTCAATAAGTGTCCTGATTTTCTGCACTTTTAATTTGGTGTTAATTTTGATCATTGCACCAACTTACTAATGATTTGACTGAACACAGAAAACTGTTTCTGAAATCATGTCCAATTTGGTAATAAGGAATTTTGTGTGTTGAAATTGTGTCTCACACCCCTTAGCTCTGTTTAATGTAGCCAACAGCATGCTCTGCACTCCATCTTCATCAGGTAGAAACATCATTGAATGCAGAGTCAATCAATCAAGCAAACAAACAGTATAAACTACTAGCAAAAATATCAAAACCTTTACTTAATAATTCAATCAATTCATCAAAGGTATAAGGGAGATAAAATTGAATGAAAGTTATAAAGTTTGCCTTATAGGAACTGTTTTATGATTGGTTGAAGAAATCAGCAACATTTTATGTGTCTTGGATAAAGCAGCAAAAACACATCAAGAACGCGAGATTCCAAAAGCAGCACAACTTTCTTTGATGGAATACCTCCAGTCAAGCCCAGAAAGTGAATCATTGTAGGGGCTTGGGTAGAAGGGAGGTAAAGTCACATGAATAAGAATTTATTAAGCACTTAATATGTCCCGACTATTGTTAAATACTGGGGAAACAAATGCAAATAAAGAGAAAGTCAGAACTTGTTTTTAAGGAAAATTCAAATGGGGGAATATGATATGTAAAAAGGAATTGAAGAGTGGGACGAGGTACTCTAATGGCAGAAGGTGAAGTCCAGAGACTCAGACATGGGTTTGGGAGAGAAATGAATGGTATCTGGCTTGGGCCATTTCTCATAATGGAGGCTCCAGGAAGAAATCACCAATCAAACAATATGGATGGCATGGCAAAAAGATGTTCCAGAGTGAGAAAGCCTTAGGGTAGAAGGAAACTCTCAGAGAGAGAAGCTAGTTGAAGCATGGTCTTAATGTACAAAACTGGGAGAAGAAAATGGTGGCTGACCTCTATCCATCCTTAAGTTGTTTTTGGTAGTCAGTTGAAAATTTCAACTCTTGAACGAGTCTTTTTGTAGAGCATCAAAAGGCTGGCTTATGCTATCATGAGATAACAGTGCTCCATGATTCTTTTTCTCCCATCCACTAGCAGATATGATTTGTTAATTGATATCATCACTGGCACACTCTGTTGGTATTTTATTACACTACTTTTCCTCTCTGAGACTGAGTTCTGTTGATCATAAATTTAGCCTATAGGAGAAAATGCAGGCTTGCTTCTTTATGATTCCTTCTTCATGACAACCAAATGATTCTGATAGAGTTTCTAAATATTTGGAATTATACATTAATAGATCTAGATAAATAAATGTAGGTTCTTAACATGAAAAGTAACTTTCAAATTACATATACTCAATAGATTTGTGATCCCATCGGTTTGTGCATTCATTGGAATGGTAGAGATAGAAAACTTTCCATGCCAGTCAATCCTATTTGTGGACCTATTATGCATATCCTCACTCTGATGCAGTGTCATCCAGTGTTCTAGAAGTCTTTTCACTTGCTCCTGTTATAATAAAAATAACCCTGCAGTAGCACCTTTGGTATGAGCAAAACTCATCATTGGTATCAGCAAAATTGTTGATACTCTGGTGATGTGCTGTTTATGCTATTCATTATTGACCATTTCATTTATGGTTTCTGCTGGGCATTACCTCTCTACAAAGTCCTGTAATTCTGCTCTATATTTTGCTGTTTTCTTGTGGTGTCTGTAGTGGTTTTGCATTATGACTGAGCTATTCTCTGCCATCATCTGCTAACCTTTAGTTCTTCAAGAAGACAGAGGCTCTGTTTTCTTTCCTTTCACTTTGGCCAAAGGATGACTTTATGAACTTCAAAAGATCAGAAAATGTGGAATTCCCATAAATGTCATTGGAATAGCAGTGACTGATGGTAGCTTAATGTAAAGAGCAATGAATAGAAAATCCCAAGGTTACCAACTCTCAAAATACAGCATAGAGCCACCTTCAAGGAACTTCATAAGAGCACCATGAAGGGGACCAAGATTTCTCTTACATGTATCTGTGAGTTGCCATTGGCCACGTGTGCTCTCTAAGCTTAAAGTGACTTCCCCCCTGGATTTTGTATGTTTTGTGGAGAAACTTAGCATCAGTGCTTCTTATAATCACATTTCTATGAACCTTTATTTTTAAAACCCCTAATCCTAAAGAGGTGCTAAGGGAAGAACTAGTTAGCTGCTTTCTGGGCACCAAAGCAAGCCGTAAGCGGTGTTACATCATGTCACATGAATATTCAGTTTTGTTTTGTGTGCGGTTACTTAACATTTACTATATTGAATGTGTGCTTTGCAGAGGTCTTATTAAGGAAAATGTTAATCTATAATCCTTTGGGGTTTTCTAATTTTTAACGCTATGCCTTATTTTATATCATATTTTCATCACCTTCCATTGTGTCCAGCTTCACATTGTAGACATTGTGCATTAAGAAGTTTTTCTACTATTTCATTATCTACCATGGATTCTGGCATATCAGCTTTAATTGTCATAGTGGTATATTTTTTTCCAGTGATGATCGTTAGTACTGTAAGGCAAGATGGTGAGGTGTTTTTTCTTCTCATAATAGTGTACCAACTCAATTATTAGACACAGATTTCATATTGCAAGTACCAAGAGTTAGGTTCTTTTTTTTCCTTTTGAGTAAGCCTTAGATCAGACGTGCTTCAATTACCAGAAGATGCTAAAAATGCTTCAGAGGTTTTTCCCCTCTGCTTCTGCAGCCCTGTTCTCTTGCTCATGAATTTCTTTCATTATCTCCATTTCGAGGATGGGCCCAGACTGGATGTCCTTCACTCACTGAAATTCAACATTTTCTGATGGGTACCATGCACAGGTCTGCCCCCTTTCATATTTTATATATTGTCTACCCCTATTAGAATGTAAGTTCTTAGAAGATGAGAACTGTCTATTTTTGTGCTTGGATTTGTATGTTCAGCACTTAGCAGAGTGTCTGGTACAGGGTAAACAATCAATGCTTATTGTTGTTGTAAAGACAATCTTAAAAAACTGCACCTTTTCTCCCCTTTATGTCACTAACATTGCAGTTGAGATGAATACCATGGAGAATTGAACATTATTTTGTTCTTTGCTTTTTCTATGAATTTATAACCTGGTGGCTTACTGGTCTTTCTACTACAAATAGCTTACCTCTTTAATCCATCTTCTGCTATTAGAAGCTATTTTATTCAACAAAAAGCAGGCATTGGCTTCTTGGACCAGTCTTCCAATCTTCCCAGTTTGGTATTACAAATAAGATCTTGTGGTCCATTATCATATCTTCCAAGAATCCAAGGTTTCCTCCTCTCCTCCATAATACACCAGAGTAAAGATTTTGTGAAGTCTCTATGTGTACATACATACAAACAAATATATATGTAGAAATACAAACATAAATATGACTACACATGTAAATGCTACATGCACACATACATACTAGATAAAAAGGCACATATGATTTAAAATGTGCTGTATGTTCAGTAATTATTTCAATATAATTTTATGAGTCAAATCAGGTAACCTATTCACTAAAGCCAGGTGTTTCAACAAACTTGAAGACAATTTGCACCTAGGGAAATATATTATAAACAGGTTCTTAAATATAGTTCATTACATTGAACACAATTCTAAATAGTTTCCAATTTGCCTACTGCTGAACAACATATTCATAACATAACTTAATCTTAGAAACCAAAGATGCAAAAGATTTAAGTCATCAGGTGATTGTTATGATGACCACTTTCCATGATCTAGCCACTAAGGCCTTCCAGTCTATAATAATATAATTTTGTTAAGCAGTCAGATTTTAAAAATATTACTTATTTTTATTTCCCACACTTAATTTCACATTTGCAGATGAAAATATTTTGAGAAAAGCTAATCCCTAGGAAGAAATAAGAGTTAGATATCAACATGACATCAATTTGGGAAGAATTAATCCCTAAGAAAGAAGTGTCAGAAATAAAAATAATTATAGAATATTGTAGGAATGTCCAATTTTATTCATTCCAACATTTGTTTATTAAGCACCTGTTATGTGTCAAGTAATTTGGTTGGCATTAGATAATACAACACTAGAAGATTAATGAATTCTAGCTGACTGACAGTGACAAAAAAGAATACCTGATCTTAAAGAGCTTGCATTTTTTGGATAATAAAACCACATAGATAGCTAAGACAGATAGACATATATACAAATATATACAAAGTAATTTTTTGGTATGGGGGGAAAATACCTGAGAGAATCAGAAGAGGGCTTATATGGGAGGTGTCACTTGTTCTGCTTTGAAAGAAGCTAAAGATTGTCTAAGGCAAAGATGGGGAGAGAACTTTATAGTTATAAGGGACAGCTTATGAAAAGACATTAAAAGGAGGAGATTTAATGTTATTCCTAAGGAACAACAAGATCTTTTTGGGTGGACAGTGAATCTTTGATGGCTTGATAATGTGACATAGGCCAGGCAGTATAAGTTATAAAAGGACAATCAGAAAAGTTTATATTTTCTCCTAAAAGCAATAGGAAATCACTAAAATTTCTTGAGCAGGAGTCAGTTTGTCAGTAAATATTTATCATGGGGGCAGCTAGGTGGCACAGTGGATAGAGCTCTGGTTCTGAGGTCAGGAGGACCTGAGATCAATTCAAGCCTAAAACACTTACTAGTTGTATGACCCTAGGTAAGTCAGGTAACACTAATTGCCTCTCCAAAACAAAACAAAAATAAGCATTTATTAAGTATTACTTTGTACCAGGCCAGGTTCTAAGCACTGAGAATACAAGGGGAAAAAGGTAGAAGACAGGCAACAGGCAAACTATTTATGGAATATCAAACCTGTGCTTTAAGAATCTCAGTTTCACAGCTATTTAGAGGATCTATTGAAAAGAGCAGTGATAGCTGGAGAACTAATTAGGAGGCTAGTATGAGAGTTCAGGTGAGTGGTGATATTGAGCTGAAATGAGGGTGATGGTTGTGTGTATGTAGGTAGATCCAGTAGATGCTGTGGAGATGGAATTGAGAAGATTTGGCAATTGATTGGGTTGAAAAAAAGTTGAGTGCTGTATTGGGGATGCAGAAGGAATGGAGGAAAGAATTTAAAACTTATAGAAGTGAATATTGAACACTAAAAACAAATTAGTTTTAAAAAATTAAAAAGAAAAGAGAAAAGTATGACACCAAGGTTGTAAATTTGAGTGAGTGAAAGGTGGGCACCACTCTTGTCAGTACTAGGAGAATTTGTAAGAAGTGTGAATTTTTGTGTGTGTGTGTGTGGGGAGTGTAAATACAATTAATTTTGTGCAAATTACATTGAGTTTGAGAGATCTGTGAAATCTAAGTGGTATTGTTAAATTAGCAGTTGGTATTATCAGACTGGCATTTATAAGATTAGAAATCATGAAAGAGAAGGAAATACAGATATTAGATTCATCTGTACAGAAATTCTTATCAGATCCATGGGAGAGCAGAGAGAGGCATAAAGAAACACACATACAAACACACACACACACACACACACACACACACACACACATACACAGATGAAAAGAGAGCCTAGGGAAGAGTATATGTGCAAACATAGGAGGTGATATATGGATGATGATTCTTCAGAAAATCTGAGAATCATCAGTACAAGGAAAGCCTGAGAGAAGAGTGGCAGGAAAATTCAGACAAGAAAGAATGATTAGGAGGAGGGACTGATCAATAGTATTAAAAGACACAAAGATACCAAGAGAGATATATACTGAAAAAGAATCATTACTTCATTATTTAGGAGATCATTGCCAGTCTTGGAGAAAGCAGTTTGAGTGTTGTCATCCAAAGCCATAATTCAATGAGTTTGTAAATGAGGAAGAAGTGAGGAAAAGAGGACATATAAGTCAATAGTATAAAGATCCTTCCCCCCCTCCTTTAACTCCCCCAGGCCAACTCCAAGAATTGGGCAATGAAGTGGAGGAGTGACATAGAATGATAGCTTGAGAAAAAGATAAGATCAATTGAAAGTTGCTTCTTTTTTTAAAGGATAGAGAAGATGGTCATAAGTTATAGGTGTTAGTTTATTCTTTTTATAAAAGGACTTGAAAAGAGTTTTTTTTTCCCTTTAACGTTGACTGTTTTTAAATTGAGTTCCAAATTTTCTCTTTCCCTCCAGCCCTTTCCCTCTCTATTGAGAATACTTCAATCTGCAGTCAAGAGTTCATCAATTCTCTGGAGGAAGATGGATGTTTTTCCTTTGAATATTCACTTTCCATGAGTCCTTTGAAATTGTCCTGGATCGTTGTCATCATCAGAGTTGCTAAGTATTTCACAGTTGATCATCTTTCTAATATTACTGTTACAGTGTACAGTATTCTCCTGGTTCTTCTCATTTCACTTTTCATGAGTTCAAATAGATCTTCCTAGGTTTTTCTGAAACCATAAACCTCATCATTTCTTATAGCACAATAGTCTTCCACCAAAATCACATACCAGAGCTTCTTTAACCACCCTCCAATTGATGGGTAGCCCCTAAATTTCCAATTTTTTGTCAACACAAAAATAGGCACTATAAATATTTTTTGTTCATATAACTCCTTTTTCTTTGCTCTTCTTGGGATATAGACCTATTAGTGATAATTGTAGATCAAAGGATAAGTCTAGTTTTGTAACCCTGTAAGCATAGTTCCAAATTGTCCTCCTGAATGATAGGAACCAGATAATAATTCAATAGCAGTTCATTAGTGTCCCTATGTTCCCACATCCCCTCCAAAATCCCCTCCATTTGGCATTTTTGATAAGTGTGAGGTAGTAACTTAGAATTGTTTTAATTTGCATTTCTCTAACCAATGTGATTATTTGTTTTTCGTATAAATAAAGATAGTTTTGATTTCTTCTGAGACTGCCTGTTCATATCCTTTGACCATTTGTCCATTGGGGAATGGCTCATTTTTTATAAATTTGACTCAGTTCTTTATATAATTGAGAAATAAAGCTTTTAGCAGAGAAACTTGCTCTAAAAGTTTTTCATTATAATTCATGACTTATGCTACCTTTTAGCAAAATATAGTTTCCATGGTTATCTCTTTTAATTAGGTCTATTTTTGTTTTGCTTTTTCTGAGATCTTAATTGCTACTTCTGCCTTTCTGATTTTAGCTTAAAGAATAATAGATTCTGCTCTAGTCCCTTACTTTAACTCTATATATCTTTCTGTTTCAAGTATGTCTTTTGTAAATGACATGTTGTTGGATTTTGTTTCTATTCAATTTTATTATCTGCTTCTGTTTTATGGGTGAGTTTATCCCATTCATATTTACAGTTATAATTACTGTGTTTCATTTTCTTCTGTTTATCCTTTTAAAAAACATTATCTCAGTTCCTTATGTATTTGAGAAATGAAAGCTTTATTAGAGAAATGTTCTATAATTCTAGACCTTCAATTTTGTCCCTTCCTCCCTTCCTTCCTTCCTTCCTTCCTTCCTTCCTTCCTTCCTTCCTTCCTTCCTTCCTTCCTTCCTTCCTATGTTTTTTCCTTCCTTCCTTCCTCCTTCCTTCCTCTGCATTGGTTTTTAATTTAATGATATTTTCATGCAATTTAATGTAATCAAAACTATCTCTTTTTTTGGGGTAAAAATTCTTCCCTTATCCATACAAGTGGCATGTTAAATTTTTCATGCTTCCCTAACATACTTACAATAACACCCTTTATGTCTAAATCATTTCTCCATTTTATCTTAATTTGGTATATGGTGTGAAATTTGGGCCTATACCTAATTTTTGCCCAACTCCTTTCCAGTTTGCTTAGGAATTTATGTCAATCAGTGAGTTCTTTCCCAGAAAGCTTGAATCTTTGGGTTTATCAAACACTAGATTGCTACAGTCAATCATATTCTGTATTATGTGTGTAATCTATTCTGTAGATCCAAAATATATTCTTTTAGTCAGTACCAGTTTTTTTTAGTGATTGCTATTTTGTATTATACTTTGAAATCTGGTCCTGCTAAACCACCTTGCTTCACATTTTTTTCCTTGATTCCTTAGATATTCTTGATCTTTTGTTCTTTAGATGAATTGGGTTATTAATTTTTTACCTATATAGAATGATTGCTTGTTAGTTTGATTAGTAAGATACTGAATAAGTGAATTAATATATGTACAGTTATTATTATACTGTCTCAACCTACCCATGTGTAATATTTCTCCAATTGTTTACATCTGTGTTGAAAAGTGTATTGTAATTGTTTTCATATAGTTCCTGGATTTGTTTTGGCAGGTAGAATCATTAATGTTTTATAATGTATGCTATTATTTTTAATGAAAATCCTAGTTCTCACTTTCTATAATTTTGTTGGTAATACAAAACAATGCTGATGATTTATGTGGATTTTATGTTCCACAACTTTGCTAAAGTTATTTGTTTCAAGTAGATTTTTAGTTGATTCTCTAGGGCTCTCTAAGTGTACCATCATATCATCTGCAAAGAGTGATTGTTTGGTTTCTTCATTGCCTACTCTAATTCCTTCAATTTCTTTTTTCTTCCATTATTGTTATAGACCACAAATATAATAGAATATTGAGTAGTGGTGATAATTGATACCCTTTTAGTCTTGATTTTATTAAGAAAGAGTCTAGCTTATCCCCATTACAGAAAAGATTTGCTCTTGGTTTTAGATAGGCACTGCTTATCATTTTAAGAAAGGCTTCTGTTTTTTAATTCCCATGCTTTCTAGTGTTTTTAATTGAACTGATTCTTGTATTTTGTCAAATGCTTTTTTCTGCATCCCTTAAGATAATAATATGGTTTATGTTTGTGTTGTTATTGATATGGTAAATTGTGCTAATGGTTTTTCCTAATACTGAACCAGCCCTGCAATCCTGGCATAAATCATACCTGGTTGCTGTGTATATTTGGCATATATTGCTGTAATCTCTTGCCAGTGTTGTATTTAAAATTTCTGCATTGATGTTCATTAAGGAAATTGGTCAATATTTTTCTTTTTCTCTTTTTGGTCAGATTTGCTTAGGTTTCAAAACCATATTAATGTCATAAAAGACATTTCATAAGATTCCTTTACCCACTTTTGAAAATAGTTTATATACTGTTGGGGTTAATTGTTCCTTAAGTATTTGGTAGACTATACAGGTAAATCCATCTGTTCCTGTGGATTTTTTCTTAGGGAGCTCATTTATGTATTATTCAATTTATTTTTCTAAGACAGAGATATTCAAATATGATATTTATCCTTTAGTTAATCTGCACAGTTTATATTTTTGTAAATATTCATCCATTTCACTTAGATTGTCAATGTCATTGTGATGGAATTGGACTAAATAACTACTAAGAACTGCTTTAATTATACATTCATCAGCCAAGAATACACCCCTTTAATTTCTGATACAATCAATTTGGTTGTCTTCTTTCATTTTTAAATCAAATTAACCAATGGTTATCCATTTTTTTAAATTAAAAGAGATCCACTTTTCCTCATTAATTCAATGGTTTTCTTTTCTGCTTTCAAATTTATTACTTTTTCATTTGATTTGGAAAGTTTCTATTTTGGTAGTTAATTGGGGATTTTTAATTTCTTATTTTTCTAGGTTATCTTTTGAAATTGTATTTCCGGTTACTGATCTGCTCCTTCTCTGTTTCAGTGATGTATGCATTTAGAAATATAAGTTTTCCACTAAGTAATATTTTGTCTGTATCCTACAGATTCTCTTGCTTTGTTTCATTGTTATCACTCTCTTCAGTGGAATGACAGTGTGGGAGATATTAGTGTATGCCTAGTTTCTGCCAAACTGCTTTCCAGTTGTGTCAGTAATTTTTGTCAAATGGTAAGTTCTTGGATGTTTGGGTTTATCAAACAATAATGATAATTTACTACACGTATTGTGTAATGAATCCATTTCATTGATCCACTCTTTTCTTTCTTAACCAGTACTATATTGTTTGAAATCGTGTACTGTTACATCAGCTTCCCTCAGATTGTTTTCTCATTAAGTCTCTTGTTATTCCTTAATTAATATTCTTCTGGAAGAATTTTGTAATAATTTTCCTATATTTCACTTCAATCGTCTATTTTTACTGGAATATAATGGGGAAAATTAAACCTAGTAATTGCTATATTTTCAGTTTCATTTGTGGCAATTCACCTTTTTCATTTTTTTAATATTTGTAATTTGCTTTTCTTCTTTAAAAAACAAATTAGTAAGTGGTTTATCCAGTTTATTGGGGTTTCCTTTATAAAACTGACTACTAGTTTTAGTTCAATGATTTTTTCTTTCAATTTTATTAATCCCTTCTTTGATTGTCAACATTTCCATTTTTCTATTTAGTTGGGTAATTTATTTTGTTCTTTTTCTTGTTTTTTTTATTCCATGCCCAGTTATTTAATTGACTTTTTCTCTTTTGTTGATGTATACATTTAGAGACAAACATTTATGCCTAAGTATTGCTTTTGCTGTTTTCTACATATTTTGGTGTGTCATCTCATTGTTATTCTCTTTAATGAAACTATTGTTTTTATTATTTTTTTCTTTCATCTACTCATTCTTCAGGATTTGATTGTCTAGTTTCCAATTATGTTTTTTATCTATGCTTCCATGATCCTTCATTGAATGTATTTTTTATTGCATTATGATATGGAAAGGGTGCATGTAATATTTCTGCTTTTCTGCATTTAGTTCTGAGGTTTTATGGCCTATTATAAGGTCAGGTTTCATGAAGATATCATGTGAAAGGAAGAAAAAGGCATTCTCCTTTCTATTCTCATTCAGTTTTCTCTGGATGTCTAATTTTCTATGATTCATTTCCATAGTTTATTTCTTATTTATTTTATGATTAGGTTTATCTAGCTCTGATGGGAAAGTAGAAGTCCTTTACTAGTGTAGTTGTAGTGTATTTCCCCCTGTAATTCATTTAGCTTAAACTTTAATAATTTTTATGCAATGCCATTTGGTGCATATATGTTTAGTTTTGAGATTATTTCATGATGCCTTTTAGAAAGACATAGTTTATTTAATTATCTCTTTTAATTAGATCTATTTTTCTGCTTTGTCTGAGATTATGATTGCTACCTTTCCGTTTTTTTTAAAAAACCTCAAATAAAGCATATTAGATTCTGCTCCAGCTGTTATTTTAGTCCTGATTGTGTGTGTGTGTGTGGGGGGTGTAGGTGTGTGTATATGTGTACATAAGTGTTTGTGTGTGTGTCTATTTCAAGTGTTTCACTTGTAAACAACATTGTTTTGAATTCTGCTTTCCAATCCATTCTCCTATCCACTTCCAGTTTACGGATGAGTTCATCTCATTCACATTCATATTTATGATTGCTATCTGTGAATTGTCCTCTATCCTATTCTGTTTATCCTTCTCCTGTTCCCTTTCTGACTCCTGCCTTATTTTATACAACCTGCTTTTCTTTTTTTTTAAATGTAAATTTTTTATTTCTTTTCTTGTTTACATCATTCATTTCCATGAGATTTTTGAGTTACAAATTTTCTCCCCATCCTTCCCC
>CM053593.1:73644425-73665795 GCA_028646575.1 Pseudocheirus occidentalis | reverse complement strand
AGTCAGGTTGTTGACTCTCTGTTCATGACTTTCTTGCATCATTCTCATTTCTCTTCCCAATTTTTCCTCTACTTCTCTTATTTGGTTTTCAAAGTCCTTTTTCAGTTGATGTATAGCTAGTAGGCATTCTTCCAGTGTCTTGGAAGCATTTGGTGAGGGAGTTCTGACTGAATTGTCTTCCTCCTGCTCCATGCTTTGGTCTTTTTTGTCCATAAAAAAGGATTCTAGAGTTTTACTGCTGTTCCTAGCTTGCTTCCTTTTTCTCATGTTGGCCAGTCTATTAATTGCTTTTTTATTTTAGCTCTGTGGAACTCTGCTTCCTGGAGGGGGAAAGCTCTGTCCCAAATTCCTGGGGCCCTCACAGCTGCTGGAGCTCTTAGTGGTGTGTTGCAGCTCCACCTCCCAGCCTTGGCTCACTGAAAGCTCACCCCAGGACCACCACTCAAGACCACGATCCAGATACAGGCCACTCAACGCAAGAGCCCTTGGCCCTGATGGATTGTGTCAGCCCCCTTGATATCTGCAGGCCAAGGGCTCTGAAGCAGCCCAGTGGGGGTGCTGCAGCTCTCAGATGTTCCTGCTGCCACAGCCGCCTCCTGCTGCTTCCTTGCCCTGGGAGCAGTTTGGCCGGACCCGCTCTTCTCCTCCCGCGTTAGCAAAATCCACTGACCTTTCTCTTAGCCTTTTTTTCTTCTGGCCTGATAGATGTGGTAACTGTGTCTCCAGTGCAGCCGATCTGCACTCCTATAGCCGTGGTTCTCTGCCCGATGCCCCAGGGCTTGACCCTGCCTGGTTTTTGACCCACGGTCCCAGACTGCTACTAAGAGCCCGGCCTGCTGCAGAGCCCCGCCTGCTGCGCTGCCTGTAGCAACAGATGTTCTTTCTGTCTTTTGGAGAGTTTTGGATCTTGAAAATCTGTTTAGCGTCCCATTTTATGAGTTTTTTAGCGTGTTTATGTGGGAACTGTGGTGCTTTGCTGCTTCTATCCCGTCATCTTGTCTCCGCCCCCCAATTCTGGTTTTTAAGGAGCTTTTTCCCCCTCAATATTTTCTCAGCCTTTTAACCAAGCTGTTAATTGATGTTAAAGAATTTTCTGTGTTCGTGTTTCTTTACCTCATTTTTCCTCTACCACTGTTATTTGATTTTCAAAATAATTTTGAGCTCTTCTGAGAATTTTTATTTAGCTTGTATTCAATTAATATTTTTTCTTTATAAGGTTTTCCTTATAGTCGTTTTAACTTCATTGTCTTTTTCTGAGTTTGTGTCTATCTCTTCCTTGTCAACATGATAAATTTTTATGGTCAAGTTCTTTTTTTTTTTTTGCTCATTTCCCCATGTTATTACTTGATTTTGAACTTTATGTTGAAATTGGATCCCATTTCTAGTTTTAGTGGGAAGAGGCTTTATCTCAAGTTTCTTGCTTTTTTTGCACTGCTATTTTTAGAGCTATTCATGTGGGTTTGAAAGTTTCTGGTATTTCCAAAGTGGCCTGAATACTTTTTTCTTATTTGGGCAGAATCCTGATCCTTTAGGACCAGAAGTAATACTGTTACTCAGGGTCCTTGATCCTTTATGGCCAAAAGCAATAGTGCTCCTCAGGGTTCCTGATCCCTCTTGACTGAAAATGTTCCTCTACATCCTTGAACTATGACTGAGACATGGACATAGGCAATAGGTTTTCCAAACAGTGTCTGATTCTGCTTCCAGAGCTTACACACAGGGTCCATTCCAGTGTCTTCCTTACCACTTGCCATATCCCCTTCCTATCTCTGGCTTGGGAACTCCAGAAGCTGCTGCTGTTTCAGTTGTCAAAACCTAATCCCACTATTGTTGTTTTATCCCCATATGTCTATATAGGAGAGCATATATATGCATAGGAATACATATCTGAGTATGTGTTTATGTGTATAGAGGGCACAGAATCAATTGAATAGGAAGGTGTGATACTTTAAAACATGAAATTATGAGGTAGAAGAGGAATAGAAGAGAGACAGGAGACAGAGACAGAATGTGGTTAATCATCTCATATAGAAGAGGCAAGTGATAACTGTTAAAATGGAGCAGAATAACAGGAAGGCAAAAGAGAATGGGTCCACCTTACTCTCATTGAATTTGGCTTAGGGCAGGAATGACATAAACTCTAAACTGGGTATCTTGCCACACAGGAGAGTAGGTGGACTGGGGATGAGAGGTGAGATGATGGAGGGGAGGGCAGAGTGCAGGTAAGTGTTGCTGTAAGCACACACTTCTGTAAAGGGACAGGTAAAGGGTAAAGAATAGAACAAGGGAAGGGCAGGATGGGAAGAAGGGACATATAATCATTCTTTCACAATATGTCTGCTGTGGAGAGGTTCTGCGTAATTACACATGTACAGCCTGTATTGAATTGCTTGTCCTTCCAGTGGTGGTGGGTGATGAGGGAGGAAGGGAAAGAATCTAGTATTTAAAGTTCCAAAATTAAATGTTTAAAAATTATTATTATTATTATTATTATTTTTTATGCAACTGGGAATTAAAATATACAGGCACTGGGGTAGGGAGATCCATCTTGCCCTACCAGAAAGTCACAGGGGTGATGAGGGAGGACATAGGAGAGAGTGGATTGGGGTAGGGGTTATACAGTGGAATAGGTGTTTTGTGGTGGGGGGGGAAAGATGGGGAGAAAATTTGTAACTCAAAATCTCATGGAAATGAATGATGTAAACAAGAAAATAAATAAATGAATTAAAATTTTAAACAAAATATGATGAGGATGCTCTCAGCTCCTAAAATTTCATCCTCCAGCAGTCAACCTCTTCTGAAGGACAGAAAACTCTAGCCAGCTAATGTAACTCTCAGGAATTTCATATATCTTTGAAACTACTTCTTCCTTACAGCAGCATACATGTTGTATCATAATTTGTATCATATTATATGGCCCTTCTTCATATCCTTGCCCTCACTTGTTCTATTCTCTACCCTGTACCTGTCCCTTTACAGAAGTGTGTACTTCCAGTAACCCTCCCCTGCACTCTACCCTCCCCTTCATCATCCCACATCTCATCCCCATTCTCCCTATTCTCCTGTGTGGAAAGATACCCAGTTTAGAATATATCTCTATTTCATGTTTGTATAAGGGGATATGTTGAAGCCAAGTGAAACCTATTTTTGAGAGCCAATTCTTCAGTTTTCATTGTGATACTTTATACAACATATCAGAGCTTGATTTATTATGTTCTTGGTTGTCCAGATTTAAGAAAGTGATGGAGTAAATATTAATAACTGAAAATTAAAGTTAAAAGGGATATGCATGTACTATTTTTGGAATGTCAATTGTAAACATTTACCAGCACACTACATGATATCTGATGGAAAGCAGAAAGGACGCAAGAAAGGAAAGAAGGAAGGAAGGAGAGAGGGAGAAAGGGAGGATGTATTGATTGATGAAATGGGTGATGCATTTAAAAAAATAGAAGTAATCCCTAATTTTCAGCTGAATTCCAAAAACTGTAGGTCAGTACCAAAATAAACAAGCAAACAAAAATCATTCAGATGTTTATGTGATGTTTTTCAGTGGACAAAATGGTTTGTTTTTCTTGTTTACTGTGGTCCTCCTCAGAACCCCATGATGAAGATAGTAGAAGGGTAGGGAACTGGACCTGTCATCTAACTGATATAGGGGATAGCCAAGTGAAGAAACTTTCTCTACTGATGATGATTAGCATTTCTCTAGCTTATTTCTGTCTCTGAAGTTCTTTGTCTACTATATTTTGCTGCCTCAGTAACAGAAGCATTGTCAAGCAAGCAATCAATCAACAAAAATTCATTTTGTGATTACTTAGTGCCAGGTAGGTAGTATTTTAGAGATGAAGAAACTGAGGTTCAAAATGCTTTGCCCAATATTTCACAGTAAGTGAAAGAAATTACTTAGATCATCTGACTTTGAATTTAGTACTTTTTTTTGCAATCAGTGTGTATGTAAGTCAC
Source organism: Pseudocheirus occidentalis (assembly GCA_028646575.1). Classification (NCBI taxonomy): domain Eukaryota; kingdom Metazoa; phylum Chordata; class Mammalia; order Diprotodontia; family Pseudocheiridae; genus Pseudocheirus; species Pseudocheirus occidentalis. The sequence continues at coordinate 73,661,829 of CM053593.1, read as the reverse complement.
TAAAAATTAAACAAACATTGTTAAAGGTGTCTAATTTTACCTCCTAGCAGCCCTTATAAGGATTGTCCAGGGTCAGATAATATTACTAATAACATATTTCATTTATGTATCACTTTAAGACTTGCAAAGTGCTTTATAAATATTTCCTAATTCATCCTCACAACAACCCTGAGAGATTGGTGTTATTATTTTCCTCATTTTATAGTTGAGGAAACCAGAACAAAGAGAAGGTAAGTGACTTGCCCAGGGTCACACAGATAGTAAGTGTCTCAGGTTGAACTTGAGTTCAAGTCTTCCTGAGTCCAGGCCCAGTGCACTAATCCACCTAGCTGCCATGCCCGCAGTGCCTCACTTCCATTTAGGGCATCAGAGATAACAGACACTGAATATCTTTGTTTCTAAGAGGAAGGGAAATCTGTGCATCAATGTGTGCATAATTTATACCTATAAGATGGAATATCTTTAGTCTTATGTAATAGCGATTGAAAGACATCAAACAGTCACTCTTACTGAGTTTATTGCTCTGTATGACTCAGGGTAATTTCCTAATTTAGAAACGAAAAGTATGCAACTTATAATTTAAATGATGATTAAAAGTTATTCATTTAAGTAGCTCTTTCACACTGTTTCTATTCCAATGGGTTTTTTGTTGTTGTTTCATTTATTTGCCGATAAATTTATTAGATTGTCTTGTTCTTCCTGAAAAGGGCAAGTGGTGTTTCAAAGGTTTTGCTTTGTGAACTTGAGACCTCTTTGTATTTGCTATCTATTCTGAGCCACTCTAAATGATCCTCCATGGACCAAGGCTATAGGAAATATAAAATTCTTGAAAGCTCCTTGAGGCTTATAAACCAGAATCTGCTCACCTTTGGCCCAATGATTTATGGAGTCTGTGATAGCAGCTTTAGATTAGAAAGGCATTTTAAATAGGATATATTTGATAATTGCTCTGTGTCTTGTGAATTCTTCTGATGACAGGTAATAAACATCTTAAAGAATCCAGACAAGCTGATGACATACTTATTATTGGGAAAGCATTGAGAAATGTCTTGTTTTCTCATTACTAAGATGACCATTTGGGGTTGACCATCCTTGATCTTTGTCCATGCATTGCAATACAATTTCCTTTGCTGAGGTTAACAACATTCACAATGCTAGATCATTCAAATTAAATCCATAACTAATAGCAATTCACAACATTGTCTTATGGATCATGTTGTGGTTGAGCATTTGTTATATTATAGGTTCTCAAAAATCATATTTTTAGAAATAAAATTGATGTCAAAGTATATAAGCATATGCGCCCCCCCCCCCCCCGCCGCTGCTATTATTTGGTTGGAGGGAGTAATACTAGCTACCACCTACCTATTGTCCCCTAACTGATTCTACATTACAGTTAAATCTTGCTTCATAGGTTTACTACTTACTTAACCTCTGGTCAGCTCAGTTTTCTCAGAGGTAATAATAGCACCTAACTCGACCAGTTATTATAATGATCAAAGATAATATTTGTAAAATGATTAGCATAGTGCCTAGCACACAGTAGATGCTATGTTATTGTTACTGTTGTTATTAAAGCAGTTATTGTTATTGTTGTTATTAAAGCAATTAAACATATTTTATTTTCCCTGTGCAAACAATAACAACTGCAAATCTTAGAATTGGCTTACATTGACTTTCTGAGAAATTGGTGCCCCCTGTTACTGTTATAACATTTTCTTAATCTTTTCTATTCCCACATCTTAGTCATAAGGGGTCACCAGCAGTCATCTGAGCCCTCTATGCCAGGTTCTGGCAGAAAGCAAAGAGGGCATATCAACTGCTGTACTGGTTTGTAAAGAAAATTTTGTGGTATTCTAGTAATCCAGTAATTAAAAAAATAATTTAAACCTCAAAAAGTGATGTAAGGTTGCTCTTTCCGAGAGGAAATGGGAGGAATAGTGGGGGGAAAGATGCTGTGTGTGTGTGCCTAAAGCTGTTAACACAAAGAGGGAGGAAGGGAGACAGAGAGAGAGAGAGAGAGAGAGAGAGAGAGAGAGAGAGAGAGAGAGAGAGAGAGGGAAAGGGAGGGAGGGAAGGAAAGGGAGATTAGTAAAAGCTTATTTGTAAATAAAAGGATCACCTACAAGTTCAATTAAACTTTAACACAGGTTTTTATCTCCTCATTTGAAGTATATGGTAGGTTATACATTTAAACAAGTTACATGATTCCTAAGCCTTTACTGTTTAAAATTTAAAAAAATAAATTAAAAAAAATTAAACAGTAAAGGCTTGGAGCCCTGGAGGAAGGGCATGGCTGAGGAGCTGCCTCAAAATGGGAAAATAAAGCAGGCTACAAAGACAAAGGCTTTGGAATCCTATTACTGTGAGAGGGAGGAACCAAATTCAGAAGGGGACAGTATTGACTACACACCCACAGCTGAAACCTTAACAGGGATTATGAACTGGTCTCAGGCACAGAAAATATTCTTAGATGAGCTCAAAAAGAACTTTGAAGTCTATGCCTACTCTACCATCTTTGCTCTGCCCTCCTCTATAATCTTTTGAAGCTCCTGTAAAGCAGAGTACCAGCAGATTCCCAAAAGAATGCTACTGTGTACAGCTTTTAAGATTTGGATTATGCAGTAATAGTAAACACTGTTTATTCCATTACAGATCAAGGTTCAGTATAATATTCAAAGTATAATATTCTCAATATTACATCTTATCACAGAAAGTCACAATATAGTGTTCATAACAGCTTTACATTAGAATGGCCACACAGTTTTCCCTACAGTGATTACAATATTTAGAACATGGAACAAAAGAAGAATCACCTGGTGTCCCTAAGGGGGAAACTCTTTTCACTTAAAGATTCAATCAATTCACAATATACAAATATTCCACTCACAGGGCAACCATTAACACAATCAGTCACTCATCTAGCAGTCAGTCACTAATCTAGGTTCCCAATTACTAAATATCATTAGTCACTAATACAATCATTAGAAAACCACACAAACATTCCATCCCTTTCTGTCAAGCAAACCTCAGTTTTATCCAAGGGCAGGCCTTTTCTTCATCTTGACTCTGGATGTTCTCTCTGATTCCCTGGATCCCCTTCCATGGTTCCAGCTCCCTCCTGAATCTGCCAAACAATTACCTGGATTCAGAAGCAGACAGCTGCCAGGTTCTCGTCCAATCATCAGAGGTGGACAGCTCCCAGGTCCTTGTCCAGTCCTCAGGGCAATCCCCAGCACACACTGAAGTTCACAGGGTCCAACACATCTCAGATCCTTCACCTCTTCTCTTGCCTGGAACTCAAGGATCATCCAGGCCATAAATAAACAGTCTTATCCTACTCATGTTTCTTCAGTCTTCTGGCAGTTTAGCTGGCTCTAGGACCCAGAAGGAATATTGGCCTTTTGGATGACCTTCACCAGATTCTGGCCTCAGGAAAACTCCAATTCAGTTTTCATTCAGCTTCCAGATACTGGGAGAGAGGAACTCTCTCATTCTCTCTCTCTCTCTCTCTCTCTCTCTCTCTCTCTCTCTCTCTCTCTCTCTCTCTCTCTCTGTCTCTCTCTCTCTCTCACTCTCTCTCACTCTCTCTCACTCTCTCACTCTCTCTCACTCTCAGCTGGGTTCAGTCTCCATGAATCTTCCTTCACTGAGGAGCCACATTCCAATTCTGTCTCTCTGTCTCTGGAATTCTTCTTTATATATAGCACTGGCCTCCTGTCTCAGCCAATAGCCTTCTTCCAAGTCAACAGGGGAGTTCATACCTTCCCAACAATGGACAGGGCTCACACCTTCCATATTTAGCCCTAAATTACTAGATGCTGCTTAGCCCTAAGTTACTAAGTGCTGAGTATCTGATAAGCTGATTACTATTACAGCTCTAAACTCTGAATCTTTAAAAGAATTGAAGAAGCCTATTGGAAAGAAGAAGGGAGGGCAGAGCCAAGATGGCTGCATAGAAGCAGGAAAACTCTATGACTTCCTCCCATAACCACATCAAATAACTATAAAATATGACTCTAAACAAATCTTAGAGCTACAGAACCCACAAAGTGACTGAGAGAAACAAATCTTCCACTGAAGGCAACATGACAGGCTTACAGGAAAGGGCCATCACAGCTTGCAGGGAGCCTAGTGAGCTTACAGCTTTAGGCCCAGAGCAGCTCCCAACTAGCAGCAGCTGAAGAAATATCAACCCTTGAATGCCAAAGACAATGTTAAAGGTCAGTGTGGATATCTGTTGGAACTGGAGGGGTGTGCAGAGTACATTCCAGCCACTGCCCTCAGAGCAAGAAGCAGCTGAGACACAACAGCTGTGCAGCCACCTCCACATGGCTGTTTCAGAGCTCCTGGCCTGCAGATTGTAGGGGGCTAAGCAACCATTCTGAAAGTAATGATTCTTGCTTTAACCAGCCTGGATCTGTATCATGGCCTTGGATGGTGCTTCTGAGGTATGTGACCAGTGAGCCAGAGCTTGTTGGGGCAGCAAAGAGGGCATCCAACTAATAGCTCGGGCAGCTGTGAAGCCCCAGCAATTTGCGACAAAGCTCTCCTATCTGGATGCAGAATTCTACTGTGACAAAGAGCTCAAAAGTCAAGCAATTGAGTTACCACATGAGCAACAAAGGGAAGCAAAGCAAACACAGCAATCAAAATTTAGATTCCTTTTTTTGAGGACAAAAAGGATTAAAACATGGAATGGGAGGAAGACAATGCCATCAGAAGTACTGCACCAAAAGCTCCCAAGAAAACTATGAATTGGTTACATACCATGGAGGAGTTCAAGAAAGATTTTGACAATCAAGAGAACTGGAGGAAAAATGGGAAGAGAAATGAGAATGATGTAAGAAAATCATGAAAAGTGAGTCAACAACCTGGCTGAAGAAAGTAACACCTTAAAAATAGATTAAATCAAAAAGCAAAAGAGGCCCAAAAAGCCAATAAGGAGAAGAATGCCTTAAAAATCTGAATTTGCCAGATGGAAAAGGAATTTCGAAAGCTTGCTGAAGAGAATAACTCCTTCAAAATTAGATTGGAATAATAGGAAACTAATGACTTTATGACAGAGCAAGATACTATTAAACATATCCAAACAAATAAAAAAAACCAGATACAGGAGAAATAGTTTTAAAATTATAGGACTACCTAAAATCCATGATAAAAAAAACAGCCTAGACACCATCTTTCAAGAAATTATCAAACAAAATTTCCCTGATGTTTTAGAACCAGAGGGCAGACTTGCTATATTTCCCTCCATCCTATCCTGCCCCCAACTTGTTCTGTTCTCTACTTTGACCCTGTCCCTTTAAAAAAAATGTGTACTTCTGACTAACTTCCTCTGCCACCTGCCCTCCCCTCCATCATTCCCCCTCTTATCTCCTTCCCTCCTACTCTCCTATAAAGCAAGACACCAAATTCAGAGTCTATGTCATTCCCTCCCTAACCCAAATTCAATGAGAGTAAGGTTGACCAATTCCGTTTTACCTTCCTATTCTTCTGCTCCATTGTAACAGTTATGCCTTGCCTCTTCTATATGAGATAATTTACCCAATTATGTCTTTCTCCATCTCCTCTCATTATATTTCTGTCACCTCTCAGTTTCAACTTTTAAATATCATCCTTTCCTATTCAACTGATCCCTGTGCCCTCTGTCTATGTATATCTGCACACATATATACACACACTCATATATGTATTCATATGCATATCTACCCTCCTATGTAGGCATATATGTATGTATGCATTTCTGTGTGTGTGTGTTTGTGTGTATTCCCTTCAACTATCTGCATACTGAGAAAAGATTCATAAGTTACAATTATTGTTTTTCCATTTAGGCATGTAAATAGTTCAACTTTGATAAGTTCTTAATTTCTTTTCCCTGTTTACCTTTTCATGCTTCTCTTGCTTCTTGTATTTGAATGTCAAATTTTCTATTCAGTTCTGTTTTTTTCATAAAGGATACTTGAAAGTCCTCTACCTCATTGAATGACCATATTTTTTCCCCTGAAACATTATACTCAGTTTCTAGGTTTTAATACTAGCTCCTTTGATTTCTGGAATATCATATTTCGACCCCTTGATCCCTTAATGTAGAAGCTCCTAGATCCTGTGTTATCCTGACTGTGTTTTCATAATATTCCAATGGTTTGTTCTTGGCTGCTTATAATATTTTTCCCTTGGTCTGGGAACTCTGGAACCTGGCAGTAATATTGCTAGGAGTTTTCTTTTGTGGATCTTTTTCAAGAGGTGATTGGTGAATTCTTTCCATTTCTATTTTTCCCTCTGGTTCTAAACTATCAGAGCAATTTTCCTTGATAATTTCTTGAAGGATGATTTCTAGGTTCTTTTTTTATTATGTCTTTCAAGTAGTCCAATAATTTGTAAATTGTCTCTCCTGGATCAATTTTCCAGGTCAGTGGTTTTTCAAATGAGATATTTCACATTGCCTCCTTTTTCTTTTTTCTTTTTTTCTTTTTATTTGTTTGGATCTGTTTATTAGTATCCTGATTTCTCAGAAAGTCATTACCTTCCACTTGCTTTAATCTAATTCTGAAGGAATTATTCTCTTCAGTGAGCTTTTGAACTTCTTTTTCCATCTGGCAAGTTTATCTTTTTTAGACATTCTTCTCCTCATTGGCTTTTTAGTCCTCTTTTGCCATTTGTGTAAGTCTATTCTTAAGGTGTTATTTTCTTCAGTCAGGTTGTTGACTCTCTTTTCATGTTTTTCTTGCATCATTCTCATTTCTGTTCCCAATTTTTCTTCCAGTTCTCTTATTTGGTTTTCAAAATCCTTTTTAAGCTCTTCTGTGGCCTGTTACCTATTCATATTTTTCTTGGACGTTTTTGGTGTGGGAGTTTTGACTATGTTGTCTTCCTCCCATTCCATGCTTTGATCATTTTTGTCCCCAAATAGGGAATCTAAAGTTGTATGGCTGTGTTTGCTTTGTTTCCTCTGTTTGCATTTCTTGGCAGCCAATGCCAAGACTTTTCAGCTCTCTGTCGCAGTAGAACTCAGCTTTCAGAGGGGTGAGATTTTTCCCAAATTGCTTGGGTTTTTGCAGCTGCCAGAGCTATTAGGAGGGTGCTGTCTTTACAGCCCTCACCACCTTTGGCTCACTGGTCACACACCTCAGGAGTACCACCCAAGACTGCAATCTAGATCCAGGCAGGTTAAGGCAAGTGGGCTTAGCCTCTGACTGGTCACTTGGCCCCACTTAGATCTGCAGGCCGGGAGCTATGAAGCATCCACATGGAGGCAGCTGCAGGGCTGCCACTTCTCTTTCTGGGAGCAGAGGCTGGACTGTACTCCATCCCCCCAGTTTTATCAGGGTTTCACTAACCTTTCACTTTGTCTTTGGCATTCATGGGTTGATAAATCTGGAAACTGACATAGCTGCTGGTGATCCACTCTCCCAAATGCTCAGCCAAGGCTGGTCCAGGTCTATCCTGGAGATAAAACCACAGTGATGATCATGGGGCTGGGTTTGGCTCCCAGTGTGCTGGGATGAATCCTTACTGTTGGCCTGTTGGGATGCATCCAGTGGGAGATCTGTTCCTTTCTGTCACTTCGTGGGTTCTGTAGCTCTAGAATTTGTTTAGAGTCATATTTTATAGGTATTTGTGGTGGTTGTGGGGGAAGCCACAGAGATTTCCTGTTTCTACACCACCATTTTGACTCTGCCCCACATATAGAATTTCTTACTGGCATACATATAAGTTTTTTGTTTTGATATTTAAGGTCTCTGAATTTATTTCTTGACTACCTGAAATCTTGATAGAAACTAAATTTTTCTTTATCCATCTTTGGCTTCTTTTTCTGCTCTATGTAGATACTCCTTCACCAATAATTTACTAAGCAATTAACAAGCATTTAACAAGTGTCGATTTTTGTCCTGCATTTTCTTTGTGTTAATTACTTTAGAGGAAACAGATCTAAAGACATCAACCTCATTCTACATTTCCTTATAATTTATGTTTTTTTAAATGTTAGAATGTTGATTTTAATGCTTTTTACGCTAAAAATGCGTTCCAGTAAAGCCCCAATAAAACCCTGACATAACAATATAAAAAAGTCAGATTAAACTATCTTAGCAATTATTCCTGATGGTGAATGTACTGTTATTACAGCCACTATTCACCACATTTCCACTAAGAGTAAGGGCATGTACTTTGTCACCTTTCTGCTAGAACCAAAATTAGTCATTCTAAATTCAACAGAATTGTGATGAAATTCTATGTTGTCTTTATTTACATTATTGTAGCCATTGAGCATGATGTTTATACTTCTGACTATTCTTCACTCTTATCAGTTCAACCAAATTTTCTGATGAAAAATCCACTTTCATTGTTTTTTAATTTATCCATTAATTTATTTTTATTTTTCAGCATTCACTTCCAAAACATTTTGAGTAGCTAATTTTCTCTCCATCTCTTCCCTCCTCCACCCCAAGACTGTGCATTCTGATTACCCGTTCCCCAATCTGCTGTCTCTTCTTATCACACCACCTCTCCTTTCTTTTATCCTATCCCCTTCTATTTTCCTATAGGGTAATATAGATTTCTGTACCACATTGCCTGTATAACTTATTTCCCAGTTTCATGTAAAAACAATTTTTAACATCCATTTTTTGAAACTTTGAGTTCCTAATTCTCTCCTTTCCTTCTTCCCCACCCACCTTCATTGAGAAGGCAGGCAATTTGAGAGCTTCAGAATGCTGCTCCAAGGCTAGGGTAAGAACATGATTTTCTCTCACTCATGTCAGACAGACATTTCCTCCTGACCTCATAAGTTGTCTTTGGCATTTTGGGGTTGTGAAGTCTGGAAACCATAGTAGCTGTTGGTGATTAAGCCCCCTGAGACATGGTCCAGGTTTGCTGGGGCTAGTCTGTTTTTGTGTGTTTTGCACTGGCCTGTGCTCCTTTCTCAGACTAGCCCAACAGACCTTTCCTATTGACCTTCCAGGTTGTCTTGAGCTGGGAAATTTGTTTCACTTTGTCATTTTGTGATTTCTAGAATTTGTTCAGTCTTTTTAATACAAGTATTTGGAGGATTTGATGGGAGATCTTAAGCAAGTCTATGCTTTTGCTCCACCATCTTGTCTCCCTTGTTGTTTCTTAAAGTACAAAATTTTCTACAGCATTTTCATACCAAAGTTAATCTTGCCTTTGTCTAATTGATGGGAGCTCACTTTGTTTTCACTTTTTGTTTCCTACAAAAATGTTATTCTGAGCATTTAGGCATACATACAATATTTGATTCTGTCATTGATATTGTTACTAATGATGATACTAGGTCAAAGAACTTGAACAGTTTGATATTGTCTCCATAATTATAACTGTAATTCCAAACTGTATTATAGAATCTTCATTCCAATTCATAGCTCCAGAAACACTGACTTAGTCTCTCTTTCCATATGATTTCAGTGGATAATTTCCATGAGTTAACATCCTGGATAATATTCAGAGTATAAGGAGAAACCTTAGAAGTGCTTTAATTTTCATTTCTCCTAGTATAATGTGAGTTCCTTGAGGGCAGGGACTGTATTCCTTTCTGTTGTATTTGTAATTTTAATACTTAGCACAATGTCTTTCATGTAGTAATCACTTAACAAGTACTTGTTGAATTCATGTGACTTTATTTCTAAAAGAAAATTGTTTGCATCTGGGAAAGCCGACTTGTGATGAGACTACCCCAAGAGTCATGCATTTTCTGCATAGGTTGAAGGGAGAAATACTGCTCTTCCATAATATTTGTTCAAAAGTCTTAAAAGTTTAGTCTATGAAAAGAACTTCGGGATTCATTGGTCCTTTATCAGAGACAAATTCATCAATGTTTAGCACTCAAATAGTTATATCCAACATCACTCAGGTAATCCTGTTAAGCTCACAGTCACAGTATGACGTATACAATTGTGTTTTACTGAAGTATTAATTCCTGTCTTAAAACTTTCCACATTAATAAGTCTATACACATGAATATTGGGTCTCTTACTATATACACAATGTGCATTCATACACACACAACAATGCCACATTAATATGCTACATACACACAGACATGTACATGCATACATGCACACACCTAAAATGTGTATTTACAATATACGTGCACCATATACATGCAATATGCATGTGTGCACACACACAATCACATACATGTATGTGTGCATATAGTAGTATGTGTATATTTATATGTACACATGTGTGTATTTATGCATGTCTGTCTGTCTGTCTATCTATCTATCCATCTATTGAGAGGTGGGGGGGTAGAGGCATTTTGATCACCCAGTCTCATTTCTTTTAATATATTAGTTCTCTCTGAACAACACCAAATTAGTTCTTGAATTATCTTGATGTGCTTATTTGAGCTGCTAGAACTAATAAACCATTAAACACTTTGGTTAGTCTTAGGAAGAAGTACTTCTTTCTCATTTCTCTGATGAAATTCTGCATTTTAGTCTTTTAACCTTTCTTCTACTGCAGCCCTGTTAGACAATGCATTAACTTATTGATATTACAGACAGAGATGTTATCTCTTGTTGCACATTAAAGATGGAACCTGCCAGTTTTTCTTCAGTGGTATATGTAAATAGAATTTCAGGTAGTTAAGCTTATGTATGCAGAAGTCACTTTGGACACCTAGGCAAGATTCAGATTTGTAAGCAGAAACAATAATGGAAACATCTTTAGTTGGAGTAGGATGACATTGCATCTGCATGGGATGTTTTATGCCCACAGTAGTTCACCAAACATGTTCCTGTCTAGAATTTGTGTTCTTTAGAAGGCATAGTACTTTCAAAGGAAACACTCCCTCTTACTCTGTTCATAAAACAGGAGGAAATATCCTAACATTCTCCATTCAAATTGCAAGGGTTAGGGAGGGGGAAAGAGAGAGGTAGAAGAAAATTTAATGAAATTTTCTTTTTTGTTGACTTAGACTTTCAAGGGAAAGTGCTTCTTCATGTGTTTAGGATCTATTGACTGGTTATTAGGGCCACTTCTTTACAAATTACAGTTAATCTTTCTTCCCAGTTATTATTAGATTTGCTTCCACAATTTTTGAAAGCAAAGGATTAACAATACCCATCCAAATTCTAGTTTCCATAGCTCTATCATGTAAAGTGTGTCATTTTAAATTGTCCATTTGAATGTCAGTTTATTAAAGCACTATCTCCTTGATAGAGTCAACTCAACTATTAAAATAAGAATAATCAGGGAAAGGGAAAACATGTATTTCCCTTTTCTGAGGCTCAGCCAAGGGGTGAAAAATGTCTGTTATTCTTTTAAAACACAGTTTGCAATGTTACTACAAATGGGATCATGACTACCCTTAAGCAAAATTGGGTCATACTTGAAGTATTGCACCATCTTGAAGATTGTGTTTGGTGTTCTACCATTTCTATTATAAATATTTCCTTCTTCCTCCATTTCAACACAATAAACATTCAATGTATCAACTATTTGCAAGGCAGCATTAATATGCCAGAGACTCTACTGTAGAATCTACCCCAGACATGAATTCACTGATTCAGTAATCATTTATTAATTTCTTACAAAACGTAAGGCGCTGTGCTAATTGCTGAGGATGCAAAAATGAAAAATATGTAGTTGCCATCAGAAAATGGTCTTAAATATGAAGTGTAAAATAAAGGAACCCAAACATGTTACAAGAACAAATATCCCATTGTTCTAATGCTTATCTTCTATCAGTGTTGTATGGCTTCAAGTCATGGAGCATTAATCATGGAAAAATTTAAAATGATTATCACTCATAAGGCAATGGAGAAGCATGTGCTGAATGTGAGTAGGCTGTAAAGCTGTTATACTAGAAATAAATAAGGGACAAAGAATGATGAAAGTAAAGGTTGCAATAAAAATGTGTAATTTAATTACAAGATAGCATAGTTATGTGGCAAGAGCCAGTAGTCATAATTGAACACCTCTTATAAACTAATGTATAATTTCATCTTAGGAGAATGTGAGGACAACCACATCTCTCTATTCATAAGGTGAATGTCTTGTGGTGAAACTGTGAGAATATATGGATAGACATCTCATAGATTAGATAGGCATCAGCTGACACTGAGCTTTAGCACAAAAGGAGTAGAGGAAAAGGAACTTTGATACTTGAATGAATGAATAAACTATCTACTTGAATTTGATGATGGAATAAAATATGCACATAATTTTATGTGATAAAATGCAGAATATAAGAATAAAGAAGACATCTGGAGTGCTGTAAGTTCCATAGGCAACTTAAATTCAGCATGTCTAAAACAAAATTCCTTAATTCCCCTTCTACCATCCCATCTCATCTCTATCTCTAAATATTCTTTTTTTGTTTTTAAGGGTAAATTTGTAATTTCACCATGATACCTTTGAAAATCTAGGCTTATAACCCATGAGCCACCTTGTATTCATTTTTCCTTACCCCTTTCTACCTCTCATAACCAATCAGTTTTATCATGGATATAATAAAAGTTCACGAACTTGCATGAATTAAAAGCATTTCAAAATATGGCCTACTTTTAACCTATTTTTATGTGTCTATTTTTCCAGGTTCATTTTGAACCATTCACCATTACACAACTCTATGTTGTAGACAAACTGGCCTATATCTTGGTCTCTAAACTCGGTGTTCCATTTCCTTTGCACAGGCTATCTCCTGTGCCTACCTCCTCCTCACAATAAGAGGCTTCCAAGAAAGGTGAGTCTATGTGCCATCTTCTAGATGATGTTTTTCCTGATGTCCCTAATACTTAATGCTCTTTGCTTTCTTATCTATTTATTTATTTTTTTCTCTTAACCACATAGTATCTGTGTCCTATAAGGCCAGGGGCACTTTATCATTTAGTCACTGTATTCCCAATATACAGCACATTATCTTGGATGTAGGAGTTGCCTAGTTAAATGTTTGGTGGATTGGATTAGTAAATAAATATTAAAACCTGAAACACAACTTTAATATTGGAAAGAAAGAAGATTTCATGGAGGAGGTTACATCTCAGCTGAATGTGGATGATACAGAAAGATCTCAATAGGTAAAAATTTGGAATAAATATATTCTAGCTTCTTATAGTCTGGAAATGTGTCAGCTATCTATAAAAGAGAGTCTGAAAAAATATAAAAAATGGACTGTTGAACAGATAAAGCAATTCTGTTTTTTCCTGAAAACTAACTCAAGAGTTATAAAATTCTATAAAACTAGAAAATGAGTCTGGGGTCATATTGTTGAGAGTTTGAAATTCCAGGTTAGAAAGCATGCCTTTAATCCTGTATTGAATATTTTTGAAATTAGAGCTCTAAGTCTCAAATGAAATGACTTATTTTTATTAGTCATTTGAAGTAGTACATTAAAGAATCAATTAGCTAGGTAAAGGGGTTTGTGAAATTTAAAGTGTTATATTAATTCTGACTGCTATCATAAAGGAAATAATGAAGAGAGGAGTCAAAGATGGTTCAAAGAAAGAGTGCTTTGTACCATCAACAGAAACTAGAAAGTTGGAACAAAGGGCAGATTAAATGAGGGCAATGTTGAGTTCAGTTTGGACAGGTTGAGCTTGAGATGTGGGCAGAACATTCTACTGGAAATATCTAGATATACTTGGAAATGGAGAATTAGAACTTGACAAAGAGATTGTGACTATATATAATCAATTTTGAAATCATCTACTTCAATGTGATTGTTGAAATGTTAGCAAATTAAGGTAGCATTTATAGCTGTGGAATAAAAAACACAACCCTATAGAATACAAAGGGAACAAAATCACTACTTTGTATGACCAAATACTATGTCATACATAGACTGTATCCTAAGCTCCAGATCTGATATTATCTTTTGACTAACAGAGAACATTTTCCTGTGACATTATCACTATGTTATACTGATAAAGATGTCTATCAGACAGTTTTCAATGGAACTGCATTTAAGAAATTAGAGCCAGATATACTGACTTGACAAGTCATCTGTATAGAAATGTTAATTGAGCTATTGGGAATTGAGAAGACTAGTATATGAGTGAATGTTTAGTAAAAAGGGAAGAACTAGGGCAGAAGCATGAATGGAAACCATACTCTTGGGGAGGAGATAGTAAATCAACCGCCATAAAAACTTAAGAGGTAATTATATGGGTAAGAGAAGAACAAAGTTGGAGCAGTGTCCCAGAAGCCAGGGAAATGAGAAAATATAAGAGTAGACATGATCAAAACTGTCAATGGTAGAAGAATTAAAATTAAGACAAAGTCTTAATCTGACTTTATCTGAGAAGATTTCAAATTAAGAATGAAGGTAGACACTTGGATTTAAAAGATCATTGCAACTTTGTGAAGAGAAGTTTTAATAGAATTTAAGGCCTGAGTGGGAAGTGAATATATGGCAAAACGGAAGCCAAAAAAAGAGTAAGAAATTCATTGTAGGATTTTAATATTGAATGGTATGAGTAATATATTGTGGTATAGTTTTACAGAAACAGATATGGATATAGATACATATATAGTTAAATAGCAGAGTCAAAGGTTTTATTTTCAAAATAATGGAATAAACCAAGTCATTTTTGTAGGCAGAAATGAAGAGTCAGTAGAATGAGAATGACTGACTGAACTGAAGAGAGGAGGAAGGAATGATCACGAGGGCAAGAATCTTGAAGTAGACAGAAGGTATTTGCAAAAGCAAAGATAGATGAAAATATATCAGGTATTGAGAATGGAAGTAAAGGACATGCCAGAACTCATGCTATATACTATCATTTTCTTAAATAAGTGGAAGGCAAACTGCTCTGGTGAAAATGAAGCTGTGGAGAAAACAGGAATCTTGAGGTGAAATGATAAAAGCAATTTTTGAGCAGAGTATTATTTAGCAAAGTATAAAATCATTTCAACTCACTAATGAGATCAGATAAACAGGGTTTTTTGGGGAAGTGGGGTAAGAGTTGTGACTATGGATTATAGTCACAAACAAGAATTAATTAAGATGAAGTTAAGGGATTACAAAGTGGAGAACAGTATAGTTAATTTAATTAGTGCTGAGATTGTGAAGGGATAAAAGTGAGATCAGACCATGGGTGAAAAATTGAGAAAACAGAGAGAAATTAAAGAATTGGACTCCATAATGAGTATGGTGGATAATTTTAGGAGTAAACAAGGTAAAGGAGGAATGGAAGATCATGATAAAAAGGGAATTTCAAAATTTGAGAGGAAGGAACTGAGATCTAATTTATGATCTTTTATTTCAAATGTAAGTAATTAGAATTGAGAAGGTTTATTTTTCTGGTAGGCCAGGATATTCAAGGTTGTAGGTATAGCAATGGTAAAAAAATCCTTTGAGGAATACCTTGAGGAAGAGTTAGAGTGATATGGATATAGGCACATTATTATAACAGTACTCTGAATGAGTGATGTAGATAGATTTAGTAAACATCAAAGGAGAAGAGATTGCAGAGTGATATTAGCCAAGGAAGAGCCTAGAAGTGATAGTCAACTGACCTTAACTAGCCAAGTTTGGAGGTGAAGGGATGAATATGAAAGAAGACACAATATAAAGTAGGAACAGTGTTTGGGGATTCAGGGTCTTCTAGTGAGATGTTCACTCTTATTAGCATTGAATGATGTGGTTGAGTTTGTTAATGATATTTGAGGTGTGATATGTGGAGGATGCAGAAGAGAGAAAAGAGATGAAGAGCCTGACATATTTCATAAATTTCAGATAAAGAAATAGTGGAATCCTACAAACCGTAATTCTCAAAGAGCAAATGAAATAACTTTGCAAACCCTAAAGCAATATATCATCATCACCATCATCATTACTATTATTATAAGGAAAATGAAATCAAGAGGGAGTAGGAAGTTCTCAAAATTCTGAATACACAAAAGTAACAGCAAGCACAGAAGTACTTAGTACATTGTATCAGCTACTTAAGTATTTAGCACCTTGTTTCAGTTCAAGTGTCTTTGAACCTTGCCATGATTATATAAAGTCTTTGTTAAGAAACAGAACTAGTGAGACTTCTAGGGGCGGAGCCAAGATGGTGGCATAAAGGCAGCAAGGTCCTGCAGCTCCCACACAGCCACCCTATACACCCATAAAATATGACTTTGGACAAATTCTGGGGCTCTCAAAGTCACAAAAATACAGAAAACACATTTCTCCCAGAAGGCAGCCCGGCAGCAGGCGCTCATCGCAGCAGGACGCAAGCCGAGGTGAGCCCAGCCTGAAGCCAGATGCAGCCAGGCCAGGCCCCAGGGTGGACAGTAGGAGCCGAGCCAAGCCAAGCTGCAGCCAGTCTACAAGAAAGAAGATCTATAATGCCTCCAGCTACTCTACATCTACCGAGGCATGAAAAATAGGGATTAGATAAAGGCAGCTCGGCAGGAGGGGCTCATCACACAGGCCTGCAGGCTGGGATCTGAGACCAGCCCAGGCTGAAACCACAATGTGGCCAGGCTCCAGGGTGGTCAAGAGGAGCCGAGCCTCCCAAGCCGCAGCATGAGTCTACTTCAGAGATTTACTGCACCTCAAGCAACCTTCACATCTACTAAGCCAGGATTACAGAAGGTCACTGAAAGCGAGTGAAGCTGTCAAGCTAAATTTGGGGGAGGAAAAGCAGTTTGGCCAATCCACCCCCAGGGCAAGGAAGCAGGGGGGAAGGGCAGGAACTGCTGTAACTGGTGGCTGCCACCACTGGGCTGCTTCAGAGCACCTACCCTGTGGATCCCGCAGGGGGCTGAGTCGATTGATCAGGGCCAAGTGCTCTTGTGTTCAGTGGCCTGGATCCGGATCATGGTCTTGGGTGGTGGTCCTGGGGAGTGCTTACAGCAAGCCAAAGATAGGGCGGCTGCAACACTCCCCTAATAGCTCTGGCAGCTGGGAAAACCCCAGCGATTTGGAACAGAGTTTTTCCCTCTGGAAGAAGAGTTTCACAAAGCTAAAAAAAAACAACAAGCAATTAATTGACTGGCCAACATGAGGAAAAGGAAGCAAAATAAGAACAGCAATTAAACTCTAGAATCCTTTTTTTGTGGACAAAAAAGATCAAACCATGGAATGGGAGGACAACAACAGAGTCAGAAATCCCACACCAAAACCTTCCAAGACAATTGAAGAATGCCTAGAAGCTATAGATAATCTGAAAAAGGACTTTGAAAAACAAATAAGAGAAGTGGAGGAAAAATTGGGAAGAGAAATGAGAATGATGCGAGAAAGTCATGAAAAAAGAGTCAACAACCTGACTGAAGAAAACAACACTTTAAAAAATAGATTAACTCAAATGGCAAAAGAGGTCCATAAAACCAATGAGGAGAAGAATGCCTTAAAAAGTCAAATTTCCCGGATGGAAAAAGAATCTCAAAAGCATTCTGAAGAGAATAATTCCTTCAGAATTAGAGTGGAGTAAGTGGAAGCTGATGAGTT